>OU862915.1:607500-1069787 GCA_917880885.1 Limnephilus marmoratus | reverse complement strand
TAGTAATTTCATACATTAAATGAGTGATTTTGTGAATAAACTTAATTTAGGATAAACTTGGCTAAATTTGGAATAAACTTAATTTTTTAATTTGGGAGGCGGAAATGGGGTACCGCCGCCCCGGGAACCATTTAACCAATACCTCCTCCATAGGTCACCCCAAGTGGTTCGCTAGGTTTGGTGACTTAGCAGGAGTGCCCGGGTTCATGGAGTGATGTGTGTCCGGAACTTCGCGGCGGTTGCGTCTACCCACCAACTGCGTGGAAGGCCGGATCGGGAGTGACTGATTGAAGGAGACATTTTTATCTCTCCAGTAGGACTCTCTTAGGAACATCGCCTTACCGTTGTGGGAGGATGGACTCATATGCCCTGGACATTCTTACCCCGAGATTCCTACCCACCCTTCATATCTTTTTCCTTCCCAGAACTTACTCTCCTTCCTTTCCTAGAAAAACCCTCCACACAGCATCCCCAAAGATGACATGAGCTTTTAGGGGAATTCTTTTCCTCCGTGCCTCCCGTGTGGAGTTATGTAAAAAAAAAGATGCACAAACTTTAGTATTTATATTTCATGTATTTATTAAAGGTATATAAAACTTCATCCGTAAATGGACTTATGGTAATTACTTACAGTAAATTTATTATTTATAGTAAATTCAAAATATCGCTCGACAAAAAAACATGGCATGACAAGAGAAATGGTGCTTTCTTAAACAAATTTCTGAAATACTAGAAACACCTCTCTAAAGAGCCTTAAGACTTTTTTATATAATTATAGCTGGTACCCGGCTTGTTTTGCGATACCATATTCAAAGAAATGAATTGTTTCTACCTTTCCCGTGCGTCCCTGGTCTCCTCCCGCTTCTCCTTCCCCTCCCGCGATACCCTTCCATCTTCCCCGCCTTTCCTCTCTCCTCTCTCCTCTCTCCTCTCTCCTCTCTCTTCTCTCCTCTCTCTTCTCTCTTCTCTCTTCTCTCCTCTCTCCTCTCTCCTCTCTCCTCTCTCCTCTCTCCTCTCTCCTCTCTCCTCTCTCCTCTCTCCTCTCTCCTCTCTCCTCTCTCCTCTCTCCTCTCTCCTCTCTCCTCTCTCCTCTCTCCTCTCTCCTCTCTCCTCTCTCCTCTCTCCTCTCTCCTCTCTCCTCTCTCCTCTCTCCTCTCTCCTCTCTCCTCTCTCCTCTCTCCTCTCTCCTCTCTCCTCTCTCCTCTCTCTTCTCTCCTCTCTCTTCTCTCCTCTCTCCTCTCTCCTCTCTCCTCTCTCCTCTCTCCTCTCTCCTCTCTCCTCTCTCCTCTCTCCTCTCTCCTCTCTCCTCTCTCCTCTCTCCTCTCTCCTCTCCCGCTCCACCGTCCCGCCAACCCCCCTTCCGCGTTCCATACATTCAGTTTTCTAACAGCCCGCGTGCCACTTATTACAATTTTTTTATTCAAATTATCATTTTTCATATATTACAAATATTCCTTTTTGCATTTATATCACAAGATTAATCAATCAATTTTGGTAACTAACATAGGTACCTATTTTAAATATCTATAATTCTTGATTAGATTCAAAGTATGAGGCGAGTACTTCAAATAAATCCTCTAATTTAAAAATGTTCGAAAATAGAATTTTGATTTAACAATCATTCTTTAGCAAAATGTCATTCTTAAGTTTTGACATTTTTGACAGGTTTTCCAAGAGTTTTTGTAACGATTAAAAAACTTTTCAGGTGTATTGTCATGTGGTTGTAATAATCCAGAAACCTTCGCGGGGGTTTAAACAAGGTATTTTGAAAGTTTCAAACATTTCCTATGCTTAATATAGTAACGCATAGGGGACCTACATACATATATGCAAACATTTTTAGATTTTTATATTTAAAATATATATTCCCCGATGTTACGAGTATCTGAATATGAAGAAAAAGAAAGTACTAGTGATGGGAATGATCGATACATTTACATAATCGATATGTTTGTATCGATACATAAAAATGATCGAATGATGTATCGATTCATCGCTCAGAGTTCGGGAGCAATAGCTACGGTCAGGGCCAGTAATTTTTCTCTCGCGGGGGAGGGTTTTTTTTATTTTTTTTTTTACATGAGCTCCACACAGGAGGCCTTGAGGAAAATAATTTCCCTCAGGGCCTATGTCATCTTTGAGGATGCTGTGTGGAGGGTTTTTTTAAGGAAAGGAAGGAGAGGAGAGTTCTGGGAAGGAAAAGGGTTTAAGGGGTGGGTAGGAATCTAGGGGTTCAGTATGTCCTGGTCATTCGCCTCCAAGACCTAGACAAACCTCACCCCCATGAACCCGGGCACCCCTGCTAAATCACCAAACGTAGCGAACCACTTGGGGTGACCTATGGCAGAGGTGTTGGTTATCCAATAAAGGTTCCCGGGGCGGCGGTACCCAATCCCGCCTCCCAAATTGTAAATTGTTGGTGGACTAAAAAAATATATATGGTGCATTGGAATGGCAACACTTTCGTAAGAAGGTACTACAAAAAAATTAAATCGGTCACTGGTTTTTATTGAACATTATTATAAATAATTATTAATAAGTTTCGATTACCCACGTAAAATTAAAAAAAATATATTTTGCGTGTTTTTTAAGTACAAAGAAAAGTATTTACTTATTTATTTTTCAAATATGTACGCGTCTCACAAGGCATTACGATTGAATATTATTATAAAAAATTATTAATAAGATTCAATGTCTACGTACAATTAAAAGAAAATATTATACATGTTTTTTAAGTACAAATAAAAGTATTTTCTATTTTATTTTACGTTATTTAGCTGTATGGTTTAGGTACTGCAACAAAATTAAATCAGTCAAAGGTTTTAATTCCTGGCAACGATTTCCTTAATATTAACTAGAAACATTAATATTATATGTATTACCCGCGAATTTCAAATGTGTATGCATCTCACAACGCATTACAATTGAACATTATTATAAATAATTATTAATAAGATTCGAATACCTACGTAAAATTAAAATAATATATTACGTGTTTTTTAAGTACAAATAAAAGTATTTACTAATTTATTTTACGTTATTTAGGTGTTTGGTTTAGGTACTGCAACAAAATTAAATCAGTCAGTGGTTTTTATTCCTGGCAATGATTTTCTTATTATTTACTAGCAGCATTAATATTAGGTACTTCTGTTACCCGCGAATTTCAAATATCTATTCGTCTCGCAAGGCATTGCGAGTGAATATTATTATAAATAATTATAAATAAGATTCGAATATCTACGTACAAAAAAGAAAATATTATACATGTTTTTTAGGAACAAAGAAAAGTATTTTCTAATTTATTTTACGTTATTTAGGTTTATAGGTTATGTGCCGCAAATAAGTCCAATTAGATATAAAAACTGCCTTACTGTTTGTTTTATTTTTTCAACCTACGTATCTACATATTTTAGAGGCGTGTTTAATGTTGGGTACCTACCTGTACCTTATGTTGTAACTTGTACCATTTTTATTGTACTGCAATTTTAATTTAATGTTCTTTTGTATCTGTTTTATACAATATTGTAAGCTCCTGCTGATATGGTACTTAGTTTAGTTAGTAAGCTCAAATTTCCCTTATTAATATTGATGATATACGAGTATTATGATTAATAATAAATTATAACATATCGTTTTTGTTAAAAATAACCTATAAATAATAAGTACGTTGTAGGCACCTAATCCTAAACAAACTGAATTGTTATATTCATTTGAATGCAATTAACAAATTATTATGAAATAAGGTTATTCTACCATATAAATTGTTTCATTTTAATTTCAAACTAAGAGACCCCGATGTTAACTTCAAATGAATTAAATATATTTGTGCGTGTGATGCAGATGTGTTCATATGAGCACATATTAGTTGCTGATTTGAGTAGACTATTGTATACTGCCCCGAAGAAGCTACAATTATAGCGTAACCCTGTTTGCAGTAAATTTAAAAATTATGAGTACTTAGTTATTGTTTTATTTTAAATATACCTACACTACCCTAGATGATACATAACCTCAAAATAACATAAGTAATAATAAACTTTAAACTGTGAAAAACAGTCACCATGGCAATTTTTAAACATAAACTAAAACTGGAAACGTAGATCGTTACCTATAAGTATTAATTCATCATTTACAACAAAGCGGGATGATGATAACATCAACACGCTTTATCAGTTTATCACAATCTGAGATATTTTGACGTATCTTGAAATACAACCTTTTTTTCTTCTATGGATAACCGCTAAGAAACAACACCTAACTCTGACAGCTCCAATTTTAATTGCAAAATAAGTGACAATTAAGAAAAAAACACTACAAAAACACAAAAAAAAAAAAACAAAAAAACAGTGATTCGTTAAATACAGTGAGTTTATTTGTTAGTGGCAGTGCTAAATATCTAGAAATCTCGTCTAAAAAAAAAAAAAAAACGAAACAAGATATTATAAACTACAGACAATTTATGTAATATACAAAAAAAGTGTCTTTCTGCCATAGACAATACAACAAAATTATTAATAAAATAAATTGTATGGGGCATTTGTGAGAACAAACAAACAAATCCAATATTTAAAACTAATTAACCTCAAGGACCAAAAAAAAAATGCCCCCTAAAAATGATATGGATCAAAAATTTGAAAACTTCAAAGAACAACCACTACAAACAATGAGCGATAGAATCGACCTTCAACTAAGAAATTTTATAAAGACAGACGTAAATAAATTGTTTTTGGATATTAAAAACGAAATACAAGACTTAGTTAAGAGTGTAGAATACTGCACAAACAAAATTGATGATTTTGAGAAAGAAATAAAAAGAACAAATGATCACCAAAAAAAAAAATGAAGCGAAAATCGAGGAATTGCAAATAGAGGTAAAAAATCTCAAATTAACTGTAAACCACATCCAACAGAGCGCGCTTGAAAATTCTATCGAAATACAAGGAATCGAAGTACAGAAAAATGATAATGTACGAAAACCCATTGAACTACTGATGTCGGCCCTTGGCTGCAGCGACCTATTAAAAAATAATTCTTTGGTAAACTACTATAACAATCCGGCCAAGCGGACTATTTCCATCCAATTCAATTCAAAAGAGACAAAGGATAAGGTAATTAAACAAAAAAAAATTAAAGGAATACTTACCCCTCAAGAAATGAAGTACTCGGAGTCAACACAGAAAATCTTCATCAATGAAAAATTAACGCCAGCAAACAAACATCTCCTATGGTTAGCCAAATGAACAAAAGCATTTGGATACAAATATGTTTGGACGAAGGACGGACAAATTTTACTTAGAAAGGGCGACGACTCGCCTATAATACGCATAAAAGATGCAAACGACATACCATTGCATTAATCACATACTGGGACAAGAAAAAGGAAGAAATTTTATAATCTGTGAAAATGGATCTCACTGATGATTTTACGTTAATAGACACAAAGGTATGTGAAGATACTACATAACTAAATAACTACATAAATGAAGGAAATACTGACTTCAACATAATAAATTTAAACATCCGCAGTATTCATAAACATTTTGATGAATTTTGTATTTTCCTCAACTCTCTAGGATTTAAACCAAATGTTATTTATTATACTTACGGAAACGCAAATGCGTGAACTAATCCCTTACTCCATCTCTGATTATAAGACTTACTCACTTCCTTCAAAACATACTTCGCATGACGGTCTAACGATTTTCTATAGTGCACATAAAATAACTGATGTAATAATAAACATCCCAAAATTTAAGTTTTCTAATGCCATACATTTATCATTCAAGCTAAACAATAAAAATACTCTATAATTGCTGTTTATCGCTCCCCTTCTTTAGATTTTAAATCTTTTATCACAGAATTAAAATATTTCATAAACGAAAATAATTGCAACCAATCAGATTTTTCATTTATCGTAGGGGATATAAATATTAACATAGAACATTCTATCCTGAGCCCAATTGCAAATGAATATCTAAATGTTATATACAGCGAAGGATATCTATCTTATATAAATAGCCCTACCAGATACGGTTCTTGTCTTGATCACATATTTCTAAAAACCAATAAAAATTGTATTCCCAAATCAGCTGTCGTAAAAATTGATATAACCGATCATTTCCCAACTTTTTTCGGTCACAGTACCTTAAAGTATCATCATACAACTAAAGCCCAACAAGTGGGAAAAAATAAAATTAACTATCAAACCCTAAACAGTTTTTTAAAAAAAGAAACTTGGAACTCGGTTTTAACCAATGATGACCCAAATCAATCACTATACACCTTCTATTCACTATTAAATGATAATATCAAGAATAGTCTTGAACCAACACCAATACCTAGAAGCAAACATAAAAAAATTAAACCATGGATCACGCGTGGTTTGATAATTGCAAGCCAACACAGGAACAAACTGTACAAAATTTACAAAAATCATGAGAATTATTGTATGGCTAAAAACATTCCACCCAATGAAAATTTACGACAGCAATACATCATTTATAGAAATTTTTTCAATATTCTTATAAAAAAATGTAAACAAGAGTATTATACTAAACAATTACAAACAGCTGATAATGATTCTAAAAAAACCTGGCAAGTCATAAATGAAATAAATAATAGAAAACATAAAGCAAAAACATTCCCTGAAAAAATTGTTACAGATGATAAAATAGTCATAACGGATATAAGAAATATTGCAAATAAATTCAATGATTTTTTTAAAAAATGTTGCTTCAGATATAATAAATAACAATCCCTCATTTCAAAACCATATTCATCAATACACTCAAATGGACGAACACTCTGAAAATAGTCCTAATTTAACCCAATTTAAACGTATTACCGAATCTGAAATAATAAAACACATTGACAATCTTAACACAAATACAGCCAATGGTCCAGATGAATTAAGCGCCATCGCTATCAAATCTATTAAACAACACATTTCGAAGCCCTTGCAACACATTTTTAATTCCTGTTTTGAAAAAAACGTTTTCCCAGACGCATTTAAACTCTCCAATATTGTACCAATACATAAATCTGGATCAATCTCTAAACTTGACAATTACAGACCAATATCGCTAATATCCCAACTAGCGAAGATATTAGAAAAAATTATTAAAATACGTACTAGAGTTTAGAATAAAGTACTAGAGTTTCTAGAATCAAATGCACTTTTGTCCCCAAATCAATACGGTTTCAGAAAAGGTCTTAGTACAGATGACGCTTTATTTAATCTAACAAAAAATATATACACCAATCTTGACTTAAATATGAAAAGCTTAACAATCTTTTTAGACCTAAAAAAAGCGTTTGATACCGTTAATCATAATAAACTGATTAGAAAACTAAATAATATTGGAATTAAAAATAATTGTCTGTCACTATTAACAAATTATTTACTTGATCGCAGACAATGTACAAAAATTGGTGATAATATTAGTAAACCAGAATATGTGAGACATGGGGTTCCACAAGGTACAGTTATCGGTCCATTATTGTTCCTAATTTATATCAATGACCTGTGTAATATCAGTATTCCGGGAAAACTATTCTCGTATGCTGATGATACTGCTATCACAGTCCATGGTAAATCATGGAAAGAAGTCTCTGAAAACGCAAATAAGTGCACATCCATTGTCAAAGAATGGCTAAACCAAAACCTCCTAACTCTGAACTGTGAAAAAACTATGTATATTCCATTCTATAATACCAAAAGGGCGACACCCTTAACTCACCTAAATATAAGGTTTCACAACAATTCTTGCAACCCTGTTTTGTGTGCTAACTGTATAGAAATGAATTCGGGGAACACAGTTAAATACCTAGGAATTATTCTAGACAGCCAACTAAAATGGACAAATCACGTAGAAAACCTTGTAAATAAACTTAGGTATTTGACTTACATTTTTAAACGATTAAATAACATAGTAGATATTAAAAGAATGAAACTGGTATATCATGCATTGGTGCAATCATCAATATCTTATGGAATAATTGGATGGGGGGGTATTTATGATACCCATATTAAGCAACTAGAAATTACTCAAAAATTAATAATAATAATGTTGCATAAAGATGTTACCTACCCCTCCTTGCAATTATTCCAAGAAGCTGAACTCTTAGATATAAGAAAAATCTACTGTATGCAATGTCTGAAATATATATTTTCACGAAATGTATATTTTACAAAAAACGAAAAACGCTCCAGCAGTAGAGTAAATAATGCATTTGAGGTTCCCCTTTGCAAAACTAGGCTTGCGCAAAGACATGCTTTTTTCATTGCACCAAAAATCTATAATGCACTGTATCAGACTATAGAAATTAAATCTAAAAACATATCCTCTTACAGCATATACAAAAAATTAATAAAGACTTGGATAACTACAAATGACACAAAAACCTACCTGCTATAACATCTTACCTGTTATAACTTTACAAATCCCTAATTTTTATTTAACCTTTTTTGTTTTTCATATATATATATTTTTTTCTTAACTTTTGTTTTTTAAATACGGAATTATTTGTTCTATAAATATGTTAAAACATAATAGAGAACTCCAGTCCAATTTTTTTATTTTTTTTAATGAATAAAGACCTTCAAACTTAAATAACTGCATTTTTATTTTTATTTTTATAGTTAGTTTTAATAGTTAAAATAATTGTCAAAGTTTTAATTTTTCTAGACCATCAGAAAAGCACCATATCTATGGTAGATTGTTAATATGGTGATATGGTCTTCACCCACCGATAGTTTATTTACCTTCAAGTTGTCATATTGAATCAGTGATGTTATGTCGAGGGAAATTTCCCTAGATCTAGGGGAGAAAAATATTTTTTAGGGATAAGGGAAGTCAGGACAAAATCTAGGGAAATTTCGAACTCTGGCAAAATTTTTATTACACCCATAGTACGTGACACGTTCGGGGGGGGGGTCTTCAAAATACCACGCTTGGTACAAATGAGCGGTGGGTTGCTTAGGTTTTTGGTCACGGTGGGGGGGGGGGGGGTTAAAAAGTGCAAAAAGATTGTCACGTAGTATGGGTACGTTCCCTATGTATCTAAAAAGATAAATGGGACCTCTGAAAAAAAAAATTATTTATGTTTTAAGTTCCGTTTTTTCGGTGATTGCGGTTGATTTTTATTTTGCAAAGTGTTTTTTTTTTATTTGGAATTCAGTTTCTAATTCAGTGGTGAGTGTATTCGTACTTTTAAATTATTACTTCACGTAGCAAAAAGTGTTTTATTTGGAAAAGCACAGTATTATTAGTATATTTACCAAGTTCCGATATCTTTCCAATTAATCAATCATATTAATTAACATATAACAGGATTAGTGTTACACAAAAAGGTGGCTACGTAGGTATTTGCGTAAATGTGAAATTCTAGGGAAATTTCACTTCAAAATCTAGGGAAATATTTTTTTTGGGCAGTTCATCCCTGTTCCCTGTTTTAAAATGGTGGAATGATGGCCAATGAATACTATGACATTTCGGTGTGAGAATTCGTTTTTATTCAAGATTAACTGCTGTTAATATAGAAAAACATTGGTAAAATGTCCACATTTCACCGCTACTGTTATTGTATTTAATCAAAGTGCAATATAAAAACAAATCATCTCTTTCATTGCAAATACATGACATCGTATTTTGTGTCGACTTTAACCTCAAATAGGCAAAATTTATTCCAGATTGTCCGCAAATATAGCCCTTTTCGTAAATTGTTGAGGGCCTAAATTATGTTTCAACAAACACAATAACTATTATTTATCTAAATCTCTATAAACAGTATGAAAATAAACCAAAAACACGAAATGTTGAATTGCATATTCAAATGTCAATACAATAATACTGACAATCATAAATATACAAACCACCCACCTGACAATACAATACACGCGATCACCAGGTGACAGTGGGTGAGTGGTGACGCGTGACGTCACCATTCACCATTTCAGTAATGCCAACTTAACGCTGTGTTTTCAGGAGAGGTTTAAAAATGCACTTTTTAATAATTTTTTAAAAACTCTGCGTTTAATATTATGAAATAAACGTTATATATTCAGAATCAGCGTTTATTGGTCTATATCATAGGTTCCCAACGAGGGCGATAACGCCCCCTTGGGGGGCGTTTCAGACCCTCAGGGGGCGGTAGAAGGCAAAGTGAAAATTGGGGGGCGTTTCAGACTTTCAGGGGGGCGGTAGGAGACCCAGAGAAACCCATAGCTAGTTTACTAGCACATATCGAAGAAGTCGATGACAAGACAAGGACAAGACTAAAATATTACACACCGCACATGGTGATGATGAGCGAAACCTATATTATCGAAGAAATTAACCAACATGAAATAACATTTCAAGGCTATTCGACAATTAGATATTAGCAGGCGTACTTGTAGAGTTATCATATTAATTGATTAATTCAAAACAATATCTCTTACAAAGTCACAATAAATGCGGTACCAGATAAAAAATAATACCTGGATACTGGCTATTGAAATTCAAAATGATTTTAAGCGGGGAGCCTATGCAGCTATTCATCATTTCCCAAATCAAAATGATACAAAATTCTTAAATTTTTTTGAAGAATGGTGCCGTAAGCAAATAAAAAATAGAAGAGACATGATAAAATCATTTGTGGAGATTTTAATATTGACATGATGAAAACGAATACAAAAAGGACAACATTACAAAGCATCATAAATTGCCTAGGTTGGAAGCAACTTGTCAAAAAATATACAAGAATGTGAAAAAACTCTAAAACCATGATTAATTTGGTAATTTCAAATGTCTTTTACGCCGAAGTTAATGCTGCATAAGAACTCAAAATATCTGATCACTATAATAGTCCAAAGCCTCAGGGAACACGAAGTATAACGTACAGGAATAAAAAGAACTATAATAAGGATAAATTATGTAATTATGCATTACAAAACAAAAAGCGGATCTGCGATAAACAAGGAAATTTAGACGGAAAAGCCGATGAACTAGTAGATAGATAGATAGATAGTAGTAATCTGAAAACAGTAGTACATGAACTAATGCCTATAACTAATCTATATATATATATATATATATATATTTAAATGAATCCCTGTTTCCCTTGGTCACGCCATAACACAACGACTTTACCTATTTCATTCATCTTTTTTTTAAAGATTTCTGATACTTTGTTGAAGGTTCTCACGGAAAGAAAGATTAAGAAAATTGAATAATTTAAGAAAACTTAACGACTATCTTAACTTCGCAGGTTTGACAGTTCGCGCGTTTGACAGTTCGCATGTTTGATGAAATTGAATTTAGCAGGCAGCTTTTTTTGTAACAAAAGAATTGTTTATGGATTTTTTAAATTTCAGATATTTTAAATAGGTACCTATGTTAGGTACCAGTTTTGATTAATTGTTCCTATTAAAATGAATATTTGTAATTTATGAAAAATTTAAATTTGAATAAAAACATTGTAACAGCTGGCACGCGAGTTGTTTGAAAACTGAATGTACTGGGACTGAATATATGGTACGCGGGAGGGGGGTTGGCGGGACTGGGGAGCGCGAGAAGGGAGAGGGAAGGCGGGGAAGGTGGAAGGGGAACGCAGGAGGGGAAGGGAAACGGAGACGCACGGGAAGGGACGTGCAGGGAGAAACACAAACGGGAACACAAAACAACATTTATCATAAATGTTTTAAAATGTTCAATGAACTCCCGGTAAATGTTAAGGAAACTAAAAGTCTTGCAGTTTTTTGTGGATTATGTCATGTTGTAAAGTCCAAATTTTAGTAAGTAGGTAGGAAATAATATTATAGTAAGTAGTTTTAGAAAATAATATATTAGACACAGTGGCGTAGCGTGGGGGGCGGCCCGCCCCGGGCGGCACTTTTAAGGGGGGCGGCAAATTTTCACAATAAATAATATTATTATCTTGGAAAAATTTAAACCATTTCAAATCATTATTTGAAAATGTTCTATGATACTGATACTTTCGTTTCCGAATCCAACTATTTTTTTATTAATAATATTTATAATTATATTTTTTTAAGCTGCAAATTTCGCAAATCGTAGGAAAACCGCACGCATATTATGAGAGTAATTCTAATTAAAGCTGATAACTCGCAAACAGATTCACTCTTAAAATTAAAACCAGTATTGTGTTCAGAATGTATTAACGAATGAATTTCAGTTGTGTATTCATCTGCTGATACATTTCGAAAGGGACAATTATTTTATTCGAAGTGCAGTTATAAAATTCTAGTTGCAGACTATTTATGTGCTGCCAGAATCAAAGAAAAACCATTTTAATGTTCTGAGTGAATTTTTAATTCGCCGCATACAGACTTAATTTAAACCAATTTTGTGTTCAGAATGTAAATTTCCAGTTGTGGATTCATCAGTTGACACATTTCGAAGGAAAACATTGTCTGATTCGAAGTGAAGTTATAAAATTCTAGTGGCAACTCTGTATGTACTGCCGCAATCAAAGAAAAACCATGTTCATATTCTGAGTGTAGTTTTAATTCGCCAGGTACAGATTTAATATAAACCAGTTCAGAATGTAACATTCCAGTTGGTTTCATCTGCTGACACATTTTGAAGGAAAACGTTCTGTTATTCGCAGTTACATAATTCTAGTTGCAGACTGTTTATTTAATCCCAGAATCAAACAAAAACCATTTTTATGTTCTGAGTGTAGTTTTAATTCACCCCACACAAACTGGTTTTGTGTTCAGAATACAACGGTAAATTAAATAACGAGTTGCCGATTCATCGTGCATCGAGTAAAGCTTTACGTTTGAGTTACATAATTCTGTAAAATTCTGAGAAATTGATTGTCGCCTGTATAACTATTATTTGGGGACTCTAACGCAGAATAAATCAATCAAGAATTTATAAACATGATTTTCGTTGAAAGAATACTTGTCAAATGTGATTTAAATAAATATCCGGCTCGTGAATAAAAAGGTCGTAATAAAAAAAAATAGGATTTCCATATACACCCCCCCCACCCCCGCTACTAGTACCCAAATAAGGGCGAGGCGAAATTTTCCTCCGCCCCGGTGTTCTGAGTGTAGTTATAATTCACCACATACAGATTTAATTAAAAACCAGTTTTGTGTTCAGAATTTAAGTGCCGGCTGAATCAACGAAAAACCATTTTCATGTTCTGAGTGTAGTTTTAATTCATCGCATTTGTATGTGTGATGACGATGAGAAATTCTAATTCTAGAATTTATAAGCATGATTTTATTGGAAGAGTACTCGGCATATGGGATTATAAAAATCGGCATAAAACATTAGGATATCTATCCCCTTCCACGCTACGCCGCTGATTAGACATAAGAGTAAATATTTTATAACTAAATAAAATGAATAACTATGTTATAACTAAATAAAATGTACAATAAAAAATCCCATATTGCTTCATCCCATCCCATTGGGCCCCCCCCCCCCCCCCCCGTTGTGGTAAATATAATCGTGACAATTGCCGTTTCAGATTTATGAGTTTTTGGGGGGCGTTAGGAAAAAATAAATTCTCAAAGGGGGCGGTGGGCAAAAAAAGGTTGGGAATCTATGGTCTATATGAACATATTTTTTTAAAGCCATAATATTTTTCACTGGAGTTCCTTATTATGTTTCAATTTACTAATTTAAAGTTTAATTTGCTATGTTGTATCTTAACTGCATTAAAAAAAAAACTTAAGTATACCCATGAACTGGCGATGCCTAAGTGGGATTTTTTTTGTTACCATACATATATGTATAATATTGTAATATCTTTTTTTTGTTGTTAAATTGTATTATTGTTTATCGTTAAGCTACATATTTTTTTTTTTTTTTTTTACTTCTTATCAAAAGAAACATTTTTTTGTAATATTTTTATGTATGTAACCAAAAAAAATTATTTATAAAAAAAAATAAAAAAATAAAAAAAAACCTCTCGGATCTAGAATCGATTTGCATTTACGAATTAATTCTGACAGTTGTAAAACGATTGTATCACTTTTTTAATGACATTTCAAAACGATTAAATCGGACTGTGCATTCGAATGAATATTGACATCGATAAGCGAGAATCGATTCCACTTCGATGATATTTCAAAACGATTGTATCGAACTGTATTCGATATGAACATAGACATCGATAAGCGTGAATCGATTCTAATTACGATTACATTTCAAACGATTATATCGGATTGTGAATTCGATACGATTATTGACATCTCGATGTAATTCATTCGGAAATGGAATCGATGAAAATCCAGCGCTGTGATTGGTCAGAAATAATCGATGTGAGAGAAGCGTTGTGAGTGGTCAGAATTAATCGATTTGACATCGATGCTAGAATCGATTGCTCAAGAATCGATTTATCTATGATAATGTATCGAAATGCATCGATGGTAAAAAAGATCGATACAAAATCGATATTTGATCCATATTTCCCATCGCTAGTTTGTACTGTAGTCGGTTGATTAATCTGTTGTACGCTAATAAAAATAATAATAATAATAATTTATCGTAAATATTAATCATAGCTATTAAAAATTCATTGAAGGAGGCGCCTCCTAGATTTCCTCCGTGCTACCTCCGAGGCCACCTTTCATTGCACGCCCACTCTCTCCTTACACAGCCTCCACAGCTGCTTTCCCCAGTTAAGTCTAAGAATTTTGTGCCGTTAATAAATAATTGATTTTGACCCATTAATCGATTTTGGGTGAAATATTTACAAATCTATAGTAAACAAGGGGGTGAAAGGGTAAACGATCTTACAAACAACACAAAGGAGACAAAATAAAGACTCTAAAACGAAAATCAACACCAGGTTAGTGAAGCGTGGAGTTGTGAACACAATGGAGGGAAATAAATGTAGCCACATTATCCACGTGCTAAAACAATAAAGGTTATTTGATCGTTAGGCTGGTTGAATGCCATCGACTGTTGTTTTTATTCTTGAAATAGTTTCTTTTGTAAAATGACGACAGAATGATTTGTACATATCGACACCGCTCTGGGCATTCTTCACAGGTCTTCACAGCTGTAAGAACTGTAAAATGTTATTCAAGTATCCATCACGTCAATGTTTATTTTTACGGGTAGTATTTTTAAGCCGCGCGCCGATACCCGAATTTCTACCAATTTCTTACATTTCTCTCTTAAATATTTGAGGTTTTTAAGCCCTTATACGTTATTTTTTAAGATAATATTTAGACGCGTTCCACGCCAAAATGCAAATTCTATGAAATTCCCTCGATAGAAAAAAATCGCAAAGTATGCTCCGAAAATTATTAAAAACACGTTTGTTTCTATTATTTTATACGTCATATTTGTGAAAAAAATCACAATGTTTCTTTAAATGATACTTAAGACGCCTTCCACGAAATTTTTGCTCTGTTTAAACGAGTCGTGTCTTATTAAACATTTTCACAACTTTCGCTTCGATTTTATCGCTTTAAGTTTTAGCACGCTCCTCTAACATTCGTAATTACTTATCTCTCCATTTTCCTCTTTTTGAGCGCAGATGCGGTGCCTTAATACATTTAATACATGAATAACAGTTTTCATTGTACAATTGGTTTTTATTCTTTAGCTCCGAAAAGGCTAACTTACTAGGTAAAATGTTTGCGGATAACTCAACCCTCGATGACCAAGGTGCTGTTCCGACGTCGGTTCCTCACTGCGGTTGTCGTATGAAAAAGCTGAGGATCCGGCATCGGGAAGTACTCCATGTTTTACGAGGGCTTGATGTTAATAAAGCTAGTGGGCCTGACTGAATAAAGCTAGTGCGCTGCAAAAATTGCTCCAATTTTGACGAAGCTTTTTAAAATGTCCCTGAAGACTGGCTCTGTGCCCACTGGTTGGAAAAAAGCGGTTATCCATCCTATTCCAAAGAAGGGTGACCGCTCCAACCTGGCCAACTACCGCCCCATAGCGATCACATCAGTTCTGTCTAAGGTGATGGAACGTGTGATCAACGACAAACTGCTCACATACCTCGAGAAGAACAAAATTATTAACGACCGTCAATACGGATTGCGGCGGAACCGCTCGTGCGGTGATCTTCTCGCGTATGTGACGCATGTTTAGGGGCGATGCCTGGAACGTTTCGGTGAGACTTTGCACTGGACATCTCTAAGGCCTTTGACCGGGTTTGGCACCGAGGACTTGTCAACAAACTGCATTCTTACGGACTTCCCGCATCCTTGTGTACGCGGATTGCCGACTTCTTGAGGGAGAGGTCGATTCAGACGGTAGTCGATGGTTTCACCTGTTAGCATTGCCGCATACTTACGGCCTTTTGCTAAACCAAACCTGGAAAGGACACGCAATAAATAGGCCAACAGAACTAGCTCAGGAAGCCGGCGCAAGCAAGGTTCCTCTTAAAACCAAGGCGAGTGTTGTGGTTCGCTTGTGAATTCCTCCTCCTCCTTTCCTCACAATCTCCAGGTCTCTTTCCTCAATCAGAACACAGTTTTGCACGTAAAGGGTTTATTCATTTAGAAGGAGACAGGGTTTTACAATTGCCAGCCTCGGCAAACTACACATGGGTACTTGCTAGGACTAGTATTCTAACATGGCGGGGAACTTCTCTCTCTCTCAACTCTCCACACGTGTTAGTGAATTTAAACGCGGGATGTAGCACACAATAGGGGGCCAAGATTCATTTTACTCACAAAGCAGGAAATGAGGTAGTCGTCAGACAGGCTACTGGTGGGCTGGAGCCTTCTCGTGCACAATACACATTATAGAAACAATCACGAGTCTAGAATTTCGGAGAGCGCCATAGCGAATTACTTGGACACTGTTGTCGCGCCAGGGGCAAGCGGTTGAATGAATGCCGGGTGTCGATCGGCACTCGGGGCCACGGACCTCCGCGTGCGGAGAAGGGGGCGGAGAGGGGGCGGTGCGGCGAGCTGTGCACTGGGACCCAATTCACTAACTCCTCGCAACAGGAATAAGGGACTCTATGCTTTATCTTTTGTAACGTAACACACCTCTTCCTCACACTCGATGAATGCTGGCGTCCCTCTGAGATCGGTTCTGTCTCCGACTTTATTTTTGTTGCACATTAACGACCTTTTGTCATGTGCACCAATTCACTGTTATGCGGATGACAGTACAGTTCGTGATAGCTTTTTGTTTGACAAGCCCCCAAAGAGCTCACAAACTCCAACAGCTCGTAGGGCTTTGAAGCAAAGAATGGACGGTTACCTCGAGAGTGTTTTCTCTTGGGGTAAAAATAATCTCGTTGAATTTAATGTTTCAAAGACCCAATCTTGTCTGATTACGTCTAAAAGGGATCGAAATGAAAATCTAGTCTCTTTCAACGGAAGCAATCTTCCGAACAGGCCCTCCATTGATATGCTTGGTGTAACCCTAAGTGACCAGCTCAGGTCTGGGGGCTCCATCGAAGACAGAGTAAAGTTAGCCTCCCAAAAACTGGGTGTACTGCACAGGGACCGCAGATACTTTAATAGTACACAACTGCTAACCTTGTACAAATCACAAGTACGCCCCACGGTTGAATTTGGTAGCCATCTCTGGTCTGGAGCTCCAAAATACCTGAAAAATACCCTCGACTCTGTGCAGAAACGGGCGGTCCGTTTGATAGATTCTCCCATCTTAACAGACGGATTGCAATCTTTAGAGCACAGGTGTCGGGTGGGAATGCTATCCTTGTTCTACCGGTATTACAATGGAAGATACTCCGAGGAACTAGCATCATTGATCCCTTCGGCACCGGTGCATAGTCGGGAAACACGCCAAACGCATGCTCAACATTTGTACACGGTTGACATTTGTCACATGAGAACGGGTCGTTTCTTTGACTCGTTCTTGTGTTCAACAGCTCGGCTGTGGAATGATTTGCCGGCCTCTGTGTTTCCTCCTTCCTACAACACGGGTCTCTTCAAGACCAATGTTCACTCCTTCCTCTCCTCAAAAAGACCCTCCACACAGCATCCCAGATGACATAGGCCCTGAGGGAAATTATTTTCCTCAGGGCCTCCTGTCTGGAGTTAATGTAAAAAAAAAAAAAAAAGCTCCACATTGGAGGCCCTGAGGAAAAAAATTCTTATGTATCTTTTGAGATGCTGAGTAGAGAGTCTTTTCAGGGAAAGAAAGGAGAGGAAGTTCTGGGAAGAAATAGGGTACGAAGAGTGAGGAGGAATGTGGGGGTCGTGTGAGTAACGGACGTATGAATCCATCCCTCCCACTGCGGTGCAAGGCAATGGGTCGAGAGAGTCCGGTTGGAGAGGTCTAGATTAGGTCTCCTTCAATTAATTTCTCACGATCCGACTCGCCATGCAGTGGGTGGGCAAATCTCAGTACATGAACCCGGGCATCCCTGCTAAGTCACCAAACGTAGCAAACCACTTAAGGTGACCTGTGACAGGGGTGTAGGTAATTCATTAAATAGTTGTTTACATTTATTTATATTTTTTCATCAAATAAGCTAGTGATTTTGTTTAGGGAGTGCTCGTTAATATAAATGTATATATTTTTAAATTTGAAGTGGAAACAACAATAAAAGGAAAAATAAAATAAAACGGTATGAACCTGAGGAAGAATAATTATATGTAAACATGAATTCTTTTTTTTAATTACAAAAGTATGATTATAAAAAGTGTTTCATAAATTCTAATATTTATTTGCATATGTATATGATCATTAAAATATCTTAAGATAAATCTATTTTAGATTTGAGTAGGTAAAATATGTGTCCCTTTAAAATTTATATGTATGCACTAGGATAAAAACCATGTAACGCCAACTCAATATCTTAAATGTGTGGCAACGATTAGTCTACAATACCCTAGTATTTATTTATAAGTTAAAAAATAAGATGTTACCTGATTATATGTTGAATAATGTCAGAATTAATAGTACAGTTCATTGACATCCTACGAGAAACTGCAACGATTTCAGGCTTCCTAAAACAAATTTATAACTAACTAACTAACCATCACGCCGTTTCCCCGCAGGGGTAGGCAGAGAGGACGGACCGCCAAACATCCCGGTCTTGGCACACATTCCTTTCCTCGTTTACATTCATACAACGTCTTATACATTCTCTTCTATTATTCTGACTCTTGACATGGCCCGACTCAAGTATATGATTCACTTGGTCGTGCCATGTCTTTCTTGGGCGTCCTCGACTTCTACCATTCACATTTGCGTCATATATTCTACTTACACTCCTTTCCTCGTTCATTCGCTCTACATGCCCAAACCATCGGAGCGTTCCTTTCTTGGTCTTACTCATCACGCTTACATCAGCCTTGCATTCTTTGCGGATTTCCACATTTCTCACACGATCATACATGGTTTTACCACACATACGCCTCAGGGATCTCATTTCTACTGCGTTCAGTCAACAAATTTATCGGGAACACAAAATAATATTTACCATAAAGGTCTTAAAATGTTTAATAAACTCCCTGTAAATGTTAAAGTAGCTAAGTGCAGTTTTTCATGGATCATGTCTCAATGCTGTGAAGTCAAAATTTTAGTGTGTAGATAGTAAATAATTTTATAGTAGTTTTTAAAAAAAAAGATATTAGATACGAGATGTAAAATTTTATACCTAAATAAAATATTTGTACTTTAAAAAAATAATAATAATAACTAGATATTCTAAAATCAAAGACGACGCGCGACGTAGCGACAAAAACGGAAAAAACATATAAATTGATTAAAATCCTTGTAGACTACCCCCATCCCTCTACCCCATATATAAAAATAAATAAAAATAAATAAATAAACAACTGTAGATTAAGAAACATTTGTACCAGTCTGCAACCGGTTACGGTCACAAATAAATTAAATTAAATCATTTATATTTGTTTTATAATATTATTAAAATATTATTTGGTGCATTGTTTTATAAAGACCGGCTAAAAAAATTTAGTAATGGCTATTTTTACTCGATAAACTCTCTGAACTCTGCTGCGACTCTAACATTGGCTACAGGCCGATTTTTCTGTCAAAAACAATGTAATTCGCGCTTTCAACGTCACTGCCTGCGGTGCCTCAACTTTGGACAACGAACTACTACTAAAACAAAACGCAATATTCGACCAAAACACCCAAATTCTCGCCACAATTACAACAATGAGTAAACAATACGAGGATATCCTACTTCGAGTCCACGAACTTGAGAATATAAACAAAAAACTTGAAAAAAAAAACTGTGATCTTGAAGCGCGCCTAGAGCAAATAGAAGGACCATTTGAAAATTTAGACAGGGAAAACAGGTCGAAAAACGCGGAAATACGCAGAATCCCGGAAGTAAGCGGAGAAGACTTAAAAAATGTTGTTTTCAATATCCAAAAAATTACAAATGCCGGAACTGAACTGAAAAACATTGAAGCAGCCTACCGTACTGGACAAAAAACCAACAAAGATTTACAACGGCCGATAATCCTCAGATTCAAAACAAACGATGACCGTGACATCTTCTTGAATGACATAAAAACATTTAACAAGCGATCTGCAAATCGGGAGGATAAACTAAACACAAATATCATAGGAATGGCAGGAAAGAGCTCCCAGATTTATATCAGTGAACACTTGACATTTCGAGCTAAACATCATTGGTTTCTTGCACGTAAGGCTGCACGAGAGAATATTTTTAAGTTTGCCTGGATCCGAGGGGGACAAATATATGTACGCAAGGACGTTGGGACACCCGTTATACTTATCAATGAAAAAACAAAAAACATTTTATCTCCCTCACCAAATAACTTATAATCAATTTTCGTCCTTTGGTATACTTTTATTTTACTTGATTCTCTTGTATATTTTTGTATATTCATTTATATATTACTTGATACTCTCTGTTACAAAAAACGTATTAATGAATTTTTCTAGCCCAAAGATATTTAACAAAAGCATATACCCCATCATTGTTTTTAATCGATCAAATAACTTAATACAATCACCTCTTTCCAGTAATCTAGTTTTCTTATTATGCAAAAAATGTGTTATTGTGATTACATCAAAACCATTACAACCTACTATGCTTTATACAAACATTAAAAATGGTAGATATAATTGATCAATTGGACAATTTGTCCAATTGATCAATTTCCATGTACAGAGACAAACAGTCCTCTCGAAGTTCAAAAAATATTAACTCAACCTGCCCTAAAAATTTTCTCAATAAATGTCAGAAGCATAAACCGTAATTTCAACGAACTATTGTTAGTTCTCACAGATCTGAATTCAGACTTTGACATAATCATTT
This sequence comes from Limnephilus marmoratus, assembly GCA_917880885.1. Classification (NCBI taxonomy): domain Eukaryota; kingdom Metazoa; phylum Arthropoda; class Insecta; order Trichoptera; family Limnephilidae; genus Limnephilus; species Limnephilus marmoratus. Next base: position 1,048,550 of record OU862915.1, on the reverse strand, counting down.
TAACTGAATGCTGGATCAATGAAAACTACATTCCAAAAAACATAACAAACTACACCCACTACAACACACAGAATAACCTAACACAGAACGAAGGAGTTATCGTATTCATCAAAAATCATATATCTCACTCAGTGAACGAAATCATAATCAACGACTCAAATTGTCTCAAAATTCAAATAGAAAACCATGTAACCATATTTTCTATATATCGATCACCAAGCACATCTAACATAACCCCATTTCTAAATTCACTTAATCAATCTCTATCATGTGTGAAAAATTGTGATAATATCCTTATTATCGGTGATCTCAATATAAATATAATTAATTCCACACATCCTCAAGTCAATGAATATATAAACCCACTAACACTACAAGGTTTCGTCCCAGCCATTACAGCACCCACCAGGATATCTGGCTCGTCTGTGAGTTGCATTGATCATGTATTTTCAAAATGTAAATTGAAAACCAGATCTCTTGTATACCAATGCACTGTCACAGACCACTACGCTACCATAACAGCTCTGTCTCATAAAATACATAAACCACCGCAACACGTAATCACGCAAAAGAAAATATCTTACAATACACTTTTTGACTTGGTCTCTCAAGAAAATTGGTTAAATGTTTACAAACAGATTGATCCCAGTCTGGCCTGCAAATCTCTTGTTGACACACTACATATCCATCTAACCAACGCAACATCAGACACAACTCATAAACCTAAACACCATGATTCTAAACTTAAGCCTTGGATAACTGTTGGTATCCTACACTCTATTCGTAAGCGCGATAAACTACACGCACTCTGTAAAAAAAATCCCAACGACCATGATTCTCACCTGTTTTACAAGAAATACAGAAATGTGTGCAAAAAAATTACTTTAAAGGCCAGAGAAGATTACTACAAAAAACAAATAAATAACGCAGAGAATGACAAGAAAAAAATATGGAATATCATTAAAGACATATCTTACACTAAAGTAACGACAACACCCATAAACAAGATTAACGTTGATGGTCATTTACTAACAAACACAGGTAATGAATCTGAAAAAATCGCAGATCATCTCAATGAGTTTTTCACCACAATTGGTTCTAACCTTTCCAATCATATTCTGACAAGAAATAGTGTTTCGGAGCATGAACTCGCAAACGAAATATCCCTGACTCACCTGAGATATAGTCCTTTCCTTTTCACCCCCACTACAGAATTAGAAATTATAGAAATCATATCAACTTTAAAAAATACTCACTCAACACGAATAGATGAAATCTCTACTAAACTTACAAAACATTTAAAAATATTTATAGCCAAGCCTCTAGAGCATATTATAAACCTTAGCCTCCAATCCGGTATATTCCCAAACTCCCTTAAACATGCCTCAATCATCCCTATTTACAAATCAGGTGACAGATCTTCCGTAAATAGTTATAGGCCAATATCTCTACTGAGCACAATCTCCAAAATCATAAAAAAAGGAAGTAAAACTAAAACTGGTTAAGTTCCTTGAGAAAAATAAAATCCTTTCAAATAACCAGTATGGCTTTCGCAAAAACCGTAGTACTGATGATGCAATTGCAACCTTCACCAAACTGATATCCGATAACCTTGATAAGGGTAATAAACCTCTTGCTGTCTTTTTAGACTTATCTAAAGCCTTTGATACTATTTCACATCACATTCTCCTAAAAAAACTGCAACAGATTGGGATAGAAGGTACTGCCCTAAAATGGTTTAAAAGCTATCTTACACAAAGATCGCAAACAACTGTCCTTCACGCAAATCGAGCATATAGAAGTAAATGTCTATCTATCTCCTACGGTGTGCCCCAGGGAAGTGTTCTAGGTCCGCTCCTATTTCTCATATATATGAACTCCCTATTGAAACTGGACATTGATGGTAATATAATATCTTTCGCCGATGACACGGTTATCATATTCACCAGCAAAACATGGAAGACATCAATAGAAAAGGCAAATTATGGTCTTAACAAAATTAAAAAATGGCTAGACTCCAACCTCCTCACCCTAAATGTACAAAAAACACAATACATACACTTTTCAATCCGTAAATTCACACTCCCAGAAAACCTTCCTAAATTAATCATTCACACTTGCTCACAAATTCTAGACACATCTCCACAAACACCCAATAATAGCTGCTCATGCCCAAATCTTAAACCATCAAATGAAATAAAATACCTAGGTGTCATAATAGATAACCAATTACGCTGGGAGGCCCATATTAACTCCATAACTAAGAGGCTCCGTAAGTTATGCCATATTTTTTATTCTCTACGATCAATCCTTGATATAAACACTCTAAGAACTGTATATTTTGCTCTATTTCAATCGATAGCAACGTATGGCATTATAGGATGGGGAGGTTGTGCAGCATCCATCCTCTACCCTCTAGTGACCGTACAAAAACTTTTGCTAAGGGTCATCTTCAAATGTTCCCCCTCTCATCCATCAGAGCCACTTTTCAAGAAACTCACAGTCCTTGACATTCGCCAACTATATATCAAGATAGCTCTTATCCATATCTGGAAAAATGGATTGATAAACTCTACGCAAACGGACATACATACACGCTCCTCAAAGCATGGAAAATGCATAATTCCTGTAACAAAAACCACTTTTTCACAAAGGCAATACTCATACATCACACCTAAAATATTCAACACGTTAAATAACGACATCAAAACATCTAAAACACTTACTCACTTTGCAACCGGTGTGCATAAATGGATATCTGAAAAGGGGCGAAATTTCTTTAAGGAACATATGAACCTATACCACCAGTAAATAATTTAAACAACTTGTATATTGCAGAACAATATATTTCTCTTTCATACTCATCATTAAAAAATGTTTAACACTACTGACATGTTTCTTATACCCAAGTATTTATTACGAAAAATATTGTGAAAATAATTCCATATTTGAGTACATATTTTTAGCCTTAGCTCAAACGTGGATTTACACAAAAACTTCTGATATATATCTATATACCTATGTTACCATAACACGCACATGCAAATCGCTCATCAAGATATAACTTATCCCTACTCTCTTACCAAATAGTACTTTCTTTGATTTTATATATTTTTTTTTTTTTTTTTTTTTTTTTTTTTTTTTTATTTGTTTGTTTATTTAGTACAAGATTATACATGTATATACATAATTCATTAATTTTTTTGACTGCCCAACTAGGAGTATTCCCGTTTTAGGACAGTCGAATTATTATGGGTAAAATGGAACATGATTTGTATTTGTACAAAAAAGAAAGAAAATTGATGAAATTAAAAGAACAAAAAGAATATAAAATGAAATAAAAAGAATATAAAATAAAATAAAAAAGTTTAAAACCTAGTAACTGTTATTTGTTTAGCATAGTTATTAAAATAATATAAATTTAAAAAAGAAAAGGTAAATAGGTACATGTATGTAACTAATAGAAATTGAGAGGGTTAAAACATTTAGGTAACTTTTGTATGCATTGCATATTATAGTCCTACATACATGTGTTGTAGAAAAAAAAGAAAGAAAAGGAGAAGAGAAAGAATAAAATTAAAATTAAATAACCAATTAAAACATATAATAGCCGTCGGTTGTTTAGCATGGTTGTTGAAAAGATAATAAAAATAAATAAAAGTTATATATGTGTGTACTTAAAAGCAAATGATCAAAATATAAGGTGGTAACTGGTGTTTGCCTTTCATATTATAATCCTACACATTTATATAGTGAGAACAGAAAAAATATAGTAAAATAAAATAAACAATTAATACCTAATTATTACTGTTGTTTGCTTAGCACAGTTATTAAAATAATAGGTATATATATGTACTTAAAACTGGTGTTTACATTGCTTATTGATAAGCCCACATATATATGTACATATTTTGTATAAATATTAATATAAAAGAGAGGAGATATAAAGAATAAAATAAAATATTCAATTAAAACATAAGATTAACAGCTGCTTGGTTAGCTTTCTAATTTAAAAGTAATAGGTAGGTACATACATACATATAATAATATAGATTAGAAAAAAAGGGTATCTTTTGAGAATTTTTGTTGTTGTTTTTGGTTTGTATTTGATTTCATTTTTTGTGTAGTAAAAGTTCACTCTCCTTTCTCCCTAATTGTTGAAACCAAGTAGTGGTCAATTTACGAAGAACACCTGTGCTTTCTTTTTTCCAAGCATCAGGCATGAAGTTGTATAGGTTTGGACCTAAGAAAGAGAAGTGTCTTTGAGCGAGAGATGTTTTGGTTGTGGAAGTTACAATTGGATTTCTCCGTGAGTGTCGGGTGTCGTGAGAGTGGTTAATAGATGGGTAGAGGTGGCGTTGTTTATGGGTGTTTAAAATTAATTTTCTCATGTACAGTTGCCTAACATCTAGAACTTGTAAGTCTTGAAATAGTGCATCACTGTGATATCTAAATGGTTTTTTGAGGATTACCCTCAGTAGTGATTTTTGAGCTTTTGCTAATTTGTCCAAAACAGTTTTTGCACATCCACCCCAACCTAAGGATGCATAGTCTAAAAGTGACCCACACATAGCATCATAAATGAGTTTCAATTCTTTTTTACGTAAGATGTTTCTGATTGCCATAAACATGTACGTGAGCTTTCTAACCTTTGTGGTGACTAGATCCACGTGACCATCCGTGATATTGTATCTGTATTTTTTACAAACACACTTGCACTTAATGTACTTGTATTTTCATTACATTTTAATAGTATTTTAATTACACAAATGTACTTGTATTTTTTTATTTTTTTGATACATGCTCCTTGTATTATTTTTAATTCAATAATACGTATTTTCTTTCATATACTTTTCATATTATTTTAAATTTTTCTGTTTTTCCATACTTATTTTTTATATTCATATATCTTAAACTTATGTAGATATTTTGCATTATTTTTAATTCCTTTATCATCATACTTGTTTTAGATGTATAAATTTTTATTTTTTATTTTTATATTATTTTGTTTTTTCATTCAACTTATTTTTAATTTGTATTATTATACTTTACATAAAATTGGCCACTACAACACGGGCATGTGCCTAGTGTGTTGGCCAAAAAATTATCCATTTACTGTAATGTATAAACTTTACTGAATAAAGAACATTAAAAAAAAAAAAAAAAAATTGTAATATGATGAATTCCCAGGCTATCGCTACACACCATTACACACGTCAATCATTTCACTGTTAAATAAACTGTTTAGATTATGACTAGCGAAATCCATTTTTTCTCCAGTCCTCGAATTGAAGGGGATAACTTATCACTATTACCGATAGCCCCGGCATCTATCTACATTACCAGAATGGCCAATTCGCTGCATCCAGATCGGACCTTTATGGTCTGCCGAATAAAATATTATTATAGCTCTTTACAAAAAATACCTGCTGCAGACCAGTTGCGAACATTGCCGATATAAGAACAGGGGTTAATTTGGGAGGCGGGAATGGGTACCGCCGCCCCGGGAACCTTTATTGGATAACCAACACCTCTGCCATAGGTCACCCCAAGTGGTTCGCTACGTTTGGTGATTTAGCAGGGTTGCCCGGGTTCATGGGGTGAGGTTTGTCTCGGTCTTGGAGGCGGATGACCAGGACATACTGAACCCAAGATTCCTACCCACCCCTTAAACCCTTTTCCTTCCCAGAACTCTCTTCTCCTTCCTTTCCTTAAAAAAACTCTCCACACAGCATCGTTGGTGATAAGATGACATAGGCCCTGAGGGAAATTATGTTCCTCAGGGCCTCCTGTGTGGAGCTCAGGTAAAAAAAGGGATATTATAAATCATTTAAAAAAATCTTAAAATATTCGGCCCAGCAGAACTCGGTTCCGTGACTTTTCATCACCGACAAAATATCCCAGACAAAATATCCCCGACCAAATATCCCCGACAAAATATCCCCAACAAAATATCCTCGACAAAATATCCTACGGACAAAAAATCCCCACGAAATATCTACTAAAACCTAACCTAACCTAACGGAAAAAGAATTTAGTGTACTGGAGATGCATTTTGTCCTGGGGATATTGTAGGATATCGTTGTAAGTATAAGGTAGAAGTATAAGGTTTTGAGTTGAAGAAAAAGGTAGGAGTATAACATTTCCTTTTTTTCGTATTCATAATGATTTCCTTATACTTGCAAGAATATCCTCCAAGAATAAGTAAAAGGTTGTTGACTTGTGACCAGGCCCGGACTGGCCAGGTCCGCAGGTCCGCGATCGCGGAGGGCCCCCAGCGTGAGGGGGCCCCGAAGACAAAAAAAATTGTCTTGTTAGTAGTTATAATGCCCGGTGAAAAATCAAAAGATGAAACTGACTCTATTTCAACAGTTCAACATTACAAAATTGTATATTTTGATATTTTAGAATGTGCGAGGATGAGTATTGAAGAAAGATTTTGAGCAAACAAAGACGTTTTTACAGGATTGCTCTTGGTTGGACCCAGTACCGGATTATCCCTTATGCAGATTAGGCAACTGCCTAGGGGCCCCGCATCGGCTAGAGGCCCCGCGTCCCGAGAAAAACTAAATTGCTTCAATTGGTGAGCAACGAAGTTTTGGAAAAAGTCAGTTTTTCAAGATGTTTTCTTTTTTTTTATCAGAAACATTTACAGGTTAATAACATTAGGTACACGCATTAAAGAAAACAACAAATTATAATGATAATTAGCTTATAACCCAATAAATAACTAATGTTCATATCATGCACAAACAATAAATAATAAAATCTATAATTAAAACAAATATATAATCATAGTTGTATTTTACTTTTCTTTCCTTCTTTTTGTTGCAACATTACAACATTAAGTATCTGAAGTGATTTAAGGTGCCGTGTGTGGTTTATATTGGCTTTTGTTTTGTTTTATTTCTAATTATATGTTTAAAATATAAATGTTGTTCAAGCTTCCCCCCTTAGTGAAGTTGACGTAATTTTACAAGTTTTTTATTCAGTTCACACGGGCCTCTGACTCTGGGGGGCCTCTAAACGCCACCATGTTCCCTTGGTCAAATCCTAAACAAGGCTTTAAGGACACTGCAAAAAAAAAATTATTTCATTTTCTGAAAGATGCATTGTTAATAATGCTCTCACTATTTGAGGAAATTGGTAAAATTGAAGGAGATACAGCATTTTATATGAAACCGTTTTAAACAGTTTGTATGTTGAATTATCCTCAGCAAAACTTTGAAAGCGTTTTTCTCAAGAGTTTTTTAACACGTTTTTCAACCTGGTTGACAACACATTAAAAAAACTATACATTCGATTTGCATGCACCAAGTAACGTAATATGTTTTCCTAGGTAGTCAGAGGGAGTTTTTTTCGATTTTTTTTTTTATTTATGGCAGCATTTTGAAGTAAAAACGCGATTTTCGCTAAAAAATTTCGGTGAATTTGTTATTATAAAATGGTAAAAAAAACTCATCGCATCGGTCAAGTCAAGATTTTGAGTTATAATAGTTATGATGTTCACAAACTTCAGAAATATTGTTTGCGAGAAAACCGACCCGAGACGTGCGTTGCCTAGGGGCCCCGACATGGTTAATCCGGCCCTGGTTGGACCCCAAAAAGTTTGACTTTATCTTGAAAGTCCAAACATTTCCCACAGAAGCTGTGCACATTGTTTATAAACTGTGTAAAATTGAAAGAAGTCGGCTGTTGATAGAGCTGCGACGGTTTGCACAACAATACAGCAACTTCATAGCGGCAGAGTCTACTGAGAACTACGGAGACAGATGCAGTGACGAAGAAGACGATTTGGACCCAACGGCAGAGGAAACAAATGCTGACATTTACTGCTCTGAAAATAGACAATGTTTCCAGTGTTTGACATGTGCTTTTTCTGTTCTGTTTGAACGTACTCAATCTGGACTGTTTACCAACCTGTATATTGTATATAAATTTGTTCTTTCCATACCTTGTACCCAAGTCACAAGTGAACGAGTTTTTTCTAAACTTAAAATCGTCAAAAATCGACTTCGGTCTTCCTTAGGCCAAGACCTTATGTCCAGTCTGCTTTTTATTAATGTAGAGAGGGATTTATTTTATAATTTGGACAAAAATAAAATAATAGATGAAGTAGCTTTAACAAGTGAGTTGCTTACAAAGAAACTGTTCTTACAAAGAAACTGTTACTTTAGGGCTAGGGAAGCAAAATGTCGAATCATTTCAGTTAAGTTAAGCCCCTTCTATTCTAGTATACAACATTGTAAACTGTTAAACACACAGGATTTTTTTTAATGTTAGTATTATTTTTCTAATCCCTAAAATCCGTTTGTCATTATTTTTACTACACCAATAATTTTGACATAATTCATTAATGCTTTGTTGTGAATAAAATCCTGCCCTTTACTTTGTACTCAGTTATAATAATTATTGGCAGTTCTACAGCATGTGTTTAGTAGTGTTGTGGTATCCTAAAAATACTGTGAATTTCTTATTTCAATAAATAATAAAGTCAACAAAAGTCGAAAATCATAATATTCGTATAAAAACCTATCTGAATTTCTTCTTCTTTGTAGGTGCCAATATAGCGTAGAAACGCTTTTTCATTGTTTTCAAGCACCTAATTTTCAAAAATTATCCGGGGGAGGCCCCCGGACCCCCCGTTTTCTGGAGCCCCCCCCCCACCCCATGTTAGGGGGCCCCTTTACAGGTTTTAGCGGAGGGCCCCAAATGGTCCCAGTCCGGGCCTGCTTGTGACTGTGCCGCGGCAGGTTCCAACCTGTTTTCGATGGTTTGTTTATTTACGGTTTTTCTTTATAATCGGTTTTACTTGAGTACAGTACTTCGATCAAAGAAGATGTATTCGTCAAGCAGAAAAAGATAATGCTGCAACCGAACTGCAGTTCATAGCAGATGAAATTGCTAATGCCCCCGTGATTTTGGAAAATGGAAAATGGAACCGGTATAATTCTTTATAATCACGAAAAGGTGTTGATAAACGCTGCTTGTAGTGTTTAATCTCTCTCAGTTCCACAACATCTGCCGTCGCTTCAACTGATCACTACACGACTGAGTCCGCTACTGACCACACTCGAAATTGTTGAAGGATTATATTTAGGGCAAAAGGTAACGTTTATGAATAACCAAATTCTTTTTGTGAAGGATATGCTCATACTCTATAAGTATAAGGTTTTACTCGGAATATTATGAATGCGAACTGAAGGATTTCCTTTATATTCTGTATGTACAAGCATAACCTTTTTTATGACGGCCCATTATGTCGAGGGATATTTTGTCATGGGATATTTTGTCGGGGATATTTTGTCGGAGGATGAAAACGCGCGGTTCCGCCAAACTCATTGCTTAGAAGTAAACTATATATTATGATGGCCTCCATGGTTGAGGCGTAAGGCTCTTAACTAGCCATCAGAGGTTCGAAAGTAAATTTCATTTTACTGATTTGTGTTATTTCACAATTTAATCTTTTAAAATAATATCTGGTATATTTGCGGCACGTTCCAGATTGCAGTATCCCCATTCAGAATAGAAATGTTGCTAAAAATGGCTTTAGCCGTGTTTGGTGACCAGATCTGAATAGCCAGCTTCCTCTCCCCTATCTCCTTCCTTTCCCAGCTACCTTCAGCCACACAACATATACCATTTGTGGATGCCAGTAAGTAATATAGTTTACCTAATAGAGTAAAAATGCACTGGTTAAATATCACTAAATTCAGCTGAACAAATGAATTAAAATTCCCATTAAAAAAAGGAGTGTGTTTCTAAAAAGCGTGAAATTTATATGGTTTGTGTTTCAGATTACAAAAAGGTAATACCCAAGTGGGAGATTAACATTTTCCTAAAAGCTTTTAAAGCTGGCGGAAAACTTTTGATTTCTAATTTACGTGCTTTTTTTAATTTAGTTTTTTTTGTGTCGAGTGGACTGAAAATAACAGCGCACATCTTTTTTACATGTAAAAATGAATGTTTCTTTTTTTATCCCATATTATTTCCTACGCCATTCATCCGTTTGTTGTGACACTTTGGTGATTTGTTATGCGCACGCCAACTAAGTATTCCATATATTATGGTGAGCTCTGGCGTTATGAAATTTTGTTTAAATTTTTACAATAAGTGGCGCACGAGTTGTTTGAAAAATGTGTGTATTTCATGTAGTTTGGCGGCAGGAGGAGGAAGGGGATGTGAATCGTGAGCGAGGGGTGGAACTAAGGAGAGGGGCGTTCATGTATGGGGTACGGGGGAGGGGGAAGGTGGAAGGGGAACGCGGGACAGGAATAGGACGCGTGAGGGGAACGGGTCCCGGAACCGAAACGCACGGGAAAGGAGAAAGAGCAGAAGAAGGAGAAGGAAGGGTAGGGAAAGAGGGATGAGCAGAAGGAAATATTGCAAAGGAGACGCAGTAACAGTAGGGGATAGCAGGTGGTGAGTTTCGAAAATCCATGCTTCTCTCACAGAAGATTGTATATTTCATATTATTTTCGGCAGGAGGGGAAGGAAGGAGAGGGGAGGGAAATGAAAGAAGTGTGGGAAGGCGGGGAAGGTCGACGTGAGAGAAATAAGGGGACACTGAAAGGAAACCGGGACGGGACGAGGGAGGGGCAGAGGGAGGGAAACAGAGGAGACACAGTGACGGAAGGGTGGCGGACGAGGGAGGGGCACAGGGAGGGAAACAGAGGAGACATAGTGACAGAAGGGTGGGGGACGAGGGAGGGGCACAGGGAGGGAAACAGAGGAGACACAATGACGGAAGGGTGGGGGACGAGGGAGGGGCAGAGGAAGGGGCAGAGGGAGGGATTGCAAAGGATACATAGTAGCGGTAGGCGAAAGCAGGGGCTAAATTTTAAAAATCTATGCTTCTCACACGGACAGCTATTTGTGCCTGCTCACGGGTCGGAAAACCTTCTGATGTCGTTGCGTAAAATGTTATACTTGCAATAAAAACTATTGTTTTATTGATTTAGATGACTTTGCCGACCAGATGACTTTAGTGACCAGATGCGAACAGCCAAGAAAGCCTGAAATTCTCTAGCCACCCCTCCCCCCCCCCCCCCCGAGGACGTAGTAATGTTGTTATTGGTAATGTTTTTATTGTTTATGAAGTCAAAATTGGGGGGGGGGGTGGCACCACGTTATCCGCCCCGGGTGCCACCCATATGCTAGCTACGCCACTGGTCACAACGATTCCATAAGATTAAAATTAAACGCGCTCTGCAAGCGGGTTCCTAAACATACCTTCACCATACGGCAAGCAATCCATTGGCTACGAAGAGAGCGATCTATATAATTGCTTATTTTAATATAATATCCAGATAAAAAGTTGTTATAAATTTCTTATTTTTCCACGGTATACAAAACATACGTGTAAACAAAAATAAAATTATTATTTCTCCGCGCTAGGTTAGCTGTTCTATAAATTACATGAATTTTTAATTTACACTACTTTAAACTTTAAACGATAATAAATTGGAACACGAATATTCAATTTTTTATCAGAAAAACTCTCTTTTTATAACTTTTGAAAGTTTTTCTCATCATAATAATAGGTATATCATTAAGAATAAGATAATAATAACAATCTAAAAGAAAATATGAGAAGAGAACAAGACACAGAAAAACAGAAAAAAGATAATGGTTGCAACTGGGAGTCGAACCCAGACCATAAAAAATTAGCCTGAGAGGATAAAAACTTCTTTTGTTTTCATTTTTTTAAATTTCGCGGTACAATCGTGGAACATAGTGTATAATATCTACCGCTACGACTGATTTAACATCTTTAAACTTCCTAACAATGTAGCAAGTATTTATAGATTGTCAAATAACTTGTTTTAACTTCTGCAAGGCAGAAATGAGTTAATGATCCAGAGTTTTGGAATTCAACCATTACCACCATTGTTATCCTCTTCAAACGAATACACCGCTGAAAGATATTATAATATTCCTTAGAATTGTGGATGTTATCTGAGAAAACAATGTTTGTTTAAACTTTGTATAAATCTGCAGAGTAGCTAAATAATTTATCTCAGATAGCGTAACTTTCGTGTTCTGAATCAGAGAAGGATAGTTGTTCTTTTAACCTTGATTGTTGAGAAAACGAAAAACTTTTGTTAAAATAATCTTTTGTTAAAATAATGTTATCCTTGGTATTTTTAGATTGTGCTTTCAAACTATAATTAAAAGTTGAAGTAGAAGATAAAACTAACAAATCTCATTGAAACCTGAAAAAGAAAATTTCGTTGGGTGAAACCTATTGACGTAAATTTAAATCCTGTGATATTTTTTTCAAACAACTCCCATCTCTTATTGACATTAGCTGAAATTTTATGTGAAATTTGTATAAACTATCGAACAAATAACAAAAAATGTGAGAGTGATTAGTAAAAAATAAATTAAGAGTTCGATAAGAAAAGAATTTAGGCTATTGTGAATCTTAGAGGGTTAGAGTTTTAAATTGCCTCAAACCTAATAAGAAGGCAAAGGGAAAAAATATAGGATGGACTAACGCTACTTTAGACAATATACTTTGTCTAAAGTAGCATTTAAAAATCTTACATGTAAAGTATTAAAAACACTACATTAGAAGTAATGTTTTTTTTAATAATTTTCGAAGCATACTTTGCGATTTTTTCACCGAGGGTTTTTTGCATAAATACCGTTTTGGCTTGGAAAATCTGTAGATATTATCTTCAAAAGAACTTAAAAACTTTAGGTGTTCAAGAGAAATAAATAATAAATTGGTAGAAATTTGGAATGCAAGGGCTTAATTTTTGATCGATTAACAACTGTATGGGACGTGTGGGATTGTGCCTTCCCCCCTCTTCCTTAAATAAAACATCATTGTAATTATTGTTAATATTATTGATGTAATAATTGTTAACACTCTATAAATGTTTCATGTAATAACGAATATTAAAAAAAGTAATTATGCTTTATATAAGCGCACGTAATATTATTGTGATGATTTTACTTGATCCCTGTTGATGATATCTAAACGATAGAAACATAAGTGTTAATTCGATTCGCTTCATTATACTTTTCCTCATACTTTACACAATCTTTTTATCAAAGTTCTAAAAAAGTAATAAAAATCTTTATTTTACATCTTATTCACTGCATCAAATCTAATGTCTCCCGTTTACAGAATAATATTTCGTCACTTGACGCACCGTTGGGAAGGTGAAACAAAATTTTGAAGGAAAATGGAAAACTAATTTTCAATCTTTTCCTCGTTTAGAATCGCTTAGGGGCTGGCGGAAATAAAAAATACTATTATTTTGCCATTTTCATTGATATTTTTCCCTTCTTTACGCATATTTTAAAAGTGTGACAGATTTGCGAAAACAAAAAAAGATCGGGCTTGAGGTATTCTCAAAGTAGAACAACATTTCTGTGCCTTGTATTATTATTTCATTTTATGATGTTTATAATCATAAAATGAATATACAAATTCAGGCGAAAATTTCTTCACGCACATATATTACAACTCAACAATATAATATTGGTCAAGGCGAGACACAACCTCGTTCATCGAGGTTTTGCCCAAGGTTCACATTTTAATTTATTTCGGCGAAATTGAAATTGAATTTAAAAAAATCACATGCCGCACAAGGGATGCGAGTTATTTATATTTTAGATTAATAAAAACAGTATGTCACCATCAGTTTTTTTTAACGTACAACGCCTTTAAAAAATTGTAATACATTGTGCTACTGCAACTTTTGCGTTAAGATCAATTTTATTTTTCTATGCGATGAATTCATGTCTTCCCTAGTGTTTTATCTAAATACATCTTAGATTTTATTAAATATGTTCATCAGAATTAATTAAAATCTACCACTCGGAAATGTTGAATTTCTGGCCTGATTTGAGAAACCCAACAGTAGTTACGCAAACGCCGCACCGCCCGCCGTTATTTTTATGTGCCGCGCGTCGAAGCACTTAAGCCGTTCTAATTCAGTCGTCGATAGAGTTTCGGCCATAAATATACAAACCACCCACTAGATCGATAACTTCGGGCTTTTGTTCGAGAAATATTTGGTCACTATTTCACCATCAAAATGCAATAATTTTTCGACTGATGATGATGATGACGGGGATTTGTGATGTCACACACCATAGACGAAGATAGAGTAAGCAACAACAAAAAAGGCGCGACCATAGACAATATAATTTCTTTCGGGGCCTACCCAGTACCACCCAAATCATTAGCCTTAAATATTATTTTAAAATAAAACTCGTAAATACATGATAAGAATTTTATTAAAAACATGAAATGCAAACAGGAAATACATAGGTATAATTAAAATATGATTGTGCGTTCCTACAAAACTACTGAATTTAAAAAATTTTCATTTTATAACAGAAAAATTAAAAACTCAGAATTACATGTAGGTACATATTTTATATACAAGAATACAATGTAAGCAGGTTACATTTCTGTAGCAAATTGCCACATGAAGACGTTGTTTTAAAGATAAATTACTTAACGTACCTATTTACATCTTTCGTCAGGTCAAAATAAATTTACCATATTGCCAAAATATAACCAAGGTCCATGGAAACATTAGTTTGCATAAGATGTTTGATGTTTCATTCGGGGCTCAAAAATTTATACCATTTGTTTTTTGGTTTTAGGCAATTCACCCTGAAAAGAGTGCTTTGTGCCGGTAATAGTTAAAGTGGATAAAAAAATTCGGTTAATCTATTGGTAAAATAATAAACCAAATTAAATATTGGACTCATTTAGATCACTAAAACAAATTAAATATTGAATTCATTCAGGTTAATAAACTTACATAAAGCTGTATGAACACGAGAATTGTTAAGAGATAAAAGGTATGAAATGTTAAGGGGGGACTGGTGTGTGATTTTAATAAGCAGGCGGTATATGTTCTTGAAAGATGAATGGTTTTTACAGTTAAAGAAAACGTGGTCGAGGGTTTCCTCTTCCACACCGCACTGGCAGACCGGATCATCTAAAACTCTAATTCTTAGACAAGTGAGATGCAATTGAACAGTGACCAATTCTCATTCTCGAAATACATGAAATGAATCGTTTTGAAAGTTTTTTACCGTGAAACCATGGCTTAGCAGGGATATGGTTTTGAATTCCAGCATAGAAAGATCCAGTTCGTATTTTGGAGACTGCCCAATTTTCTTCCCAGGCACGAGTCATATTGTATTTAAGAATCGGGAAGACATCGGAGATAGGAATTCTAAAATTTAGTGGGATAGTTCCGGAATCTGAACCAGATTTGGCGAGAAAATCGGCCATCTCATTACCCTCGATACCCAAATGGGCAGGGACCCAGGCCAATATCGTCTCAAACCCAGATTCACTTAGAGAATTGAGAAGATTTTTTATTTTACATATAATATTGTCTTCCGGATAACATAGAATATTTGACCTAATTTTATTTAAAGCACTTAGCGAATCAGTACATAGTAAGGCTCGATGAATGTTGAGAACCTGGATTTGATTTAGCGCTTGTTCAATTGCAAAGCATTCAGCTGTAAATATGGAAGCTTCTTTCGGTAATTTATAAGAGAGATTGATGTTGAATTCTGGACTATAAATCGATGCTCCACATCTTTTATTTTCAAATTTGGAACCATCAGTGTAAAGGATGGAAAATCCAGGGAATTTTGAAGCCACAATGCTTTTAAAACAATCATCCACATTTTGAAATTTATTTGGGGAAGAAAAAATATTCTTGTGAAAGACTGATGTTATTATGTTGGGCATAAAAGTGATTGCCTTAAATGGAATATTGTATATAGGGAGATTGGGAACTTCTTGAAGATATTGGAGGGAAGATGATAGAGAATTATAGAGTTTAAAACTTTTAATTAGGAGAGGAAAACATTGTTTTTCTCTCAATCTTTTGTTAGAATTCAAATTAACACTTAACCGATTAATACTTTGTTTAATAGGATGATGTGATAAAGATAAAGCCTTGAAAATATATTTATTGGCAAGGAACTGCCTTCTGAAATATAATGGAGGCTCCCCACATTCCACCTGAAGCGCATTAATTGGAGAAGACTTCATAGCTCCAATAATCATTCTGAGGGCTTTTGATTGGATTCTTTCCATTTTCTTATCTAAATATTTAGGGAGTGGGTCAAAAAGGAATGAGCCATAATCCAAGTGGCTCCGAACTAGGGAATTATACATTAATTTAAGAGTGGTAGGATGAGATCCCCACCATACTCTGGAAACTGCTCGCATCATATTAAGTCCCTTTTCACACTTTGTAGAAATTATCTGAATGTGTGGAAGCCAGGAAAGTTTATGGTTCAAAAGAAGACCAAGGAATTTGATTTGAGTAGCGGTTTGTAGAGGCACATTATCAAAAGAGATTGAGAAGCGACCCTTGTTTTAGATGCCGCCAGATTCATCCCATTTATTAACAACCAGCTTTTAATATATTGTAAAGCCAAATTCATTTCCTTAGCTGCAAGAATAATATTTTTATGTAACAAATATATAAGGATATCATCCGCAAAGTAAAGTCGCTTGATAGAAAAAGGAATTACTGAGTCTAGGTCGCTTATATAAATATTAAACAACAGAGGACTAATAACAGAACCCTGGGGCAAACCTCTCCATAGTTTGCGCCTTAAGCATTTAGAGGAAGACTCAATAATAATGGACCTATCTGAGAGCAAATTAATAATAAATTGGACCAATTTCGGGGGGATTTGTTTTTTAATTAGCTTTTCTTTCAAAACATCCAGTAAAACATCATCGTAAGCTGATGAAAGGTCAAGGAAGGTGGCCAATGTACAAGAATTTAGGGATTGAGAAACTCGGATATCAGTTGTGAACAAACTTAAATTATCCATTGTAGATTTCTTTTTCCGAAAACCATACTGATTTGGTGAGATAATATCTTGACTTTCAACAAACCATTCTAATCTGTTTTTCATCAAACGCTCCGCTACTTTCATCAAACATGATGAAAGAGCAATAGGCCTATAAGACGAAATTTCAGATGGATCTTTTCCAGGTTTTAAAATGGGAATGATTTTTTGAGTTTTCCAATCATCCGGAATTAGTCCTGTTTCAAACATATTATTAATAAGAGATAAGAAATAGTCAACCGCCATATCAGAAAATGATTTAATAAAACTATTAAATATTCCATCGGGACCCAGAGCAGAGTCAGAAAGGGATCTTATAACTCGTTTCATCTCATCAATGGAGAAAGGAGCATCTAGCCAGTTAGAATGAGATGGATATGGTTTAATAGAAGGCATTTCTTCACATCCGGCCACCGATGGGGGGGCTATTTTATCCGCAAATCCTATAAGAATTTCTTCTGATATATGTTTGATTCTCGGCGGAGAATACGATGATCTGAATTTTTTTAAGCTAGACCAAACTGAAGACTGGGGAGTTTCCGGAGACAGGTTCTCACAGAACTTCCGCCATCCAGCGCGTTTTTTATTTTTCAAAATTCGTTTGGTTTCTGCCTGGGCTTTTTTAACTGATAAAAATTTTTCTAGTGACATGCACTTACGAAAAGAGGAAATTGCTTTTTTACGAGAGTTGACGGAGCGAGTGCATTCCTCGTCCCACCACGGAGTAGAGTGTTTTATTTTAATGTTCGCATTGTGTTTCGGGATGGATTTTTCTGCTGCATTTATAACCATAGAGGGAAACGTCTCGCATTGCATTCTGATGTCTCCCGGGGACGATTTTGTTAAATTAATAAGGTTATCTAGTTCAGAAGAGAAAGTGCTCCAATTCGCATCTTTTATTCTAAATTTGAGATTATTTTTAACTGGGGGGGGACAAGTGTTAGATTGATGGTGGAATCGGATTATAATTGGGAAATGATCACTAGAGAGGGGATCGTTTAGGATGTCCCAAGAGCATTTAGATGCTAACGAATACGAACAAAGCGATAAATCAACAGCACTTTTCCGTTGATGAGGGGGGGTGAATCTGGTTGGAGATCCGTCATTTAAAAAACATAGGTTATGGGTATCAATAAAATTTAAAAGATTGCGGCCAGAACGATTTGTTATTTTGCTACCCCAAGAAGGGGAATGTGCATTAAAATCTCCAAGGATCATATAAGGGGAACAAATCTGGGTTAAGATTAGTGCCCATTCATTTTCAATAAAAGTTGTAGAGGGAGGAATATATATTGATAAAATTGTGATATCAGATAAGACAGCTGCTGTTATCTGGATATCGTCGGAGGGAGTATGAATATTTATTTGTTTAAACGGGATAGAATTATGTATTATCAGAGCCGAGCCGCCTTTACCATCCGGTCTGTCGTGTCTGAGACAGTAATAACCTGGAATTCTTAAGTGAAAGGAGGGTTTTAACCACGTTTCAGAAATGGCGGCTACTGAAACGTCGTGTTCGTCGAGTAATTGAATTAGGTCAGATTTGTTAGCGAAGAGGCTTCTACTGTTCCACTGAAGGATTTTGTTCAGTTTCG
Source organism: Limnephilus marmoratus (assembly GCA_917880885.1). NCBI lineage: Eukaryota > Metazoa > Arthropoda > Insecta > Trichoptera > Limnephilidae > Limnephilus > Limnephilus marmoratus. Next base: position 1,030,092 of record OU862915.1, on the reverse strand, counting down.
AAGTCATTGGGGAGGCAAGATAATAAAGATTTTATGTAATCGGCAGCGTTGGACGGTACAGTATTGTTGTTTGTAAGGATTGAAATTAAAAGGGTAATTAAAGTTTGTATAAAAGAATTATTATTCATTATTTCGGGGAGAGCAGGAGGGGAAGTATTACCATTAATGGCACACCCATTGGGCGACTGGGATTTGGCATTCCCATTCGGGCTGGCCAAAATATTATTCAATTGTTTTTTATCAAGGTAAGGAGTATATTTTGGGTTGGGTTTGACTGGCTTGAGAATGGTTTTTCTGTGAAAAGATGATGATGAATTTAAAAAGGTGGTTGTTTGGAAAGGAGCTGAGGACGATGTCATCTCTGCGAATGATTTTTTCGCAGGAGAGAATAACTTTGAGGCCTGGAAGTACGAAATGTTGTCGGTAGCCATTATATGTTTTATGTTCTTCTGTCTTGATAATTCCGGACAGGCTAGACTGACCGCGGTATGTGCACCCGAAAAGTTAATGCAAATGGGATCATTGGAAGATTTCGGACATTGATCAAATGGGTGACCTTCTCCGCAAAAGTAACAACGTGGAGGGGAGCGGCATACGGGTTTTGAATGTCCAAACCGGCAGCAATTGAAGCATTGAATAGTTGGGAATTTATAAACATCGACGGGAAGCGAGGTATAATAAATAAAGACACGAGACGGTAGGGATTGCCCTTCAAATGTAATAACGATAGATTGAGAAGGTTTCCAGATCGTGTTTCCATCAGAAGAATCCTTGTAGTTCAGTCGACGTACTTTTAATACTTTCGGGGTTCCGTGGGAATTATTCAAAGCATCAACAATTTCAGCCTCTGGGATCTCCGCGGGAATTCCTCGCACAAGACCCATTCTCGTTAGGTTAAATGTCGGGATGAACGATTTATATTTATGGGTTGAGAGTGAGTCATTTTTTTTTACAAATCCATTTGCGGAAGCGGCAGTATTAAACTCGATAGATAATTTATATCGCCCTTCCGGTTTAATTGAACCGTTAACAATACCAAGGTTATTATTTTTTGAGTCAAATATAAATTTTCCAAAATCTAAAGGATGAATAAGTTTTCCTTGTTCAGTTCTCTGAACCATAACGATAAAAGGACCGGAAGCGGAAGCAGGATAAAGTAAGTCAGTATTTTTTGTATTATCGCTAGTTAAAGTACTTGTCTGGGTCTTACTATTGGTGTTAAGGTCGTTAGATGTCGAGGTTTGTTGAATCGGCGGTATAGATTTAACTTTCGATGGAATGTGAAGACTATGCGATGGTCGCCGTTTACGAGATGGGAGCGTAATAGAAACCTGGCTAGTATTAGAATCCGAATCAGAAAAATCTAATATCGACCCTGGGTCGGGAGGCCTATCTTCGTCTTCCTCCATAATATAAAAAAAAAACTTTACTTTTAAAAATTAAACTGAAAAAATAATACGCAGTCTATTTCATTGACTGTACAAACAAAAACGGATTAGCCGTAAGTAGGAAAGTAAACAAATAAGTATACGATAAACACAATTAAATGAAATGTAACAATAATATCTTATCTGTATGAGGCTCAGGAACGGGCGAACGGCACTAAGCGTTAGGTAAGGTACACACAACCACTGTTGACCGCGGCTCAAATCGGACTCCATATCATTTGTTTATTTGGAGTTTAGTTTAGTTCAGCTCATCATATTTTTCCTGAAATCATTATAAAATCAAATCAGATAAAAAATAATATCAGTAACAAATGTACAAATTAAAACTCTTCAAAACAAAAACAAAAAATAGGACTTGAAGTTATATTTTATAAAAACTATATTGTTTCACTTATGGAAATTTGTTAAAATATGGAATTTTTATTTTATTTGTATACATGTATTATAGTACTGTTAGATACACCTACCTGAGGTGCCTACCTTCTGCCGACAAACTAGCTCAGAATGGTCAGCAGAGCGGGGGAGACTATCCTCACCAGGGTGGTAGGTTCTCTGAGGCGTTTGTGTGGCATCCCTGAAATAAGCTCAAATCCTACGGGCTGGGGGAGACAGTGAAACAAGGTGGCTACGGTAAATATCAGGTGTATTGGGTAGAATCCTTTCATAAACAACAATGGTACATAATACAGGCACAGTTAGAACAGGGTAGCATCAATAATCCTACCTAATTCGGGTGAATTTGGCCCTTAAATATCTCTGGGGCGATCATTTATCTTCGCGTTGAATTTACAAAGGAACACACGCAATAAAGGGGGCTAAATGGCCCAGGGTACTCACATCAGCAGGCGGCTTGGAGATCGGTGTGGTGAAAGGAATTTAACCGTGCTTGGCATTTCGGCAAGTCACTATGCACGAACACAACTGCCATGGCGGCTTCGTGGAATGTTCCGGAACAGTGCGGAACGGTTCTCGTTACACGTGCGCTCTAAACGCGCTCGGGGGAAGAATGGCGGCTTCTGCCGGCCGTTGCTCGCGTTCCGCCGCCGTTAGCGCGCGGCGCACTTGCGGCGAGGGAGCGAAACTGTAGTCTGCGCAGTGGCGTGCGCTCCAACTTGAGAGGGGGCATTTCGTATATCGTAACAGTACATATCTATGTATGTTTGTAGTTACATTTCCTTCCATGTCTTTTAAACCAAGTTCTAGGATACCTACTTACTTATATAAAGAAACCTACTCAAATGCATTAAATTTGTTTGACGTGATAAAATTTTTGTAAAACGAAAGTAAGTAATAAAAATAATAATTACCTCTGCATCATGCACCATGTCTGACATATTTTATGTATTTCCCTTAACCTCATCTAACCATCTCCAGAAACAGAAGCAAATGTATTGGGATGTGGATATAAAATGTTATATTGTAAACAAGTAAAGTTTTGTCGGTTCAGATTCCACTGAAAAATAGGAATAAATTTATTAATACTGATAAAAATATTTAAAAAAATTTTAAAAATAAGAACAGAAAGTGCAAGCGTAGTGATAAAGTGTTGTTCCTATCTTCAGGGTTGATGTGTAAAACGGCACAATACCCCAAAAAAATCTCTTTCATACTTTTTGCCGTGAAAATCTAAAATCATAGTTGAATAATAGGTATTTTTAGCAAACCTAACTCCTATAAGTAACTTATGAAAAAAACAATGTAATGCTAATTGTTAAAATCTATTTTATATAATAAAAAAAAAACATAAGCACTATTGTCAAAATCCAGTGAGGAAATTGGGGAAGATTAAATTAATGAGATAGGTCGATGCAATTTAGAAAACATGTTTACCTTTTTAAGATGTAATCGTGATGTTCGACTACGTCAATTATTAGATTCTGGGTGGATAAATATGTTCTGTAAACGGAAACATGTACAACACAGATTAAAATATAATTTAAATAACATACTTTAGGAACACTGAAATATCAACCAAAGGAAGTTTCCACCTGTAATTTTGTTCCAATTACGGGTCCTGTTCTCCCATTTTTCATTCGACCGCGAATTCCCAAAATCCATATTCACACTTATTGCATCGGAAATGAAAATGCTTTGTAAATGTCAAACGAAAATAAAGCAGAGAAATGCAACCAAAATCCGAGCTTCCTATTGGTATCTGGGGACCATGAAAAAATCGAAGGGGACTTATGATATCACCAAAGATTCGATTCAAATTTTGGATCGGAGTTATACCCGCCTGGTTTCGGCGAGTAAGGTTGTTTTGTCGCGGTACAACGCTACATAATGACGCTCATAATGATCGGTGAAGAAGTAATCAGCTTGTGGTGCAAACAACTGGAGGCGAGAGTGGATCTCGAACAACAGGCACTCAACGGGCGCGGGCTGAGCGGGTGTCGCTGGTCACGGCGAGTTGTTGACCGACTGAATTAAGTCCTAGATTGGATTGAGTAACTAGGCTAGACTTGCTTGTGAGCGCAGCGGCCGCGTTTATATAAGAGCGCCTAAAGTATCGCAAATTCTAGTATCGTCCAGAGCAGCCGATGCTGTGCAGAACGTTCTCGAGAACATCCGTGCCGAGCAGTGGCAGCGGCATATGCCGAATGTTGACTGGGCGATACCAGTGGCGGCGGCAAGTTAGTGGGGCTAAATTAGTGTAACCCAATTGTCAGTAGCGTGACGCTGCATTTTTTTTTATACTTATACCTCTCAAGAGCTGATCCCCAGCCGCACCCGTCTGGAGCCAGTGAGACTACGGCATCCCCAATTGGGGTATGTCGTGAGGATGAAGGTAGTGGGGAAGGAGATGGGAAACAAGAAGGTAGGAAAGTAGCTGGCTGTTCAGATCTGGTCACCAAATATGGCTAATGCCATTTCAAGCAACACTTCAATTCAGAATGGTGGTCTTAATCCAGGGCGATACTGAGAAAATCTTCCATACTGGAACGTGCCGCAAATACACTCCACAGTATTTTAAATGATTCTATCCTGCAACCTTCAGATCGCGAGTCAAGAGCCTTACCCCTAGACTATACCGCGGTCGGCCGATATATATTTTTTTCTTGAGAATACCCCACGAGAGTAATGCTATGGCATCCCCAATTGAAGCAAAACCTCCTAGATCACAAGGCCGGGACACTCATTCAAATCAGCCTCCTAACTTGTATGGGATCCCACGAAAATTCTCATTTTACATTTTTTTTTCTATTTATTCTTATTTTAATAAATATTATTTAAAAATATTTTAGTTATTTAAAAAAAAAAAATTTTAAAAAATTTTTTGGAGGTTTTCATACAAGTTAAGTGCCTTGTGGTCTAGGAGGTTCTGATTGAAGTAAGTTATGAAACTGAAGGTAGTGGGGAGAGGGAGGAGAGGGGAAGGAGAAATGTGGAGACTGACTATTCAAATCTGGTCACATAAGTTTCGATTCTGAATATTGGTATTTCACCGGGGAGATACTAAAAGCATCTATTACTCTAGAACATTCCCCAATTACGATATATTTTATTTAAATTTCATAAATCGTGAAAAGACAAAATAATATTCCTGAACGCCGACCGGGATGTGAAACCGCCACCTTTAGATTTGTAGCCAAGGATGGTAGCCACCACACCACAGAAGTCGTCAGTTACAAAAATCAATTATTCGAAATGGATTCTGTTGTTTAAAAATTAATAACTTTGAAAAATTGCGCTTCGCTCTTAGTTACAATGTTTTCTTAATTTTAATATGATTATTTGGTTGGTGATAACCAAATTGTGCTCCCATGAGCTCCATACGAGACAAGAGAGTATTATATTTCAAGGTAAATTAATTAACCACCACTCTAATGATCCCTGAAGTGTACGTGTTTGTTTAATTATTATATTCATGAATGTTATCCCTAGAGATCGCTCTTCGGAACTATTTTATCATATTCATACTGGAAAAATACAAGTTAAAAAAATATATTAACCTCAAAACAGCTACGTAATCCAATTAACGATTTTTATTTTATATTCGAATCAGGTGACATGACATAGTAAGTTCAGGGGTGGAGTGGTAAACTCTTTGGTCCAGGACCCAGAAATGCCGGTTCTGAAATTCAGAGAGAGTAAATAAAAGTTGATTTATTTCAATGATTAAACAAAAAACGTAAGAGAAAGACTTGGCGTACGATTCCTATAGGTATATATCCACCAAATATTCTGTCCAAACGGTTATACAAAAATGGTGATTATTCATAATTGTATAGGTTTATATAGCAAGTTATAAATAATATTGTGTCCATCTTGGCCGCCATTTTTATATAACCATTTGGGCAGAATGTTTTATTGGTATGGTTTTGTATGGTATCTTAGGGTATTTTATTTAGTCGTTGATTTATTCGGACTTTTTTTTAAGTTTTTCTTGTGTTGTATAATATGATTACTCAATCTCTATAAATAAATAAAAATCAAAATTTGTATGTTACCGGGTTTGTACATATACGAGATGCCTATACGTTGCTAAACCATTCATCCGATTGCGATGAAACATTGGGGATTTAATGTGCCCACACCCGCAATGGTTTCTATATACAATAGTGAGTTCTGGCATAATGAAATTATGCGTTGCTAATCGTTCATCCGATTGCGATGAAACTTTGGGAATTTGCCATGGTTTCAAATTATTCATTGCCAAACCATTCACCCGATTGCGATAAAATTTTGGTGAGTTGTGAACACGTCCACGAAAGTTTCTATAAATACTGGGAACTCTGGCATTTGAAATTTGTATAAAAAATTGCAATGGGTGGCACGCGAGCTGTTTGAAAACTCAAAATACCGGAACTGAATGTATGGAATGTGGGAGGGGGGAGGGGAACTTAGGAGGGGATTTCGCGGGACGGGGTTAGCGAGAGAGGGGAGTGGGGAGAGAGAAGGCGGAGAAGGCAGAGTGGAACGCGTGAGGGGAAGGGGATGCGGGAAAGGAAGAGGAGGCGGAAGGGGAATGGGACGAATGGGACAGGACACGCAGGAAGAAACAATATCTTTATTAAGTGGCATAGCAACGCATGTCGGTAACTTGCTAGTAAAAAATAATTAAAAAAAGTTTTGCTGTAAACAAGTTCTGCAGCGTAATTATTGTAACGCGCGACGGCTGTTTCACCATCTTTTTTATGTAAATACCTCACAAAAGCCCCATCTGCTCCCATTTAGAGCCAGTGAGACTATGGCATTTCCAATTGGTACAGGTTCAACCGAGAAACCGGCTAAAGGGCGCGGACGTTGAGATTCATTCACTGCAGACCGACCACCATACACATTCTGGCTGGTACTGCCAGATGAAGAGAGAGGTATCCCACCCGACCCAAGCGTTCTTCATATCACAATACTTGTTTTCATTATCTTTTCTTGCAGATGCTTGCGACATATGCAAGATGCCATTACCCTGCGAGCAGCCGCCTTTTATGTTTTTCTGTTAACTTTTTTTATTTATTTGGTTTATTCCTGACTTGCTTTATATTATTCGCATTTTGTATATTATGTAAGCACTTGCATACTGCTTCCTAACACCGTATGCAGGGACACTGGAGGTCTAGATTCGTTCAAACTTAAATGTAGATTCGTTCTTTCAAAAAAATTTGAGTCCTTGCGAGAGCCTTGAAGGAGTAACCATCTGTTACTTATACCAGGGCGGGTAAGTGGTGGATAACCTCCCCTGGTACAGGTGCAAGCAAACGATACATTTTAATATTTTAAAGCACAATAATGCAAAAAGTATTTTTCCTAAAATAATTAAATTAGTTCTTCAAACTTAACAAAAATACTTTGTGGCATCATTATTAACATAATGAAAAATAAATAACTTCGTTTACACCACTTAATTAACAATATCAACATGTTTCAATAACAATGTTATATTCATCAACATTATCTTATTAACAGGAAGGTGTTAATAAGATAATGTTGTTATTGAAACATGTTGATATTGTTAATTATGTAGTGGTGTAAACGAAGTAAATTATTTTTCATTGTATTAATTAAATTAGCGCTATCGATAAAAAAGCGGATTTTGACTTATTTTTAAGAAGGTATACCCTTAAATAGGTTTAACCGTGTTTAGTGTTCAGATCTTAACAGATAGATACTTCCCATTCTTTCTCATTCCTACTTCTCAACACTTACTTCAACCTACCCTAATTATTAGAGATGCCAAAGTACAACTTGCTCCTGACAGTTGGAAGCAGTAGTTGACACTCTTACGCAATATTTACTAAAAAACATTTTCAAGGTGAAAAATGAAAAACAGAATTTTCCATCTTGAAAAGCGCTACGTTTATGGAGAAGTAGCCTATATATATATATATATATATATATATTTATTTTTTTAAATGCTGTACAAACTCGAAAGCCAATTACAAGAATTAAAGTAATTGAGGCAATTAACCGTAAATAACTACTGTAACAATACTTCTAGAAAAGTAATTAAATTAAATTGAGTTTAGTAAAAACCTCGGAAAAACAGCCAACCAATAAAATAAGTACAGCTGGTCAGTGGTCATTCCCCAGCGATTTAATAATATAGGGTGTCCAAATAAGAGCACCGAACTTAGTTTTTGAATAATTTATTTGAAAAACGGTACTCGTATTTTATTAGTATAATTTTTTTACATGAGCTCCACACAGGAGGCCCCGAGGAAAATAATTTCCGTCAGGGCCTGTGTCATCTTTAGGGATGCTGTGTGGAGGGTTTTTTAAGGATAGGAAGGCGAGGAGGGTTCTGGGAAGGAAAAGGGTTTAAGGGATGGGTAGGAATCTGGGGTTCAGTGTGTCCGGTCATCCGCCTCCAAAACCTAGACAAACCTCACCCCGTGAACCCGGGCACCCCTGCTAAATCACCAAAAGTAGCAAAACACTGAGGGTGACCTATGGCAGAGGTGTTGGTTATCCAATAAAGGTTCCCGGGGCGGCGGTACCCATTCCCGCCTCCCAAATTGAAAACGTTGTGTAGTAAAAATTAAGATGCATAAGAAAAATTACAAACTTTCAACGAGTCATGCATGTTAGTGCGATCATCTACAGTCAGGTTGCCACAGAAAAACTCAACACATAATATATGGTCACAGAAAACTTATCAATACCAAAATCAAACAAAACAATACTCCAAAAAAAACATATTACATGGCCGTTAAAGTATATAACAACCTTCCACATAAATACAAGATGCACACAAATTCAAAACGTCACTAAACACTTTCCTTATAAACAAATGTCATTACACCTTACATAAATGAAACACCTATTTTTGTAATTTTATTTGTAAATTAGTATTTTTCTTATTTGTATAAACATTATAATATTCTTCTTGGTATAAACATTATAAAATAGCATGTATGTGTATGTGGTTAGCTGGAAGAAATGGGGTTAACCATAAGCTATACTTTTTATATTTTTTATTTGAACAACAAATATTTTTTGATTTGAGATTTTTATTTGATTTAGTGTTTCAATTTGTTAAGGCTCTGAGGAAAAAATTCCCCGCAGGGCCTATGTCAACTTTGGGGATGCTGTGTGGAGGTTACAGGGTCTTTTCAGGAAATGAAGGAGAGGAAGTTCTGGGAAGGTAAAGTTCCGAGAGAGTCCTGAGTCCTACTGGAGAGATAAAAATGTCTCCATCAACCAGCCTACCACGCAGTTGATGAGCTAACGCATCCGCCACCAAGATCCGGATAAACCTTACCCCATGAATCCGGGCAACCCTGCTAAGTCACCAAACATATCGAACCTCTTGGGGTGGCCTATGGAAGAGGTGTTGGTTTTCCAATAAATGGTTCACGGGGAGGCAGTACCCATTCCCGCCTCCAAAATTGTGAATTTGTATTTTATATTTTAGGAATAAAATGTTAGAAAAATGGGCACCTCGGATATGCCTGCGAAGTTTTTCAATGAAATTGAAGATAACATCGTACTTAATAATTACGATTCCTTTGTCTATGGACTCCTTTACTTTAATTTTAAGTCTGCATCGCATTTTATCTCAACCTTCTATAACAAAATTTTCCTTGTGTCATTTTATCTATGATTTTACTAGAAGCAAAATGGTAAAGTGATCCAAACCTAATGTTATTAATTTCTTTCTAAAACTCGTTCATTCCATTTCTTATAGCTCTGCATCATATTTCATTTCACGTTATTGCTACTTTATCTGAACTTTTATACACAATGAACAATATATCAGGAAATGAAAATAAGTGTTTCATTTCGAATCTAACCTCCAAATTACTATGCGAATAACCCCTTGTTTTTAAATAAAAGACGTCACCCAAGAAGCTCGCCTTACGAACGACTACAGGCCTCAAGAGACTAGGCAATTGACATTAATAATAATACGTGACAATCTACAAAGAAAGAAGTCGTACCATTTCAAATCACACAATCTGGCTGACCAATACTGATGCGCATTTCTTGAAAATACACCACTGGAAATGTTCGAAAAGAAAAAAATTCTATATTTTCCAAAAGAAGAAAAAGATGAAAGAAAAATCCACGAAGATAAATAATCGTTTCAGCAAAATTTTATAGTAAGTTGTAACAATAATAATCCGCCTTTCTCCGCTTAGCGTTCCGTGTATGTTATATTTACGTTCCGTAAATATGAAACATGACAAATAAAATTTTTAGAGCTGGCAACTTTCGTGATAAAAAAATTATTTAAATTTTAAATCCGGCGCGGAGTTTTGATTGGCACATCCTATAACCCAAGCTTTACCCAAAAAGATCAATTTATTTCATTGATATGTGGGTTGATATTTTTGTATTTTGTTTTAACTCTTAAGAGGAATATAAACGCTAGAAATATTTCGAATCTCATGCCTGCAAAATTTTAAAATCGAGCGTCTTTTTGCACGAGGCAAGTAAGCGACAAAGTGGTTTTTATTTATTTTGTGCATAATTTTATAAGAACGAAAAAAGTTAGAACATAGATAAAGTCAAAAATAGTCTTAGCCGTAAAGGGGTATTTTTTAAAAATTGTTACTTACATTACTTCATAGTTAAGTCATGAGAAAACATTTTTTTTAGTGGTTTACGCTTATATTTTTTGTTACGTAAATAATAATTTTATTGTAATTCCAATACATAGATAAAGTAGTTAAAGCTTCAATTTATCCGTAGCATATTTTTGATGTTCATACTGTAAGCCGATTCGTCGTAAAGATTAATCAAAAGAGTATCTAAATAGGATTTCACGTATATATTCATCTTAAGCTTCTTACTCATTATTTTATGTTTGTATTGGAAAAGGACAAATCTGTAATAGCAAGATATAAACTGTTTTGCAGATAGTCAGAAGGGATAAAGGCGCAGTAATTATTGTCCAAGTTTATTGTTCTTTAAACGAAATTATTGTTCAGTAGGCATTCTTGAAATTTGTAATTGTCCAAGTCCATTGTTCTTTAAACGAAATTATTGTTCATTAGCCATTAGTGAATTTTGTAATTGTCCAAGTCCATTTTGTTTAAACGAAATTATTGTTCAGTAGGCATTCGTGAAATTTGTAATTGTCCAAGTCCATTGTTCTTTAAACTAAATTATTGTTTATTAGGCATTCGTGAAATTTGTAATTGTCCAAGTCCATTGTTCTCTAAACGAAATTATTGTTCAGTAGGCATTCGTGAAATTTGTAAACACACAAGAAGGCAGATAAATCCAGTGTAAGGACTATATGTCGCCAGTATTAGTTGTAATGCAGGGAAACGGATAACTAATAATTATACACCAGCTCCCCACGGGAGGCCCGAAAAAAATAATTTCCAGCAGGACATCTTAGGGGATGGTGTTTGTAGGGTATTTTTAAGGAAAGGAAGGAGAGGAAGATCTATGAAGATAAAAGGTATGATGGATGGGTAGTGATCTTGGGGTAAGTGTGTTCAGGAGTGACGAACCTGTTATTTCATCTCCCCCCCTCAACCTCACTCCATGAACCCCGATACCCCTGCTAAGTCACCAAACGTAGCAAACCTCTTGGGGTAAGCTACGGCAGACGTGTTGGTCATCCAATAAATGGTTCACGGGGCGGCAGTAACCACACCCGCCTCCCAAATTGCGGTAAAAATTTTTACGACAATGTTTCTTTCTGCAAATACTTAAAAATATTTCTGGAGCAAAGACGGGATTTTTCAGATAAACTTTCTCGTGTCATACATCAAATTTAATTGGGAGTTTCTAACCAAAAGCATTTATGTACCTTCTCGTGGTTCTCAACGACCAGAAAACTTCGTGACCTTAATAACATAGAGAATTTAATAGCAGTAATAAACTTTTGCTGTTTTCTGCAACAACTTATGAATGATTATGGCGAGTAATTATTTTTGGTAATATATTAAAATAATGTATATCTGACAGTAGCCGGTTTCAGTCCCTTAAGGTCCCTTTAGACTGGTCCCTTAGACTGATACAAATATCTCTTAAACTATGGTTAATGTGCATAAAATTTGGGGAAGGGGGTTAAGAGGGGTGATACACAAGGATTTAATCCTAAGTAGTTCGATTTTCCCATTTTGTCGTGTTTAACGACTGAAGTTTCCTTTTTTATGTTAGCTCCACACGACAGGCCCTGAGAAAAATAATTCCCTCAAGGCCTATGTCATCTTGGAGATGAAGTTCTGGGAAGGAAAGGGAAGGGTGGGTAGGAATCTGGGGGTCAGTGTGTCCAGGGGTGACGGACGTATGAATCCATCCCTCCCACTGTGGTGCTAGGCGATGTTCCGAGAGAGACGGCCGGAGAAGTCAAAGGGACTCTCTCAACCATTCTCTCCCGTTCCGGTTTGCCATTTAGCTGGTGAACAGACGCATTCGCCGCCAACACCCAGACAAACGTCACCCCGCGAACCAGGGCACCCCTGCTAAGTCCCCAAACGTAGCGAACCACTTAGGGTGAAATATGGTTTTCCAATAAATTGTTTCCGGGCGGCGGTACCCATTTTCCCGCATCCCAAATTGAAATTATTTGGTTACTACGCGTAATTACCTCGGCTTAATAGATTACTATATTTATTTGGGGAATACATATTACTAACACCATTTTATGTGGTAAAGAACGTTCTGTCTTAAATTATTGGATCGTTTAATGAGAATGAAATTTTCCTTCACACCCAAACCTGGATAGCTTATGGAACGGAAATGCAATTTTTTTTTTAACTTGTTTACATACTAACCGCTTTTTTATGCCTTCATTCGATTCCCAGAGTGTTAGATCCAACATCCGTCTTTTGAAGTCGGTTATTTTTGCCGGAGGGAGTGTATTAAATGATTTTATAGAGAAGTATTGCATATTTCTTTGTCCAAAAGTACATAGTTTTAGTTGTAGGTTGGTGGAATGTATGTTGTAATATGAATCTTATGAGTCAGCCCAAGTTTTTCTTTGTAAAGTTATCCTGGTTTTTGAATGCTGTTGCATAACTACGGGCTCGAACCGCCTTGTTACGAACAGGTACAAATTAATAATCACCATGATTAGGACACAACAACAATGGTTCAATTTAAATACTTACAGAAACCAAATTATAATACAAACCTCCGGCTAGCGTCCCTCAGGGATATCGTGTTTTCAGTTCGTTTGGGATTTGATTCAAAACGACTGTCGCTTTATTGTTGGAATAATTATATATATAGGGTTTTAATAAATGAAAAGATCTCTTGTCGCTTTTAAATAATTGGTGAATTTATTAATGACTTGACGCTTCTAGGAAAAGCTTTTAATCTCTTTGTGAACTCAAGGTTAATGATTCTAACATATAATAAAAGGGTTGAATGATAACACATAATTATATAAGTTTTACGTACGTTACACTGTCACGGGCAGCATCTGGGCAGAGGACCTGATCCGGGAACACCACTGAGTTGATTTAAATATCCAAATTTAACTATATTTTGAATTACGTGTCCCAAACAATTGTTGGAATCAAAAGGGCGGTCGGCAATATGCCAAGAACCGTCCCTCACCACAGTTAAACCCAGAAGAGCCGGCAAGTGGCGGGCTGCAGCCCCCTGGCTGCTTGCTTCCCCCCTCCCACGGCGAATTCTTGACCAATCAAAAAGATCTAGCCGAAGTTGCCAGCTGTTGACAACTAGTATTTAGTACCTGACGACGGAAACATTCATATAGGGGTAGGAAGTTATAATTCAAGAAAGTACTTCATAACAATGCGTACATTAGAATATCTTTTGGGTATAATAGGCCACTTGCATGGATTTCATAAAGACTGAATCGTGTGGATAGATTTTTTTACTAAGCTTACGAAAATGTTAGTAAAAAATTTTAGAAATGTACATTTTTTTTAATAAATTAATTCATTATTTGGGCTTGCGACGTCACTACATGAAAATGTCCCGTCTTCGATAATGTTCTTTTAATTTTATAAAATTCCACACTGATTTTTTTTATGGCAACACTTTGATTTCAGACGAATTTTTGAATTTGACATTTAACATTCACTAGATTTATCGTTTTTTCTCTGCGAATTTATCATTTTGTTTGACGTTTCGACAGATGTTACGAAGAGAACCCTGTACATTTTAGGCCTTCTGTACCTGTTTTAGAAGTGTAATGGTGCTGATATCAATTAAATCATTTTTTTTTTTTTTTAATTATTTTTTTTTTTTTTTAAATAATTTCCGGGAAGTCGACAGTTTACATTTATTTCAGTTTTTACATAGTATTAAATAGCCAAAATAAAACCAATTATGGATTTCCTCCTTGTGACTTTACTTCTACTGAGACAGCATAATAAGAATAAGTAAATTAATTTTATAAAAAATGAATATCAATCCAAAATTATATAAACAAAAAAAATATATATATACTCAAAACTATTTTTTTTTAAAACATAAAATGAAAAATTACAAAACGAAAAATCTATCAATACATTGGTAGCCATGGAGAGAGGTTGTACCTATAAATCAAATCATAACAGAAATATAAACATAACATTATTAAAGAACTAAAACATATTTTTTTTAATATGAAATGAAAAATTACAAAACAAAAAAATTATCAATACATTGGTAGCCATGGGGAGAGGTTGTACATATAAATCAAATCATAACAGAAATATAAACAATAAAAACATAACATTCAAGAACCGTCAGAGAAATACTCTTTTATGGACCTTTTATATTCAGTAAGTTCGCAATTGAAAACGTCCACATCGGATAATACGCTCTAATTTTATAATATTCTTATTATAATCTACAAGTACAAGTATATTACAATGGATTTAGTCATACATATACGTTGAACATTACAATGATTAATGATCAATAAGTTGGATCAAGGAAAAAAATATTTATGAGATGTAATATTTTTGGTATGCCTCGTTATTCTCTTGTTCCATTTGTGTGGAAAACGCATTTTTTAAATGATTTTCGCCTATTTAATTATCATTTGTTCGCACCCATAAAATTTGGCACGTCTTTCCGGTTTATAAAAATTGGTCTGATTTTTCGGTATGAAATTTTCAAAAAATCGCCATGGTTTCAAAAATACGATTAAAAAATATACGGAATGTCTTAGAATATTTGCCAAAACCGGAATTTTTTTTTAAATGTGATGCAAGTGGCCTATTGTTTCAGAGACATTAAATTCAGTGCTTTAAGAACATAGTCTGTAGGAGTTCTGATGGGGACTATAATTTTCAAAATTGCCCTTTGTGCTATGGGGACTTGTTTTATAGTGGAATCGCACGAACTTCCCCATCCGATAAAACCATATTGTAGATGATATTGGGCAAATCCATAATAAATTTTAATTAGCTGTTTTTATCTTAAATATTTCTTTTTGTTTTAAAAAAATACGTTCGTTTTTTTTAATTTGTTACTCACATTTTCCACTTGGGAGTTCCAATAGCATTAGACTTTTTAGGGGCCAGATCTGAATAGCCAGACACTTCCCTTTCACCATCTCACCGCTTCCATTCCCCACCCTACAGCCTCACAACGTACCCCAGTTGGGGATGTCATAGTCCCAATGGTTCCGGAAGTGGATGGATCTCCTTTGCGGTAAGTGCAAAAATACGCTGCCTGATCTATTTGAATTAAATTTCATTTAAAAGTTTCCAAAACCCCTGGGACATTATTTCGTAGAACTTTATCAATCTTTTTGCACGATGTTTGATATGGTAGATTGAGTTTTGTCATTAAGCTCGTGTCAAAGGATTTCTGCGAAATCAACATTTTGGTTCCCGGAATACTTTTGTTAAGGGGAAAGCGCGTTTTTTTATAAAAAAAAATTGTTGCAAATTTGAATTTGGGGAAAATACCCTTCCTAACTGTTTTTTTTTTAATCAAAGGCTGCAGCACTTATCTAGTAACGGTATGTGCTACTTTTTGTATTTGTGTTTTAAATTTTTTTAAATAGGCAATTAAAATTTCAATTTTTCTTTATCTCATAGGCAAATTTGATATTTTTTGTCAATTAATTTTAATGGACATTATTAAAAAAATAAACTCACACAACTTGCTACGTAAATATTGTGATATTAAAAAATAAAACATTTAAAAAGGCGTTTTGGAGTCGAAATATAAAATTAATATACAAATACGAAATATTTGTCTTTTAACGTAAATCGGTCGTTTGTAATTTACATTTAAGCCCATCAAAATGCTTTCCATTAATTTGTGTATTTTTCTATTATTTTTGATATTTTAATAGTAGATCGGACGATATTATTTTTTCTAAATATCATCGTTAATCCACTAAAATCTTGAAAATAGATTGTTGGTCTACATTTTATGTTTTCAAACGCAAATAAATAAATTTGCACAATTCCCTACTAGATATTTGCTACACTTTTGATTTTAAAAAGTTGTTAGTCTGTGTAGTCAGGTATTTTGACATAAAATCCGCATTTAAATTTTTATGAAACAGGATACGCAATCGTTCCCCCTATATTCCTTTACAAATAAACTCAAAATTGTTTCATGTAGTAATTTTGCACTGAGTTTGGTGTAGTCAATTTACTTATTGCAGAGTTAAATAAAGGTTCTTGTTGTTACTTCAGTGCTTTTTGAAATACGTCGGAAACAAATGTTTGAGGAAATTGGACGCGTTTTAAAGTGAATATATCAATTCATTTCCCCGGTGATGTAATATCTAAAGTTATTAAATTAATGTCAATCATTGAAGAAGATAATGTTCACAACCCTGAATGAAAATATGAATGCAAAGATAATATGATAGTCTTACTGAGACAGGCATCTTTACTAATTTAACCTGTTTTATCTACTTAATTAATATTATTTACCAAGGAGTATGGGTAAATAATATTAATTAAGTAGATAATATGATTCTTCTAGCACCACCTTTGGCGCACCAAAGAAACAATTCCAAATTTTGAAGATATTGCAAAAAATTAACTTCTACATAATACGTCCAAATCATATGGCTAGAAGAAAAAAAAAAGGAAAATTGGACCTGAAAGACATAGAGGATGTGCTAAGATAAAGAAGACCAATGCATTAGAAGAAGTTTGGGAGGGGGGAATGGGTACCCCCCCCCCTCCGAACCTTTATTGGATAACCAACACCTCTGCCATAGGTCACCCCAAGTAGTTCGCTACGTTTGGTGATTTAGCAGGGGTGCCTGGGTTAATGGGATGAGGTTTGTCTAGGTCTTGGAGGCGAATGACCAGGACTCACTAACACCCCAGATTCCTACCCACCCCTTAAACCCTTTTCTATCCCAAATCTCTCCACTCCTTGCTTTCCTTAAATAAAACCCTCCACACAGCATCCCCATAGATAACATAGGCCCTGAGGGAAATTATTTTCCTCACGGCCTCCTGTGTGGAGCTCATGTAAAAAAGAATACTAATATAATACGAGTACCGTTTTTCAAATAAATTATTCAAAAACTAACTTCGGCGCTCTTATTTGGACACCCTATAATATTAAATCACTGGGGAATGACCACTGACCAGCTGTACTTATTTTCTTGGTTGGCTGTTTTTCAGAAGTTTTCACTAAACTTAATTTAATGTAATTACCTTTCTAGAAGCACTTATTTTCCTCGTGGCCTCCTGTGTTTTCAATTTTACTGTCCAAGCGTTTTCAATTTTACGGTACAGCCGTAAAAATAATACACAATAAACACCTATAAATTTGTCATAGACCACTTTAATTTTATTTTATTCACGCTTTTCCGGTTTCGGAAGAACACTTAGAGCTAACCTATACAAATACGAGCCACAAAGTTAATAATTTTTACGAACATGTGAAAAAAATACTTTTCAACGCATTCTGCACAACGATGTATACCTCTGAACTGTGGGTAGTTTACTCATACTGTATCGGACGTGATTTTACAATTAAATAATTGTATTTAAAATTCTAATTAATTAATAAATCAGCTGCCGGGGTCAAGTAATTCCAAAGGGATAAAAAACAAAACTTGACCCCTCCACTCCCTTTTTCCTCACCTCTGTGTACGTACCTACATACTTATTTTCTTACTTTGCATAAAATTGTGATTTGTGCAAAGCCTTCTTGGTCTGTTGTACATACCTACAACCCTTTGACCTTTGCGCAAATTCAAATTTATGCAAAGCCATTCCTATTTCTCTCCATGCACCCAATTTTTGCAAAACCATGCATTGTTATCTTGCACAAATTGGCTGTATGTTTTCTTCTATTTTGTGCAAAGTGATTATTTGTGTACGTACCTACTCACTTTGTTACTTTCATAAAATTTACCATGTCTTGTACAAACTCTGTAAATTATGTAATTGTGCAAACTCACAAACAAAATAAATATCAAGGAAGCGTAGAGAGTCGGACAGATGTTGCGAGATGGTAAGAACGCCCGGTGACCGCCGGCGCGTTCGAAACCTTTGCCCGGTCTGATTCCGAGATCTCAATTCTCGGAATTAATGGGAGACAAAAGGCTAAGACCGGCTGTTTCCCCTTTAAATAGTGCACTAAAAGCGCTGGACCGGTAGAGTTCCTGCATCTGTCATCTCGCACACATCTTTACCTGACCTGCGCTCCCCGATCGAACTGCAAACTTGGACTTTCTCTTCTTGCCTGGCCGACTTGTTCACCCTTGAAGCATAATACAATTATTGTTCGAACGCCTTTTTCAAGGCGCAGGTTACCCCTCTACTCCACTCCAATTCCCTTCTCCCCCTCGCCTTCACCCGTTTCTCCCTTTACCTACGGCAAGTTGGACTTCTTCTCTCCTCTGGCCTGCCCACACTGAAGAACCTATACAATTTGTCGAAACGCCTTTCTCAAGGCGAAGGTACCCCTCCGCTACGCTCTACCTACCTCCCTTCCCCTTGCCATCGATCCGTTTCTCCCTTTCTACCTACAATTTCTCCCCGTTTTCCCTCGCTATCTCCCCATTTCTCCCGTTCTCCCTACATTTACCCCACTTTTCCCTCTACCTACCCTTTCTCTTCCCTTCTCCCGGAGGCGTCGAAACGGCCAGCCGGTCCCCCTCCCACTATATCGTCTGTGCGGGTGGCGATTACAGTGCCAAGCGTCTCGTACACATACACTATATCCCAATGGTATATTAATACTTATCGCCAATTATTTTGCCTACCGAGATACTGCAGCACTTCGGAAATGTTCCTAGAAGAAAGAGTAGGTACCCTCTTTCAGAGCACTTCAATTATTAAATATTACAATGAGGTAGAAGCTTCAATAAGTTGATCCTAATAAATTGAATATTAAATGTTCAATTGGATCATTGCATAAATTAATGTGCAAGGCTGAGAAGGACATAGAAAGAAGGATGAATTTTGGTAGAGGTTAATAACAGAGAACTGAATAGTAGTCACGAATAAAAAGATGAAAGTGGACTAAATACTGCATAAACAAGATCCCTGAGGCATATGTGTGGTAAAATTATGTTTGACCATGTTACAAATATGGAACCTGGAAAGATTAAGGGGCAGTATGATGTAAGCATAATGAATAAGTTTAACAAAGAGACTCTTAGATGGTTTGAAAAGCAGGACGCGTAGCGGATATGTCAGATCTGTTAATCGAGAATATTTATAATATTTACCGAAAATAGTTATTTTTGGATTTTACCGTGGATTTTGAGTTTTGGGTTCATTAAAAAATCATAAATCATCTCAACTTAAGTACGTATCATTTTTCCGTGAGGCGTTCAGGATGAATTAATGTGTTTTCTGAATAAATCGGTGTGACGTGTGATGAGGGTAAATTGAGATAAAAATATAATTTTTTCATGAAAGCACTCTTTTTTCGAGAAAAATTATAATTATTATGAGTAAGATAATCGTGTTACTATCTTTTTAATTTTAGGAAAATATGTATTCACTAGCGCGGACCCGTGAAACATCACACGATAATATAATGAAATTGTAGGATTTGTGAAGCTTAAAATCCTACATGACATATGAAAATACTTAAATTCGACAAACATGAATACACTTACATTTGTAATCTGGGGGTCAGAGTGACAGACAAAAGAATCCATCCTTCCTACTGCGGTGCAAGGCAATGTTCCAAGAGAGTCCAGCTTGAGAGGTCAAAAGAACTCCCTCAACCATTCTCTCCCGATCCGGCGTGCCATACAGAAGGTAGGCATACGCATCTGCCGCCGAGACCCGAAACAATCCCACCCCGTGAACCAGGGCACCCCTGCTAAGTCACCAAACGTGGCGAACCATTTGGGGTGACTTCTGGCAGAGGTTTAGGTTATCCATTAAATGGCTTCCGGGACGGCGGTACCCATAACTGCCTTCCGAATTGAATACCCAAAATTATATTCACCAATGCACACAGTCCTTAGTTTGTTTTTATTTTATCTTGGCTTGGCTTAATTATTTACATTCGACAGTACAACCGTGGTAATGCAATATCAGATAGTATTAATACTCTAGCGTCTTTTAAGAGGAAATACTAGCGGCGTTTTTCCATACAAACGTATTCCCCGTTTATCTCTCTGGATTTTGACCCTAGAGCAAAATTTTTTTTTACATAATATAGATATCGACCACTAGCGTGTCGGTACGTTTTGCTTTTTTGATAATTTACTTTTTATAGAAGTTAGGACCTTCCAAAAATGAATAAAATTGCCTAATTTAAACGCCGTCAAAAAACGTTCAGTATACAAACTAAACAATGTATTTTGAAAAAAAGCAAAACGTACCGACATAGAATATTTTCTTTTAATACAGTTAGTGAAAAAATTTTTTTAAATCCGTCCAGTTTTGGAGAAGAAAAATGGGGAATACAAAACATCGATTTCGAAGATTTTATTTAGGTATTTTCGGCCCGACGTGCAGGTGTCCCTTTCGCTCATTTCTCCTGAGGGGGGCCGGGGAACAAGGGTTTTGACAAATACATACATATAAAGCGAAGTAGTGATGTAACGAATTTTATCGGTAGACTTGTGTTGTCCTTGCCCGAGTAATCGATATTTTTTATTCGTTTTTTTTTCTGTTTAGTGAGTCATCGCGGTATACCAATACTGACCGAGCTTTCATACTAAAATTGTGCAAAATTAAAATTGTTTATGTCAAGTACTATAATAAATTTACAATTTGGGAGGCGTTTTAGGTACCATCGCCCCGGAAACCATTTATTGGATAACCAACACCCCCACCACTTGGTCACCCCAAGTGGTCCGCTATGTTTGGTGACTGAGCATGGGTTCCCGGGTTCACGGGTGAGGTCTGCATGGGTTTTGGTGGCGGATGATTTTGTTCACTTACTGCGTGGCGGGCCGGATTGGGAGAAACTGGAAGAGGGAGATCTTTTGATCTCTACAGCCGGACTCTCTCCACCATCATTTCATACTTTTACCTACCCAGAAATTCCTCTCCTTCCTTTCATTAAAAATTACCTCCACACAGCTTCTCTAATGACTTTGCTATACTATAAGGGTATTTAACTTAAAAATAATTTTTATATTTCATTTTATATAATTGCATTTTGTGATATTTTTAAGTAATTAATCACCTCTCCCTTGAATATTTTGTCTATAATTCTCATATGCCTATAGTTGTTTGTCTTTTAATATTAATCTTATCCTGACGAAGAACACTCTGTTTTCGAAACATGTTGATAATATTGATTACATAAAGCTGTTTCTACAAAGTTATTTGTTCTCATTTAATTAAGAATGACGCCACAAAGATTGGACCCATTTGCAGCATTTCAAGCTGGGTAGCGATAACCAATTCGTTTGTGCAATTTCAATCAATGCATTTCTGTGTTTCTCGAGAACCCTTCTATGGGCTTACACATCATTAGGTAGTACTTTTACGCCACTTTATTAAACATTTGTGGTCAGAAACATCCAAGTAGTGTAGTTTTGTAGCTCTAGCACATATGAAGCTGTGTGACTTTTGCACTCCCAGAAATAAAACCTTTTTAGTATAATTATCATTATGCATATATCCAATTGTATATCCGCATGTACATTATTTGGCTTATAGTAAATATGTTATTTTCCACATCAAGTATAGGTACAATAAAATAGATGAAAGAATGTTTTTTTTTTTGATAAATTAATAACGTAAAAAATATCCTATATATATTTATTCTCAAAACTCTTGAGAACATATCGTCGTTGCATTCACAAAATATCCCATGTAAGGTTTTCGAACAATTTTTTTTTGTTTACACCATTTGATTCACAACGGTTTCCTAAATAATCTGACATAAATATATCCCATTTTTCAAACTCATCTTTTTAATCATTTTAGAGGCAACTCTGACCATTACTTGTAATTAATGGTAGTTATTTAAAAAATATATACTACATATACTACAGAAATATAAAAAAAATATAAAATTAAATCCCTATATACTACAGAAATATAAAAAAAATATAAAATTATAAAATTAAAATGAGAAAAAAAAGAATTCGTATTATTTTTTTAGCTCAAATTTGTCGCACATAAATTAAAATTACCCAAAGAATTTTTTTTTTATAATATACAATAATCTCAAAAATCTAAAAATAGTATATTATGCACTAATCCAGTCATTAATTCAATATGGAATTATTGGATGGGGGGGGGGGGTCATACAACAATATTCTAACCCCGATCAAAGTAATCCAGAAACTAATCATTAAAGTATTCCTTAAGAAACCCTCCACCTATCTAACAGAAACGCTTTTCGCAGATTTCACGGTGCCTCGAGGAGAGAATATCTTCAAGAAAAATGCAATTATCCTAATTTACAAAGATAATATAAATATCATCAAAAAATTTGAAACTCACCAATCAAAAAGATATGAAGATAACATCAAAATACCAAAATTTAATACCAAACTAATGCAAAACAATTTATTATATCTATTTAGGGATAAAGTTTTTCAACAACCTTCCCATTGAAATAAAAAAAACCAAAGACATCAATAAACTGAAACTCAAACTGAAGCTACACTTCATCAGGAATAATTAACTAAATAACTACCTGTTTTTCTCATTCTTTCTATTTATTATTAATCTATATTCATCTCTATTTTATTTAGTTTTTTCGAATTTCGAAAGTGCACAATATTTTAGTATGTAACCATATCCTATGTATGTACACCATATGTAATTTATATAACTCCACTGTACAATTATATATCTACCTATATTAAATATTTAAAAAAAATATATATATGTATATATATATACAGGGTGTTAAGGGACGTACTTGACTTACTTTAACCAGTGATTCCTGACATTATTTGGAGTAAAAAATGTTAATGAAATTTTGGTCTCCGGTGACTTCTTGGATGACTTTTTTTTAATTTTTTCAAATTTTTTTTCTTCAAAATCAAACAAAAAAAAATTTCTTCTGCATGTCGTCACTGATCACTCAGCCGAGTAACTGACCAACCCCTAACCCCGCCTCTAACTGTCCAATACCTACCATTTTTTTGTGTTTTTGTAGAAAAAATAAATAAAAAAAACTCCCAAAAAGTCACCGGAGATCAAAATTTTATTTACATTTTTCACTCCAAATAATGTCAGGAATCACTGGTTAAAGTAAGTCAAGTACGTCCCTTAACACCTTGTATATATATATACATATATTTGTATGTTACGGTTAAGGTTTTCACGGGTGTAAGATGTAAAACAATTTTCTCGGTTTACCCGCGTAACGTAGTCCTGAGAAGGACTTTTTAACTCCTGACGTTTCGGACAGATCACACTGTCCATCTTCAGAGGCCTTATGTCTTTAGTTTTTGTCTCAAACTGATAGCTTTCGCATGTCTGTTTGGTCCAGAGTCCAAGACTTAAGTGAGTGCAAATCAATTCTTATGGCTAGAACGGAGTACCCGGGTTGAATGTGATTTATGGTGCTGGGGGTACGAGGTGGGGCCGGCAGTCATAAGACATAAGGTAAGACATAAGGCCTCTGAAGATGGACAGTGTGATCTGTCCGAAACGTCAGGAGTTAAAAAGTCCTTCTCAGGACTACGTTACGCGGGTAAACCGAGAAAATTGTTTTACATATATTTGTATATATATATATATGTATAAATTTTCAATATAAACTCAGTAGGTAAAGCAAAAATATTTTTTTAATATTAATATTTAACTCTCAAAAAATTACCAAAAAGTTAAGTTGCATCCAAAATCATACGAAATTAATTCTTTTAAGACCAATATTTCGTAATTTGAAACAAAAATAAATAAAATAAAAAATATTTATCCGCACAAGATATTTTCTCTACCTTTTGATAAAAAAATACATTTTCAGTTTATTTGGGTGTTTTGGTCACAAATCCAAATTTAACCCCCCCCCCCCCCCCCCCCCCCGGCTATTTGTTAGCTTTGGGAACTTTTGTAAAACCAAAGTTTACGAAACTTATGGAATTTTGTATCTATTAATTATTTTTACATGAAACGATAAAAAAGTGAGGTGACGGAAATGTTAACAATACATTTTTGTAATAAATATGTACGTGTTTTTATTTTTTTCGTTATCAGTAATTTTAGTTAGAAAAAACGTAAGATGAGTGTCATTTTAAAAAAAATTGTGCGTTCAAAATTTTTATATTTGAAAAGCAAAGGTTTATTTCGGATTTCAAAATTTAAAAGCGTATTTCATCGCCTTTCAAAAACAGTTTTTAGTTTTCGGATACTATCAGAAATATTCCATTTATTTGGATTTTATTGCAAAGCGGAAATATTTCGACCTTATGAAAAAATATGCCCGAGGCCTGAGGGATATGGGTCATATGAGAAAGGCCAAGTTGCCTTTCCTACGTTTGCTACAAAAAATATCATATGTGCCTAAAAAGTGCGCACAAAAATCCTGAATGCAAAATTTAAGAAAAAAATGTCGGTTTTAATAAAAAAAAATGTATATTAAGCCCACTTGTTTTCACCGAAACATGGTATCAAAAATAACTCTACAATTAATAAAAATAAATAAAAATATGGGTCCCTAATTTTTTTTAAAAGTTTTTTTTATTAAATATCCTAATATTCTAAAATACCCTTAGGATATTTTGTGCGCGCAACAACGATAAGTAGCTATAATAGCATATTCATGGACGCTAACAATGGAACGCTCCTGTGAGCGGTGAGAGAAATTGGATGTTTGGTCTTGTCTACACATTTGCAGATTGGTACATGCGTGGTCGGCAGAAATAATAATTCGGCTGCGGCTACGGATGACGCGCGTGGCTCACTCACACAAGACCTGCATTCACTCACACATCTAGAGCGCGATTCTGACTACTGTCAGAGAGTGAAATAAAAGAGATTTTTTAAAATACCTATTCATAAATGTTCGCAGCGACCGGCAGCGCTCTTAAGATCCCGATTTCGAATATATCTCAGACGTCGCACCTTATGCAAGTTTTTTTACTGATGGTAATAATGAATAATACCAAAAATATTCAATTACCTCCAGAATAAGCTGCCCAAAATAATTGTGATTTTCTTACTTGTCATGTCAATTTTTTGTTTAATATAATCTATATATATACAAATCTCATGTCGCAGTGTTTCTCGTGTCTCGTGACCGATTTTTATGTATATTTGGTAGGTATGAGAATAGGTCGTAAAGTATGTTTCTTACCGCTGGGTGATTAGGGTGTCCCTATTCAGGGTCGGGATGGTTTCACCATTTATAACTCAAGAACGGCTGGACCGATTTTTATGATATTTGATTTGTCGGAATTGTCTCCGCCCCGAATATCAGATCAACTATTAAAACATCGGAAAAATCACGAAAATAGAGCTGCAGCAATAAAGTGATAAGTATAATATTGAATAGTGAGTGAATTCAAAAAATTCAAAAACGTCAAATGTCAATCAGCTGATTGTTTTGCTTTTGTTCTTAAACATATATGCTGCGCCTCTTTCTTATACACTAAATATCAACAGTCGAAAATGAGAAAAAACGGTGAACGTATGTCTGCACCCCTCCAAAGGAAAAATACAAAAAATATAATAAATCTCCCTCACAAGTATAAAGAAAATGAAACGTTATTCCCGTAAGTAAGTGGAAAAGTAAGAAAATCACAAAAAATATAAATGTCAATGAGCTGATTGTTTTGCTTTTGTTCTTAAACATATAATGCTGCGCCTCTTTCTTATACACTAAATATCAACAGTCGAAAATGAGAAAAAACGGTGAACGTATGTCTGCATCCCTCCAAAGGAAAAATACAAAAAATATAATAAATCTCCCTCACACGTATAAAGAAAATGAAACGTTTTTCCCGTAAGTAAGTGGAAAAGTAAGAAAATCACAAAAAATATAAATCCGTACACAACTCCATCTCTGATACTGACTATAATAAAATACGCATAGTTGCGCATCGATAATTGCTTCATTGGGTAATTTTTAAATTAATAAAAAAACTGAATTTAATTCAGTTAATAAGTTAAAACAACAGTTATTGATTCTGAGACGGTACGAAGTTCGCCGGGTTAGCTAGTTTTCTTGTGTATATTGTTTTTTGTATGATTATTTATTTATTTGTTGGCTCGCCAACAGAATATGTCACATTTAATTATCACATAAGTTAACAATTTTAATATGGTTACAGTGATAACTCCAATAAGAGGTGAGCACACCATTCATCACAACATTATTAATTAGTTGTAATACATAATAATAAATTAAAGTACATTCATAAAACAAGAAAAATCAATAATTACAAAATATATTCACACATGAATACATACATACATTTATACACATTTTATTGGGCTAGGTGAGGAGATCATCAGGGATATGTAAGTATAATTTTCTTCTGAAGGTAGCAATTGAGTTTGAAAATACATCTAAGTCTTCATGTTTGCAATATTTATTGTAAAACCGAGTCATTCTCGAGGTTGGTTTGAAGAAACTTGTATAATACGGTAAGTATCGATCCAAAAGGTTTCATGGTTTCTCGTGAATTTCGGCCTTATATTAATATTAATTTGATTAATTAAAAATGAATCACACATGTTGTTTATGATTTTAAACAGGGAGATCAAATCTGAAATGTGCCTTCTTTTGACGAGTAAGACTTCTCTAAAGTGAGTGACTCTTTCAGCATAGTTATTTAGATTCCGAGCATGTTGTCCTATTGAAGGTGAAGTCACAAGGAGAAAACCCATATTTTTTTAGTTTTTGCCAAATACCACACAATATATATAAACTGATGAAATATTTATCATCGGTTTCCAGAAAATTAATAAATCAATTAATATTAGTTTGAAAATGTCATTATTTTACAATGACACCTTTTTAAATAAAAGTCTTTTATACGTTATCTTCTAAGTTTAATAAGTTAGCGTTAGTGACAAGATAGAGATGTTCCAGGAAGCAGATTCTGAACCTAATGGTAATTTGAATACTGTAATGATTTAAGGGTAGAGTAATAAATCAATGTGGGGTGTGGCTGGTCCCTCCGTCAAATTAAATCCTTCCCAATAAAGGAGAGGTTCCCATACAACTGGTTCCATCAGTTTATTCGTCCTGCTAAGTAATGAAACTTTAATTGTTCCATCAAATAGGCATGCTAGATACGCTAGAATTTATTCCAGAAAATATATCGTACTTGGATTTTTGTAAGTGATTGATAATCGACCCTTTTAATATCAACAAACATCTTTAGAATGTTTTCGTTATTTGTTTTTAGGATGTACTGCCGTGTTGCGCTACCTCCTTCTTTAGCCAACGTTTCGGACAGCGTTAGAGTGTCCATCATCAGGGCAGATGTGATTTTTATAATGGTTAAACGCCAAAAATGTTTTTATCGTCCAAAAAAGATGCATAAGAAAAATTACAAACTCTGTAGATATAGCCCTATATTTAAAAATCTGAAAATTCTGACAGTCATAGACATATTTATGTAATGGAATTACGCATGTTAGTGCAATAATCTACAGCCAAGTTCCCACAGAAAAACTCAACAAATAAATACGCTACAAGGTTCACAGAAAACTTATACCAAAAGCAAACAAAACAATACTCCAAAAAGGACCATACTACATGGCCGTTAAAATATACAACAACCTTCCACATAACATTAAACAAATACAAGATGCACACAAAGTCAAATCGTCACTAAACACTTTCCTTAAATGTCATAACAAATGTCATTACACGTTAAGTGAATACCTCACATAAAAGAAACACCTGTTTTTGTAGAAAAATGAAACAATACAACTTTGTATAAACCACTTATATAATGTGCAAATCCGACCGGTTTCGGAACAAACGTTCCTTCGTCAGGGAAAGCTTATACTAATTTAACAGTTTCGAACAATGTTCGAAACAAATTAGTATAATAGTCCAGTCAGCCTGTGTCGTAGAACACCAGTTGAAGGAACTAAATAGTATAAAGCTAATTTTTTCCCCATCGACTACTACCATTTAGACAAGGGTTTAGCAAAAAGTCCCCGCCCCTACCCCCCTTGCTTCCCCCACTGTGCCACACCAAACATGAAAAGTGTAAGGGTTTCGTAAATCGCTTCTATCTCGATTACTAAACAACATATCGGATTGCAATTTTTTTTATTCTCTTTGCTGTGCTGTAACATTGTCTACAATTAATGTCCAGTTAACATTCGTCGTAACTTTTACCGTTTGTTTATAATTCGTATGATAAGGTAAAAATTTGTGTATTTTTTGGCAAGTAATTTTATTTTATGTCACATAACTTTTTACGCCGACATTTTATGAAAAAATATTTCGTACAAAAGTTGTAGCCCTTATTATTACCTTTAAAATGATATATTTTAATGTGTACTTTATGGCTAGTAAATGCCAGATATCAACCGTGAATGCTTGGTTCGCACCATCCCTGCGTCGCTCCGTGACACTGATGTCGGAACTTATTCCCTCACATCCCGACTTCCTAGCCTGTCCTGTGCCCTTTGTAGTACACTAAAGCTATGTGGAAATCGTGAACGTGAAATAATAGTTATTCACTTTGCTGCTAGGCCCTGCGGGCGGCTTTTAGTTCGGCTTCGCCCGGTTTGAGTGTTTGTGACCATTTTGTAAATCCAACAGGAACTGGCTCCTAAAATAGCCAGTTCCTCGGAAGTTAGCTGGCCAGCCGTGTATTGTGACATTTGACCAACCACTTTTCCTGACAGCAGTAGACATTGTTGCAAGTTCTTCTACAGAAAGTGAAATATCTGGAGAAATCGTCAGACTAGGCGGATTCCATCTTCTAATGAGTTTCCTTGGTTGCTTAGGAAAGTTTATGGAAGGTAGTGGAATCGAAGAAATTTGGACCTCTGTTTATGGAAAATCAACGATTCCTCACCTTATATCAGGACATGCTTTCGCAAAGTCTTATAGAGCTCACATGATGACCCAGGCAGCTTTGATATTACTGCTATTCGAGGAATGTTCATCTCTTAAAGAAATGATTACAAACGACTTTAAGGATATTCATAACCAAACAATAAACAAACAAACAAATGTTGAAGACGCCGTGAGAGACTGTAAAATAAATGAAATAATGACAAGACTAGAAGAAGTGTATGAAGATTTGGTTAAAACTAGTAGAACTTCAAAACTGTGGCTACAAGAGTTTAAATTGGTGAATTTGGTTCTAGACTTTATTCTGGCAGAGAGAATCGGCGATTGGAATTTGCACATTAATACAGTCAAGCAAATGATACCGTATTTCCATGCTGCTGGATATTTGCTCTACGCCAAATCCGCACAAATATACTTACAACAAATGTTGAGTGTACAAACGAAAATGTCAAATGAAGACTTCGAAAGGTTCGTCAATAAAGGTTTCTTTACAGTTCGGCGAATAGATGGATTTTTTACCGGTATCTGGACGGACATGACCATAGAGCAGACATTAATGCGATCATCAAAATCCATAGGTGGGCTTACTCATGGACGAGGATTAAGCGAGAGGATGCTAACCAAGTTCATTGCTTGCGCTCCTGGATCCCTACAAATTTGTGAGGCTTTCGAGAAGTTCTCTGGCTGCTTGACTCAGTTTAACGAACAGCACACTGAACTTAGATGCAGTAGAAGAGAAAGGGACTTGCAAGATATTAGTAAATTACTCGGATGGCTGCGTATCCATAATCCTTTCCGACAGAGCAAAGATTTAATGTATATATCCTCTGGTCTAGTAGTGACAAGTTCGGGTGTAAACTGCGATGAAGCGTATGATGTAGGAATGAACTGCTTGAAAGACATCGAAGGAAATAATTTTGCAGATGTTAAATTGAAAAGAAAAAATAAAGTTAAAACTATACGCTCCGTAGTAAGTGGCATAAATGTGAGATCTGAAGAAGTGCCAATTAATCCTGATCAGCTGTTTAATAGGGTTATTTGTATGTCTCAAGGAACAAATAATCTCACACAATACTTCAACTATGAACTCAGCCCATACCCTTTGTCTTTATTTGAAAACAATAAAATGATAAGAAAGGGAACTAAATCAAGTCTTATGAAAATATTTGAAAAGTGGACAGTTAGCAACGAAGTTTTTGAGAATTTGCCCCCAAAAATATATGTAGTAGATGGAGGGTATCTTTTGCACAGTGTTATTTGGTCTGAAAAAGTAACACATAGCAGCATCATACAGAAGTATGTTGACACTGTAATGAAACGGTATGGGATAGATTGTCATGTTGTGTTCGATGGGTATCCTGACTATCCCACCACAAAAGGGGTCAAACATACGCGGAGAAGTAAAAAAACATCTCTAGAAATGAAATTCAACGTTAATATGGAGTGCTATGTGAAGCAAAATGATTTTTTGGCAAATCCAAAAAACAAAAGCCAGCTTATTGAACAGTTCTCTCAAAAGCTTAATGAAGCAAACATTCCAACCATTGTGGCGGAGGAAGATGCAGATACTGAAGTGGTCGGAAGAGCAATAGATGTTTCCCAGATTCAAAGTGGGAGGCCTGTAGTTGTTGTCGGACAGGATACTGATCTTTTCGTTCTATTGTTAGGGCTACCACAGTGTCAAAATGTGCGACTATTCTTTCACAAACCCTCTGGCACACCATCAACGTATGACGCATCAGCAAGATTCGTGAAGAGATTGGTGATATGAAGGATGTGATATTATTTTTGCATGCTATCACAGGATATGATACCACGTCTTATTTATTCGGCAAAGGCAAAATTAACGCGTTCAAATTGCTAAGTTCATCAAATGATATCCGCACAAAAGTTTTACAGTTTTATGAAAAACAGGCAGACAAAAATATTCTCAAAGAGGTAGGAGAGGCTTTTGTCTTGAAACTATATGGATGCACAAGGTCTGCAAGCCTGAATGGCAGTAGATATCCAATGTACCTTAAAGCTGTTGCAAAAATGTCATTAAAATCCAAATTTAACATGGCATCCCTCCCTCCAACAGCTGGTGTTGCTGAACAACACGCCTATCGAACATACTATCAGATTCAAAAATGGATCGGAGATAAGGAAATCAGCGCTACGGACTGGGGATGGATTTTAACTGACAACATGCTGTACCCAGTGCACTCAAAAAAACCACCGGCACCTGAAGAAGTTATAAACTTAGTTTCCCGCAACTGCAAAAAGGCTTTCAAAAATTATTATAGCTGCTTTAAAGCATCACTTGATTGCACAGAAATGTGCGGGAGCTGTGGCGGATCATGCAGCAATGTAACTTTGGTTGAAGTCGAGGAAAATGAAGAACTTCTCATGGAAGTTTAGGATATCATAAAATTAAGATACCACAATTATTTTGTTCTAAAATAACATATTTATTGTTATTAAGTTTATTTTGTAGAACTCCATTTTAATTTTTAATTTATTTTATATATTTAATAATATTATTATTCAATGTATAAAAACAGTTTATTATAAACAAGTTCTGCTTCTGCTTTGTAATTATTATTATGAGTTACAGCTGTTTCGCCCTCTGAAGGCATTATCAAACTGTGGTTGTTACCACCTACAGACGATGTATTTATATCATTTCTAGACAGGTACTTATGATGACAAAACGAATAGCTTTTAATTATTATTACTTGTGCCCCTAAACTTCTAAGTAAAATGACTGAAATATTAATGGTTAAATTTCCCAATTACTGGATTGTTCAAATTTCACTGAGGGTCGTTAATTATTCCATAAAATAAACCCTTGATGATTCATCAGGATTTACCTTATAATACAATTGATATTTGAAATGGTCATCATTCTCTTGGATAACCCACTATGAATCATATATTTACTTAATAGACAGTTAGGTATTTGGACTGGATTTAAATATATCTAAAAGTGGCGAGCGAATTATATTTGTTTGTTCATTAATTAAAATAGCTTTCTGATTATTAGAGTTTTTATTAATTTCTAACTGCTCTAACAGATTGAGTTTGCGTCCTTTATTTTGTAAGTGCAACAGAAATGGTTTATTATTATCACTAAGTGAGTGATTGTATTCTAAGAGATGTTTAGCAAATTGTGATTCTATTTTATTATTATTTTTAAACGATCGCATGTGTTCTTTGAATCTAGGACCGGCCAGTTTATCCAACATAAACGGCGTTGCATCGCCGTTTATCATCAAGGGTTTATTTTATGGAATAATTAACGACCCTCAGTCAAATTTAAACAATCCAGTAATTGGGAAATTTAACCATTAATATTTCAGTCATTTTACTTAGAAGTTTAGGGGCACAAGTAATAATAATTAAAAGCTATTCATTTTGTCATCATAAGTACCTGTCTAGAAATGATATAAATACATCGTCTGTAGGTGGTAACAACCACAGTTTGATAATGCCTTCAGAGGGCGAAACAGCTGTAACTCATAATAATAATTACGAAGCAGAAGCAGAACTTGTTTATAATAAACTGTTTTTATACATTGAATAATAATATTATTAAATATATAAAATAAATTAAAAAAAAAAAAAAAAAAAACTAAAATTACATCTTTAAAAAATATTACATGCATTTTCAAACCAAAAACTATTTAAAATATCTATTTTCGCTGAATACTTATTATTATTTGAAACTAATTTAAAAAGTGAGGAATTTAGGTTTCACCGAGACACGATTAGTTTTATTTATTGAAAATGTAATAGTTTACCTTAAAGATAAAAAACACTCTCACTATACAACAATATTTGCATTGCAACGCCGCGACGGCCGGCCACACCTCGACCGAACCCGCCATGATAATCTCGCTGGATCTCCAACAAAGTAAGTACTATTTTATATCATTCTAAAGGTAATAATAGGGGCTACAACTTTTGTACGAAATATTTTTTCATAAAATGTCGGCGTAAAAAGTTATATGACAAAAAGTAAAATTTCTTGCCAAAAAATATACCAATTTTTACCTTATCATACGAATTACAAACAAACGGTAAAAGTTACGACGAAAGTTAACTGAACATTAATTGTAGACAATGTTACAACAAAGAGAATAAAAAAAATTGCAATCCGATATGTTGTTTAGTAATCGAGACAGAAGCGATTTACGAAACCCTTACACTTTTCTTGTTTGGGTGGGCACAGGGGGGAAGCAAGGGGGGTAGGGGCGGGGACTTTTTGTTAAACCCTTGTCTAAATGGTAGTAGTCGATGGGGAAAAAATTAGCTTTATACTATTTAGTTCCATCTAAAAACAAAGGCTGACTGGACTATAAGCTTTCCCTGACAGTTTCGAACCATGTTCGAAACAAATTAGTATAACCTTTCCCTGACGAAGGAACGTTTGTTCCGAAACCGGTCGGATTTGCACATTATATAAGTGGTTTATACAAAGTTGTATTGTTTCATTTTTCTATAATAGATAACCACAAAGTAATAGCTACATTCAAAAATACCTGTTTTTGTATTTTTAATTGTATGTTTGTATTTTTCTTATTTGTATAAAGATTATAATATATCTAACGTGTATGTGGTTAGCACCCATAAGCTACGCCTTTTGTATTTTTTAATTGTACGATAAATATTTTTTGTATTTGATTTTGATTTTGATTTTGATTTTGATTTTGATTTTGATTTTGATTTTGATTTTGATTTTGATTTTGATTTTGATTTTGATTTTGATTTTGATTTTGATTTTGATTTTGATTTTGATTTTGATTTTGATTTTGATTTTGATTTTGATTTTGATTTTGATTTTGATTTTGATTTTGATTTTGATTTTGATTTTGATTTTGATTTTGATTTTGATTTTGATTTTGATTTTGATTTTGATTTTGATTTTGATTTTGATTTTGATTTTGATGATTTTGATTTCGATTTTGATGATTTTGATTTCGATTTCGATTTCGATTTTGATTTTGATTTTAAAGAAACCAAAAGTCAAACACATTAGTCTTTGATTTAAAAAAATGGCATTGTACGGAAATTCTCGTAAGTAACTGATTAACAACTATTATAATGTAAACATATTTCTAATGATTAAAAACCAACATTATTTGGTTTCAAAGATTTTACATTTATAAAATCAGGTCTTCAAAACTTATTCGTAGTGTACTTTTGATCCGCTTGTATTTATTTTGGCGTGATGGGCGACGCTTCCCGGGGAACTATTTATTGGATAAGCAACATCCCTACCATATATCACCCCAAGTGCTTAGCAACGTTTTGTGACTTTACAGGGGTGTCATGGATATGGGGTGTTGTTTAGGTATTGGCGGCGGATGCGTCTGCCCGCCTACTGCGGGGCAGGCCTTTGACCTCTCCAGCCGGACTCCTTACACCGCAGTAGGAGGAATAGATTCATACTTACTTAACTCCTGGACACAATGACCCACTAGATTCTTCCCACCCCTCAGACCTTTTTCTTTTCAAGAACTTCCTCTCCTTCCTTTTCCTAAATAATCTCCACACAGCAACCTCAAAGATAACATAGGCCCGAAGGAAAATTATTTTCCTCGGGGCCTCCTGTGTGGAGCTAATGTTAAAAAAATTGACCCTCTCAATATCAACAAACACCTTCCGAATGGTTTCCAAACAACCAAAAAGTTCAACACACTACTCATTGATTTCAAAAATTCGGTATTCGGAATATCAGTCCATGAAGTTTAATGTATTTTTGACAGGCTTGTATTTATTCCAGAAATAATACGTGAATATTTGTAAGTGATTGTCAATCGACCCTTTCAATGTCAACAAACATCTTTCGAATCGTTTAAAACATAAAGTCCCACACAAAATTATTTTGATTCAAAGATTTAAGAGCCTAGCAGTCCTTTAAGTATTTTCAAATTTGGTGAAATTAGTTTGCTGTTTCGTCGTAACGTCGCCCGTGTAGTTTTCACATATTTTAACATCGGTATTCTGTTTTAAAGTTGTACATAATTTCACAACGCTACTTGTAATCTAATTCCCCGATTTCCTCCTCCCGTCAAGCTCTAGGGCGTCGACTTTACCATGAAACTCGTATGTAATTTTGTTCAGCGACCATTTGGTGATATCAGGGGTATAAAAGCAGTTTTATTTAAAATTTTGCAGAAAGTGAAAAAAATGATAATTTTTCCAATGTAAATTATTACTTTTTCAACACAAATTCAAAGGTAAATTAAGGTTACTTTAATGAATCGATAATTATTTTTGTTATTAATATCATCGCAAAGAAAAAACCTCTTGTTGTCATTGTTTTATTTGAAAACTTAACAAAATTGATAATAACGGTTGATTAGATGCACCAAGAATTTTAATTATTACAAAATGTGCGTACCTATATTACGAGTATAATACAATATTATATAATCAGGGTATTATTAGGCGTACTTGACGTATTTTAACCAGTTATTCGTGACATTATTTGGAATAAAAAATGTAAATGAAATTTTGGTCTCCGGCGACTTTTTTTTTTAAATTTTTTTCCTCAAAATCAAATTTTTTTCCGCATGTCGTCACTGGTCAGCCGAGTAGCCGACCAACCCCTCACCCCATCTCTAACCGTCCAACACCTAAAATTTTTTATGTTTTTTGTAGAAAAAAAAATCAAAGATGTCACTGTAGACAAAAAATTTCATTTACATTTTTTATTCCAAATAATGTCAGGAATCAATGCTTAAAGTAAGTCAAGTACGTCCCTTTAAACCATGTAGGTATATATGCAGTCCTAGTGCTGCATACATATAAAATATATTGATTTTAATACAATACATATATTTAATTTTATTTATTTATGTATATTTAGGAAGCATACAATTGTGTGTAAAGTAATTGTACATTAAATAGTGAATATAATTTAAACCAGTTAAGTTCAGTGAAATCAAGTGGTTATTAAACAATTATAGTAGGTATAAATTGTAAGCACGTTGTAAAAATTATCAAAAAGTGGTAATAATCAATACAGAAATAATAGTTTCGAGTAGTTATTTAAATAAAATAAAAAATAAAAAAAATAATAGTACATAGTGTTAAGTAAAAAGTTATTAAAATGAAAATAATAAACAAGAATTAATAGTTTTCATTTAAGTACATTGTACGGTTAGTTTGATTTTAGTCGATTTAAGGGTAAAATGTATAATGTATATATGCAGCACTAGGACTGCACATATACAGGATGTTAAGTACTTGACATACTTTAACCAGTGATTCCTGACATTATATGGAGTAACAAATGAAAAATGAAATTTCGGTCTCCGGTGACATCTTTGATGTTTTTTTCTACAAAAACATAAAAAATGGTAGGTGTTGTACAGTTGGAGGAGAGGTGAAGGGTTGGTCGACTACTCGGCTGGGTATATACATGTTTATATATAAAGCTCAAACCAAAAAAACCTTAGTTTTCGAGTAAATAGAGTTTGAAGACTAAATTTTTAAGGTTAAATTGGAAAAAAGTTAAAGTTGCTACATGGTTACTGACTATTCACATCTAGTCACCAAACACGGCTAAAGCCATTTAAAGCAAAGTTTTAATTCTGAATGGTGGTCTTTCACTAGGGCGATACTGAAACTATCTTCCAATCTGGAATGTGCCGCAAATAAGAGTATACCTTATAATATTTTTAAATTATCAAATTGTGAAATAACACAAACCAATCAAATAAAATTTACTTGCGCATGCTGAATTTGAACCCGTGACCTCCGGAACGCCAGTCGAGAGCCTTATCGAAATTAACAAAACTAGAAACAAAAAAAAAAATTTATAAATAAAGATATGTAAACGTGAACAAAACTAGGGTATAAGTGATTAATTTTATGTGAATAATTTAATAAAATTTCATTAAGATTTTTCAAAAATAGTTATTTGCCATCGAATAGATATTTCGCATTTCATATTATTTGTTCTTATTTAAATGTCGGAAACATTTATTTAATTATCATATACATTTATTTAATTACCAAAAACATTATTTAATTATCATAAACATATAATATTATGTTAACTTTGAATATCCCTGATCAGCGTCGACACAGCTCGCCCGTGCGATTCGAGTAGATAGCAAATTAAAGAAGAAATTGTAAAAAGGGCCATTTAATAATTCCGACAATATATTCAGGTCTAGTAAATGACTGATCTTTTAGGTGATTCAGCTTTTACTTAAATTATTTAAAGTAGCGTGACAGACAACCTTCCGTCTTCGGGCATGTCCGAGCACTGATCTGCTCCTGAGAAATCTGTCCTAATATATGATACGAAAATTGATGCAAACCAAATAAATCATTAGATTTTAATATATTTATTTTTCAATTGAGATTCTTAAAATACTGTTTTATTGGATGATATTTTTATTTTATTAACTAACCTGTTTTTTGGTACATTAAAACGATTCTAAAGTTGACTGATTTATGCAGTTTTTTTAATAATATCACATCGTAATTTAGCTAAAAAGGCTCTTTAATTAAAAAATTTAAAAATGAAGCGGTATACGTTGAGATGTTTTCTATCTAAAAATATTTTTTTTCTTTTTTTTTCCTTTATGCATACGACAACATAAGAAAAATATTTGCAGGTCGATTGAGATGTGTTGAAAACAACTATTTTTCAAACAGTTATAAAGTAAGAAAAATATTTTTTGTTAATAATTAATTATATTTTTCGGGATAGAACATAAATGTAACTATCATTCTTTGGTATAATTTTTTTTTTGTTTGTACGGTTATGGACGTAGGCCACTTCGAAAACGCGCAAAAATCATTAAATATTGAAAAATCTCTCGTACCATCTTAATATTTGGAATAGGTATCAGACCATCAAGCTTGGTACACTTTAGGTAAGTTGTATTTATTCCGGAAATAATGATCGATAAAATTGACTTTTCCATTTTAACAAACATTTTTCGAGTGGTTAAAGACAGAAAAAGTCCAAATAAAATTGTTTGGTTACGTTGGTTTGGTATTCAGAATACCAGGCCATAAAACTTCGTATAAACTTCCACGAAAACCAATACAAATATAAGCCTCAAGAGATCGAATCAAAAATAGAAAATCATAGAGCCATAACCCTTTTCTTGGAACTTCCTTTGGTTCTAAATCCAGAACTTCCCACGTGCTTTACCTGTTCAAAGCTCCCGGCATCGCACACCTTGCAGCGAATTAAACAACCGACCCCGTATCGATTCAACAAGACATCGATATGCTATACAATGCCAGGGCTCGAGATAACAGCTCTAGTGCCTTTGGCAAAGTGATCTCTGGTTTAGTTCCTGACATGTGCTTTTGAGGACGTATGACTGATTCTCTGACGGATGGATGGGAGACGACGCGATGCTTCTCGGAACACGAAAATGATTCTTAGCTGGTTATAGCTTTTAACTTAATTGGTTACCAAATGATAATCCTTTTATAATTGAAGCGAAAACTTCTTTAGCACCGTTGTGATTTGAAACTCGATAAAACGGAAGCGAGCGATACCAAAAAGAGACAAACATGTACATGTATGTATCTCTAGGATTTAGCCTGCGAGAGAATGAGATACTTAACAATAAAATATTTATTTTTTCACGGGTACTCGGTTCCAATATATTACGATAAATCAACGGTCCCGCGCAAGTCTCCTTTGCTCTAGTGGTATAAAAACCTTAGCTGCCAGATATTCAGCGAACCGAGGATCGAATCCTACGAAATCCAAAAAATATATATATTTTTACTTTTGTAAAATCAATATCCAATCTTCAAACCACTCCAAAATGAACAGGCAAAGAAAATACAAAAGAAAGCGACATCTAGCGACTCCGAAGAAGAAAATCCATATAATAACAATATGACCAAATGTGTAGGAAAAGGTCCACTGGAATTCGACGACAAAAATCATTCCTCCAGATTGATAAAAAAAAGTGCTTCGTAGCCTCCCCACCCTTGTCCCTTTAATTTTTTGAAGGTTTCACTTCTACCGCATGTGAATTGCACTCTTTGATTTTTTATCATCGTGGTGATGCTAATGGCGCCCATTATTTCCATTTTATAGATTCCTGCGTAGATTCCATTGATATGTGTAAGTTTTATTCACGCAAGTGAATACTTTTTTGTTAACAACCTGATGTAAACAAACTCTTCGAGTATTAACTTATCCCCGAGTTACCAGTCAAATGACGTATTTAATAACTATATTATTACATATAATACATTTATTACATTTATTCATAACCCTTTTTCATTTATACAATTGACATTTTTCTATATTCATGTTACCTTCTATTTTTTTTTTTTGATACGTCGTTCAATTACTGCGCTAACCCGGATTTAACAATTACAACCAGTTATTTTATGTATTAAATATATTATCGAGGCTTCTGACTTACATGATATGGCATTTTTGGCCTAATAGGTATAATTTTATTTACAATTTTAATATTTTGTGATCTTAATGTGTAAATTCTTTAAAAATAATCAGTCCTTTATGTAAAAATTCAATTTCCAATTTACAATGATCTAATACATTTCATTATTCTTGATATATCAAGAATAATGAAATTTGTTAGTTTATTGTAAATTAGAAATTGAATTTTTCTTGATGTATCTTAGAATTCAATTAAAACTATTCCAATGGGTTTGAGGTTTTTTAGCTTTTGGAGCTTCCTACTACACTCCCTTATTGTTAGTGTAATGTATCATATTAGTCTATGATTAGTTCTCACATTGTTTAGTTATCTATGGGCTCTTCGGTCACATGGTCTCGTTACCGAGTTGAGCCGATGGTAACCGAAGGTAGATGTGCAGAGTCGTTATAATTCTAGAGCTCGGCAGACAAAACCTAGGTTTCAGCCAGAAGCGTCAGTCCTTCAAAGTACATTTATAAATTACTGTACATCAATAAACAGTCACTGTGATTCAAAGAACCTAAGTTTTTCAATAAGTATCCTGTAGTGATGGAGAATTCTGGTCCCAGTATTTACAAATAACGAATGTCTCTAGAGGGGACATCTAGCGTACTGGAGTTCGTGTTTCTAAATATAAACATTACAGTCTTTTTAAAGTATCAATTTTATTTACAGTTTTCAGTTATCGACCAGCTTTTTAAAGTGCCTTTCTGTTTGATATCATAACATCAAAAACATTTCATTGAGTTCAACATCGAGGTCCGGAGTCAAGTAGAGTACCGTTCTTCCACGGAGGTCATTACGTTCGTGGAAGAACGGTACTCCCGTGACTCTTGACCCCTATGTTACGGGTTTGACACCTTTCCCGATCACCCCTTTTAAAAGGGTCATCACATAAGAGCCGGGCTCCAGCGGGAAACTCTAGTTAGGAATATGTTGTGAGGTTAAGAGTAGGATGAAAGTTTAATTAAGATAAGATGCCGAGTG
This sequence comes from Limnephilus marmoratus, assembly GCA_917880885.1. Classification (NCBI taxonomy): domain Eukaryota; kingdom Metazoa; phylum Arthropoda; class Insecta; order Trichoptera; family Limnephilidae; genus Limnephilus; species Limnephilus marmoratus. Next base: position 989,507 of record OU862915.1, on the reverse strand, counting down.
GAAGATTGGTATATTTCAAACTATACAGATCTGGTCACTAAACACGGCTAAATCCTTTTCAAGCGCTTCATCTCGCTTTGAATGTTGTTGCGAAAATGGAAAGTAATAATCCACAACTCTGGAACAGTGCAAATACAAATACTTACTGTGAATAATTTATTATCATACACTAAATTCGGTTGTGCGTATGTCCTGTATAACTTTGATTCAATGAACGCTGAGGCTCGGTTTTGCTTTGAACTTATGTCATTTTAAAAATTTGAATTGATTGTGTGAGGAATTTAGACTAATTTAGAATACAGAAATAAAGTACCTATCCATAATGTATTATTTTAACGTTTTAATTGTGTTAATTTGTTTGTTTACGATTGGATCTGATTAGTCAAAAATTCAGACTGTCCTGTTAAAATTCTAACCTGTAAAAATTCATACTCTCCTGTAAAAATGCGGACTCTCTTGTAAAAATTTAGACTATCCTGTGAAAATTCAGACTCTCCTGTAAAAATTCTGAACATCTTGTAAAAATTCAGACGCTCCTGTAAAAGCTCAGACTCTCCTGTCCTGAGTTTGGGCTAGTGTATTATGAAAAAATATATTAATATTATTTATTATCACTCAGACTCCGGGTTAAGAGCACTTCTGGTTGAAACAGTCCTCAAATACAGAATCACAAACACTGAAAGCTTTAACAAAAGCTCGACGTTAGATAAATACACAAAGAGAGTTTCAAAATTTTCTCGGAAAACACAGCGCATAGGTAAACATGATATGCATTTGTACAGCGAAGGATTTATTACCTAACTAAAGCTCTAGCTAAAATACTCAAACGTAAAACAGGTTGGATAATAATTCATAGTTTTACTAATGAGGAATTTCTTTGACAAATATTTGACTCCAAAAAGATTTATTTATAAAGAACCACGATGCAAAACACTTTTACCAGAAGTATAATTAATGTATTGTCAGATTACAATTAGTGTTGCGGATAATAATGATGGCAAAACCAAGATACGTATTTATGAATCTCAATTTTTTACAAAAATATGTTATGAACTAAACATTACTAAGGAGAACACTTTTATGCGGAATAATGTGGCACCTCTAACTCAAACCTTTCCGAAGATATTTACTTGTTGTGAAGAATTTTATTTCACATGTACATTTGTACTTCATTTTTATTTATCTGCTGACATTCATTAGCAATTTTGGATTCTTAGCACACGGACGTGTCAAAACCGGTAGCAGAAAAAAAATAACAAATTATAATCAAATGTAATTAATATAGTTGATTAAAATCCCTGTAGACCACCCCTCTCCACTCTCCCCCTCATGTTATGTAGATAAAAAAATAAGAGTGGAAACAAAAAGAGAAATTGGATCAATTCTAGACTCTAAAATAGTATTTAGGGATCATATTGAAAATATTCTAGAAAAAGCTTATAAGCAATTGGGGTTCATTATTCGCATTACAAAGCCTTTTATTACAGAACACACCGTAATTCTGTTATATATGTACGGTTACAACTCGAGTTCGCCTCAGTAATTTAGAATCCTCAATATCAAACATATATTCATCGCATTGAAAATATCCAGAACAAATTTATAAAATACGTATCTTATCGTTTTAGTTATCATCGATTTAACCCTATCGCTTTATATAAACGCAGAAAAATCTCTGATGCATTATTCTTACACAAAATCGTGAACTGCCTTGTTGATTCATTATATCTGTTAGAAAATATTGCATTTCGTTGCCCCAAACAAAACACCAGATCGAACGACTTATTTGGAATACCACACAGTAAATCTACATACGCGCAAAACTCTGTAATAGTACGTATCTGTGAAACTTCCAATGCCTTACGAGATGTGGACATTTTCAACCATGACTTAAAATCATATAAAATGCGGCTTAATAAATTAATTACTTAAGATACTTCTTTTTTTTTCTTTTTTGTGAAAATTATATTATTATCAACCTTAGTAAATAGTATAAGCATGTTTGTTAAGAATTTTACGTTTTTCTTTATTATGTTTTATGTTTTTCTTTTTATGTTTATTTTTTTCTTTTTGTCATTTAATAAGTTGAGTAGGTAAAAATACTAAACCAATATTTAAGATAATGGAACTTAATTGGTCTACATCATACGAAATTTTATTGTTATAAAATTATTTTACTGTATGACTGTTTGTTTCTTCAATAAAAAGAAATAAAAAATAAATAAATAAACCGTAAGCTAAGAATAATTTGTACCAGTTTGAAGATGGCTTTAACAAGATGAAACCGGTTACGGTCAATAAAATGAAATAAAAAGTTGTATATTGGTTTTATTATAATACATTAGAAAAAAAATTAACAAATGAATATGCAAAATGAAACCGAATATATTAAAATAGTAGGTAAAGAAAGATAATTTTTAACAATTACCATAACAATTAACTCACGAAAATTTGTCAGTAAGATCGGGAAAAAAATTAATTATCTAATGGCCTATGATTTATATATATACTATAAATAAAGAAAGTAACACATATTCAGATTACACATTTGCCATAGCTTTTGATTTAAAAAAATATTCAACTTTCTAAAGCATCAAAATAATTTTTAGTGTTCGGATACATTCAGAAATATTTCGTTTTTATGGATTTAATTGCAAAGTGGACATTTTCGGACCTTCTGACGGAAGATGCCTAAGGGGTTAAGCAGATTCTACTTGGGAGGCGGGAATGGGTACCGCCGCCCGGGAACCGTTATTGGATAACCAACACCTCTGCCATAGTTCACCCCAAGAGGTTCGCTACGTTTGGTGATTTAGCAGGGGTACCCGGGTTCACGGGGGGAGGTTCGTCTAGGTCTTGGAGGTAGATGACCAGGACACACTGAACCCCAGATTCCTACCCACCCCTTAAACCCTTTTCCTTCCCAGAACTCTCTTCTCCTTCCTTTCCTTGAAAAAACCCTACATACAACATCCCTAAAGATGACATATGCCCTGAGGAAAATTATCATCCTCAGGGCCTCCTGCGTGGAGCTCGTGTAAAAATTTTTTTTTGAAAATCAGTGTTTTATTTAAGTAGTAGATGTTCATTTTTAGAAAATCCGCACTCCTTATGTTTTTGTTGTATTGTAATAAGGGTACGCCGGTTTGGTATCTACGGTAAATTAATTGGTTTTTTAAATAAGTGTAGGTGGAAATGCTTAAAAACATGCATTCCTTCCGTGTTTATTCCTTTAACTTTGAACCACCGACAAAGCGACTTAAAGCGTTTTAAAGTTTATTGAACTTGTTAAATGATCATTTAATATCATTCATTGGATAACAAACACCCCTGCCAAGTGGTTTGGTGACTCAGCAGTGGTGCCCGGATTCTTTAGGTGGAATGTAACCCATCTCCTTGTATCGCAGTGAGAGGGATGGCTTCATACGTCCTTCACTCCTGGACACATCGACCCTCGGATTCCTAACCACCCCTGGTACCTTTTTTCCTTTCCGGTACTTCCTCTCCTTCCTTTCCTTAAAAAGACCCTCTATACAGCAGCCTCAAAGATGACATAGGCTCTGGGGGAATTATTTTTCTCAGATATATTGCTGTTCGTGAAAACAAGAAAACAAACAACAACGAAATACAAGAAAAGCATTGAATCCGCCGCGCGGCTGCAGATAATGTTGGTTGTTGATTATGTGAAATATAATAGGTACTCTTGATAAATAATTAGAAGCCATCCAATAATTGGGAGTGCAAATGTGCTGTGACAGTACTTTATATTACTCTTTTAATAAACTTTTTAATACCTTTTTGGAATACCTTTCGACATAAATGTTAAGAACGTTAGAATAAGACATTTTGCACTGCAAGTGGATGACTAATCTTTCGGAAAATAATTAAAATTAAAATTTAATAATAAGAAATAACAAGTGGATAACAGCATTACACAACTAGAAAAAGTCTAAATAACTGTAATATGCTATGGAGACAACGATTTTGTAACCTAATTAGTTAATCCATGTCGGAACTTTGTTACATTATTAGATTAGAGGATTTAATAAATTGATTATAATAAACTCATTTTCTTTGGTCATTAGGGGCAACATTGTTACTCCGTACTTGAAAAATACGGCTTTAAATCTTCGGCTTTATTAGTGGCAGGGACAATTTTGACGAAATTGTATCGTTCATACTTAACGCCAATCTCAAGTCCCATCTCAGGGCTTAATTTCTGCCAGCAAAATACACCGAATATCCCCCGACTTCGGTTCGTTTCGGTCTTGAAATTTCAGTAGAACGATCATTATTTACAAAGGGGATTTCGAACGGACAGCTGAAAATCCTTAGTGATAGGAAAAAATTCTTGTTTTTTTCCCTTAAAATTTAAAATGAAACTTTTGAACGGCGGTGTTCCGCAAGGGTTTGGGATCAGATTCGTGCTATCTTATCATTGCATTTCAATAGAAATATCTAAACCTATCTGTTGAGAAAAAAGAAGCGATAAGAGAAAATTTAAAAAATATTTATTCAATGCTTATTTTTAAAGAAACAACAACTTTGTACACATCTTGTTTTAATTAAATAACAAATCACATATCAAGCAAAAATTTTCAGTTGCAACCGTGTCTCTGCTGGAGTATTCCTATAAAAATATTTTTAAATAATTAGAAATATTATACTGATGAGTAAAAACATTTGTGGCACTTAAAATTGTATGTGTTTTATGCAAATTTGAAGGATTTCATTTACCTAAAAATATTCAATAACAAATTTATTACGTGTGTTTTTTTTTAATCATTCGTTTATGTTTCAATTGCGTTCCATAACAAATCATTTTTATTGTTAAAATTGAGTTGTGAAAATTAATATTTTCTTTTTCTTATTCTGAATTCGTCAAAAAATTTCCAGAGAAACTTAATTACAAACATTAACTACTTTACAAAGCCCAATTTAACAGCCGATCAACGATTATTTTCTTGTGTAACGACCATTATATCTGTATTGTAACGTCAGAGAACAAAATAATTAGCAAAATTTTTAGAATCTTGCCGAATTGGCTAACGGTGAAACGAGCACTGACATAATAAACAAGGTTTTACCAAAACCTTTTTCAACAAAAAATATGTACAACAAGGACATTCACAAACATAACAAAAGGGGAAATAGATTTTTCAAAAGAATCTAAAATCTTGTCGAATTGGCTAACGGTGAAACGAGTGCTGACATTGAACGCAAAGATAAAAATACAAAATAATAAACAACGTGTTACCAAAACCTTTTTCAACAAAAATTATATACAACAAGGAGATTCACAAACATAACACATGACATGCAATGAAATCAGACTACGAAAAACGTACAAAGTCAAAACGCAATACAGTGGATTCCACAAAAGCGATAAAATATTAAAACTCGCGGCCGGAAACCATAACAGCTATAAAAAAATTCAAATCAGAGTGTAGGAACCACATTAAGAGATATAAAATGTTAACTTAAATGTACAATAATTAAATAAATAAGTATTATACAAGAAGGAATCCATGGTATTGATTAAATGGTTAATATTTTTAAAATTTGAGGATTACGTGTGCACATTTACCGTTTTTTTTAAATAAGGCCCTTAGGAAAATAATTTCCCTCGGGGCTTATGTCATTTAAGGGATCTCTTAGGAAAAGAAGAAGAGGATGTTCTCGAAAGAAAAAGGGTATGAGGAGTGCGTAAGAATCTGCAGGTCAGTGTGTCCAGGAATCTCTACCTCTCATTGCGGTGCAAGGCGAGAGTCCTGTTGTAGAGGTCAAAAGATCTCCCTCAATCCGGCCTGCCACGCGGAAGCATCCGCCGCCAATCCGGACATACCTTACCCCATGAACCATTAATAATTTAACTAACGATAAGTGTGTGTATTTTACGTTAATTAATTAACTAAACTCACGAGTGTTTGATGGGAGATTATTAAAATTCTTTATGATATAGTTAAATGTACAGAACTACGAGTAGTATTCATGTAAATATGAAAACTTTATTTTAGTTCTTTCTTGCGAAGATATCATCCTCAAACGCGTACAGCATTAGCAGAGAAGGAAATTAATGTACTCGTGGTTGAGGTACAAGCTTCATCAAATTAAAAATGTATGGTTTTCGGAGTCCAATGAGTTTTATAAAGACCATTAAAATTAAAGAAGAAAACATATAAATCTTGTAGTACCTAGTATGAATCGTGTAAAACCAGACATCTACGTTAATGGTGTTTAAATTTTACTACGTTATTGAATTCAACCTGAAATAAACATAGTTCTCGAATGCTCTCCACAAAATACATATCACGATATTACACGCAAATTCACGATATTAACTCACCAAATATTATTGCATCATGGGTTCCAATTAACTAACCCTTTGAAACCGATCTCTCAAAGCGCCAATTTCTACATACATAGTATAGTTAATATTATTACAAATCAGTTGAATTCTGCGCAACGTCATGAATCGAAATTTTAGACACATTCCATACAAACAACTTGCAATTTAAAAATTAAAAAAAAATATATATATATATATATATATAGTACGTTGATGAGAATAACCTTAAATAAATTTAAAAAGAGATTTTCTATTATAAAAAATTATAAATTATGTTGTCTTTTAAAAAAAAAAAAATATATATATATATATATATATATATTTTTTTTTTTTTAAAAGACAACATAATTTACAATTTTTTATAATAAAAAATCTCTTTTTAAATTTATTTAAGGTTATTCTCATCAACGTAATATATCGTTGAAGAAGAGGAAAACAATAGTAAATCTAAATGAATTTTAAAAGAGAACGAGATACAGAAAAATAGAAAAGATAATGGTCTCAACTGGGATTCTTACCCAGAACCTCTCGTCTAACCCGGATGGGCGCGTTTTGACAAATCCACCATTGCCACCTTTTGTCAAACCGTCATATTAGTCAATCTCTTATTCCAAATTTTAAAATTAACAATATTATCTTCAGCAATTTTTTTTCCATATTATAGGCAAATACCCTTTTTATTTGAAACAATCATTCTAAGAATTGGTTTGTAACCGTCTCGGATATATATTTACGATTTTCTTTATATGGAACTATTGACTTATAAAAGTCGAATTGAATATTCAATTTTTTATTAGAAAAACTCTTTTTATAGCTTTTGAAGGCCACTCCCATATCAATGCAACTGAAGAAGAAGATAACAATAATAATCTAAACGAACAAATGAAACAGAGCAAGACACAGAAAATTTTAAAAAAATAATGGCCTCTCGTCCTCTCGTCTAACGGGGGGTTCTGGGTTCGAGTCACAGTTGAGGCCATTATGATTTTCTATTTTTCTGTGTCATGTTCCCTTTCATATTTTCGTTCAGATTATAATTTTTTCTTCTTCTTCAATGATATATATAACATCATTTTCTTTTGTGTACGCTCCCTTGTGACATTTTAAAAATTGGAACCACTGATGTGTTAAGGAAATTTTCTAAATATTATATTAAACGTATCTAGTACTTCATATCAATTAAATAGTCATAAATACTTTGAAAATTAATGTCATATATCGTTTTATAAATGTATAAATTCTAATTATGTAATTGTAAATTTTCTCCAAGATGACCCGGAGAGAATCTCGTACTTGTGATCTCCAGAAAGAAACCATTCATTTATTCTGAATGCAATTATTAATAAATGAAACAATGTTACTTTAATGTTAACAATTATTATGTCATGCAATTATTAATGTTCTCCAATTTGAGGTTGAAAAAAAAACATCTTTGCGATTCTTTCAAGAACGTAAAGAAACCATCCCTTCGTTCAGAAGGCAATTATTGATGTTCTCAAAAGTTGTCTTGACAGAATCTCAATCCTGTGGATTTTGAGCGAAACCGTTCCTTTGTTAAGAATATTATGAATAAAAATGTGCGATTTGGCTGTCCTGAAACGGGAATCCTTCCCAGTTGGATAGACAAAGCATCATTTTGTAATGTATTGTAATATATATATATATATTTTTTTTGTGAATCCTCGTGACAAAGTTTGTGCGAGGATTCACAAAAAAAGCCTTGTTAAAAATACGAACAAAAAAAATCGTATCAGCTTATTCCTAGAAAGTCTTGTCATACCTTCTCCAGTTTTTTAATGGATATTGGGCGAAATTGCGAGCGAAGGTAATCTGTTTGTATCTCCGGAATCATTTTCCGAAAGCCGGTCGTAATTACCTTTTTTGTTTAGGACGACGATGAATTTTTTGTCATTGCGATTTTTATATTGAAGCACAGCTGTTGGGGCACTTCAATCTTATTTCCGACAGCCGCCAGCTGTAATTTTGAAAATGTTTTTTTCGATACCTTTTCAGTTATTTCCTGGGATTAACCATCCGATTTTTTGCTTTTGATATTGAATAAAAACGCTTTCGACTTTTTTCCATAACCATTTGATTAGACCTGTTCTTAAAAAAATTCAATTACCTTATTTTCTATAACTATTTCAACCCGATAAATGCGGCAGTTAATTAAGCACCTTTGAACCTTTCTTAGAAAATCTTAAGTCCATTTTCCACAACTATGGAATTGACGCCGTTTTTATGATTTTTTTAAAGTTTTTAATGCTGCGTAAACCTAGTGTGTTAATGATATAATTATATATTAGTTAATATATTCATAAGCCTGTTGAACGTTGGATGGTATTTCGAAAAATCGCGCGATAATTACCTTGATAACTTCTGTTCAAATATCGACATAAAAACCAAGCAAATGTTTTCTTTGCGATTGTTTTCTGTTTACCAGATAATATATCTTATTATTCATGTATATTAAACGACCAAATCGTAAAATTTCTCAGAATTACTAACTTTAACAAAAAAAATCTACCATTCTGTAAACAAACATTGAAAAAAAAATAATGGTACAAATTTAAACTGATTTTGTTATTTCTATACAAACCTGAATACACACCCTACATAAAAAACAATTCAAAGGAGTTTTCAAATAAATAATGGTATTCATACTCTTTTGAAAACGTAAAATATTGTGGTTTTTACCACCAGCTGCTTAATTAAAAAAATTGGCATTTTTTCAGATCGCCAAAATATTTTCGCTGTACAACAAAATGCAAATATTTGGAATATTTCTGAGCAAATTCAAAAACCAAAAATTGTTTTACAAAGGTGATGAAATACGCTTTCAAATTAGAGAATTCGAAATTAACTTTTTTTTATTACAAAAATTTTGCATACAAGCATAAAAAAGTTTTAAAAATGGCTCACCTTCCGTTTTTTCTAACTTAAGTTACTGATAATTAATACATTCTAGATCTAGTTTTTTGCAGTGAGCCCACAGCTAACGTGTGTAAATCTTTGGAAGAACTATTACCTGTAGACGTTTACCATCCTCCTTTGGACATAGTTATTCCCTTTGTTAACAACACTCATCTTAAAAATATCAAGTCATCTTATAACTTCCGTAAAGCAAATTTTCAAAAAATTTCTGATTGCTTAAATACAACAGACTGGTCCTTTCTGGAAAACGCAGATATTAACGATAATGTAAATAAATTCTATGACATTCTAAATGATGCTATAGCAAATTTTGTGCCCCTTCGACATAATAGAATTTCTCATTTTCCAAACTGGTTTAGTCCCAATTTGATCACCTTAACATATAGTAAGAAAATAGCTCATAAAAATTACAAGCTATCCAGACTGACGAGTGATTACAATAAATTTCAATTGTTAAGAAGGGAGTGTTGTAAAATCTCAAAATTGTGCTATAAAAATTACATTGACAAAATTGAAAGTGAAATTCGTGTAAATATAAAACAGTTTTGGAATTACACAAATTCTCAAAAAAATACTAACTTAGGTATTCCAACTTCTATGAATTTCAATGGAAAAATTGGGTGTAATGATAAAAACATTGTAAATCTATTCGCCGATTATTTTAAGTCTGTGTATGAAGAGGATATACCTAGCAACGAAATTCCAAAATTCTCATCCAATCTTAGTCTGGATATATCTGAAGTACGCATAGAAATTGAAGATATCAAAAATCATGTAAATTTGTTAGATGCTAGAAAAAATGAAGGACCTGATAATATTCCACCTGTGCTAATTAAAGAATGTTTAAACGGCTTAGTTGTTCCTCTTTTTTCAATTTTTAACCAGTCACTAGAGACAGGCAGTTTCCCTGATACATGGAAACACAGTTTTCTTACACCCATTTTTAAAAAAGGAGACAAAACAGACGTAACAAATTATAGACCAATATGTATCCAATCATCGATACCTAAGCTTTTTGAAAAAATTGTCCTCCATAAAATATCCACAAACATTAAAAAAATTATAACTCCCTACCAACATGGCTTTTGTTCAAATAAATCTACACTGACCAATTTACTAATATACGAAAACTTCATATCTAAACTATAGCCAACAGGTGCCAGGTTGACTCAATATACACTGATTTTAGCAAGGCCTTTGACAAGGTGTGTCACAAAATACTAATCAATAAATTGGCGAAACTTGGAGTTTATGGTAGCTTATTAAATTGGTTTGTTAGTTATTTGTCCAAAAGAATTCTTAGTGTGAAAATAAATGGCACACAGTCTTACAAATTTATAGCAACAAGTGGAGTGCCGCAAGGTTCCCATTTGGGGCCCATTTTGTTTATTATATTTATAAATGATATTGTGGATATATTTACTGACATAAATGTGCTACTGTTTGCCGATGACATGAAACTATATAAAGAGATTAACCACATTAATGATTGTATTATACTTCAAACTAACTTGATATATCTTTTTGAATGGTGCTCTATTAACAAACTAGCATTAAATATAAATAAATGTCAGTTCATTCATTTTTACAAAATAAATAATCCTATTATTTTTCAGTATTCTTTAAATGATGAAAATTTAAATTGTGTTAGTGAAATTATGGATCTAGGCATTATGTTCGACAGTAAACTCACCTTTGTATGTCATATTAATAATATTATCAACAAAGCCCTAAAGACTCTTGGTTTTGTTTTGAGAGCTGCAAAAGATTTCAATGATTTAGACACATTTATTATGTTATATAAAACCCTTGTTAGATGCCAACTTGAATATAACTCTACGTTATGGTCTCCCTTTTACAGCATTCATTCAGACAACATTGAAAAGATTCAGCGTAAGTTTCTAAGGTTTATAAACTATAAATTGCATATTCCTATACTAAACATTGATTACAATTATCTCCTGGATAAAACGTCTCTATTGAAACTTTCAGAAAGAAGAATAAGCACAGATTTAATACTATTGCATAAAATACTGCATTACAAAATTGACTGTTCTGAATTACTTCAATTTATCAATATCCATGTTCCCCAAAAATCATGTCGACATTTATTACCCTTCTACTTCAATAACACCAGGACACTAGCTTATCAAAATTCTCCGTTTCCGAGACTTCATAGTCTCGGAAATAAATATTCTAATTTAGGTGATATATTTCATCTTAAAACTAATCAGTATAAACGTTGTATATTCTATCACTTTTATTCTTCTAGGCACAAATAGATTTACATAATTTCTTCAATTTTTGTTTATATTGAATATGAGACTTCTTATCATTTTTACATAATATGTATTTTTATTTTATTATTTGTTTTGTTGTTACACTGTTTTGTGTATTTTCTTTTCTCATTGTATTATATTTTCTTCATTGTTTGTTACTCAACTTATAAATTATAATGTAAAAGCCCATCAGGGCGTGTAATAAATAAATAAATAAATAAAAAATAAAAAAAATAAAAACACATACGTATTTTATTAGACAAATGGACAACAAATACATATTGTAACCTCACTTTTTTGTCGCTCTATGTAAAATAATTTTAAAAAAAAACCGAAGTTTAAATTTTTTTTTCAATTTGAGATTCCAAACTTTGTGTACATAAAAGTGTACATTTTACTTTTTTGGTTGTTATTTTTTAGATTGAACTGTAAAGCGTGAGGTTTTTCCTTTCTAACACCGATTAGAACATATTTCTAACTATGATAGTAAGGGAATTACAGCGTTTTGTATGAGACCTATGTGCGTTGGGACAAATACGATCTCCTGTGATTAAACGGGTTAAAAGCGACCCGCAAAGTTAATTAATTTAAAATCATTCCGAGAAGCTAGATTAATCAAATTAATTTTTACGTAAAGAAATATGTTGTCACAAGCGATTCTGATCTTGATGCACGGTTGAGAGACGGTTTCTTTATACATAAGGGTTAAAATCGCATTAAAAAAATATAAAGTTTTTTTTGGCGCGCCCAGTCGTAATACTTTGTACAAAACAACCCAAAATTAAAAAAAAAATACTGTCTGTTTAGGGATTTATCGAATACGTCTTAACCAGTAATTCCTGACATTATTCGGAGAAAAATATGTAAACGAAAATTTGAACATTTGGTTGTTTCAATTAAAAACATATAAATTACTATGTATATATTGGACAGTTGGAATCGATCTGGAGGGTCAGGCAGTAACTTGGCTAATTGACCAGTGATGGCGCGTGAAAAAAATTTTTAACACCCTGTATATCTTTACAAAGTATAAAATGAAGTCGCTCCAGCCGTCTGTGCGATTAGATCTTTTAAACTATGCAACGGATTTTCATGCGGTTTTCACCAATAGATAGAGAGATTCATGAGGAAAGTTTTTAGGTATATAATTTGCCAAGGTTTTGTTCAAATTAGTTGCATATATATAAAGGGAGCGGGCTGGCAAGCGGGAGGTGTGGATTTGATTTAACAGATGGCGATGGTTATAAAGGTTGGGTAACGGCGTGGCGTTGTGTTTTGTTAGCCACAACAACGTGTCTCCGGGTATGCTAGTACATAATAACACATTTTCTATTTTATTTAATTAAAATATTGCGAATATTAATTAGGTAGGTACGAACCATCATATAATGAAGAACATTCTTCGTCATATTGTATTCTAAGCGTATCCCAAAAAAATTATATTCGAACATGCAAAAGAAACAAAAATAATTAAAATGCTTCTGAACATTACTAGAATTTTCTATTTGTTTATACGTTTTATTAACAAAGATCATTAGGTTTTTCTTTGTGTATTTTGGTCTCAAATACAAAATTAGGTTTTTTTACGAAAAAGGCTTCTCAGTCTTTATCCTCCTATAAGATATAAGTTTTCAGTGTTCTAAAGGTCATTCTTTAATAAAGTTTTAAAACATAAGTCCATTACTTGGCGCACACACCAATTTGGCTTGTTTTAATTTTTTTATCAAACGTGATTATAAGAGAAAACTGCAAAACGGTAAAAAATTTTCCCAATAATATTGTTTTCACGCTTTTACCACTGGCTGTAAAATAAAATATTCTTCCATTATCGAAATACTCGTTAAAACAAACATAAAAATATGATCCACGTGCAGACACAATGTAAGAGTGAGGTATAAAGCAACATCAATAAAACATTTGTATTTTTCATGTGAAACAACAGCTGGGTTTTTGACACATTTCTTTTTATTATAATGTAGGGTGGCGCAAAACTACCGTTTTATTTTGAATCTTATTATAATGTGTAATAATATTCAAACCATATCGGTAGTTTTGCGCCATCTTTACTAGATCATCTTGACTCGTGATAAACGAGGACTCGCTTACCTCTCGCTACCTAGGTTCGACAACTTCGGAGTCTAGTGGGCTAGACCCGAACGAGTGACATCTGTTGCCACAAGTCTTAACTACATTCACTATAGGTACTTATTATTTTTTAATCAAGAAAAATGTGGTAAGATTGAAATATGTATATTTTCATGGATTTTTTTAACCGGTTTTATTGTGTACGTAAATAACCCTTAGAATGTCAAGCAATTAATATTCGTTGTTCGTTTAATTGGCAAGATGTATAAACGACGTTGTTCATTTGAAATTACAACATCAATTAGGTAAATGTTTACATATTTTAAGAGGATGGTATTTTATAAGAAGGTCTTCCAAAAATGAGTTTGAAATGAATATTAAAAAAATTGTTACGGTGGCAACATTGGGATCGTTATTCCTAAATGTCAAACGGCTACTTCACAATACGAATTAATCGACAACATCCAAACAAAATACATCGAACTATAAACATTGGCAGTCCGCATGTACTTTTTGTTAATTAAAAGGGAGTTGACTGGTGAATGAGGTCAACTGGTCAACGGATCCAATTGGTCGCGAAGGCGACGTGTTCAAATTCTACCAATTTTTTTTCTTAAGGCTTTTTTCCCTTTAGAAAAAAAAATGGTAATTTGAACACGTCGCCTTCGCGACCAATTGGATCCGTTTGGGGATTCTTAATTGAGAAAGTTGTTCAGAATATACAAGTAATGGCTGTGTAGGTGCAAAATTTAAAAAAAAAAACACAAATGACGTATTTAGAATATGTTATCAATATAGGGTTTATTTTATCGGTCGACTCTGCTAGTCACCCAGAAGCCCTAACTTGGTAGTCAACATCGACCTGATAAAAACCCTTTTCAACAAAATTGGTTATAAAACGACCATTTTCATTTTAATTAATATTTTTAATAAAAATATTTTCGTTATTACATATCTCGACTAAAACACGTTAATTTGTTTATCAAGTTTGTTCCCTCCCTATAAAAGTTTGTGTACATGTACTTACTTGCACACACACTATGGCACAGGCTACCTCAATTGGACAAATTTCTTACATTTTTTACAAACCAATTATTTTGCTCTTTTTATTTCTATGACCGAATTCATAGTTATTCAAGTCATCTGTGTTTATTTTCGTAGATAAAAGTTCTAACATCAAGTTTTTTAAGCTTCTCTTAATTTACACTTTTCTAACAGCACTTTGAACCTTTCGCGATTATCTTTTTCTTTATATCTGACAGATGATCATTTTTACGCGGTGCAGTATAGTTCATGAGAGTAGCTGATAACGATAACTAATGAGTAAAATGTTTGAAAAAAACCTTTATTATTAATTTAATACTTATTTTTTTTAAATTTTCGATCACGTCTCAATACGATATCGATAAAATGCCTCACCCATCTATGGGTTAATATAGAACATAAATAGAAAATAATAACATTTCTGGTGTACATCGGTATTAGTCGAGTTGAAATTTAATACTTTGATTTCGTTCCCAGTACCAGGAAAACATAATAAAATCCCAATGAAAAAGATACAATTGAAGCATATTAAATATCAAATATATCTTTATAATATATTATGATAGTCGCCTTCAAAAAAATTTCACTCCGGATTCATATTCCAAAAGAAATAACCAACTTTTCGTGCTTTTATTGGAACCTAAGAACGTAGGTAAATTTGGTTCATTTCTAAGGTGTATAATAAATGAAATTTTAAGATTTTTTCTCGTGGAAGTAATATTCAGTTCTCAAAAAATTGAGAGGAACAAAATTTGTAGAAAAAAATGTTTTGTCGGTAGTTAATCTATATTATATTCCTTGTTGTACACATGCGCCGGGTTCTTTCCTCTGCGAGCAGAGGATAATTTTCCTTACTTTATTAATTAGCGTTATGTTGGTGTCATTCGTTCGTTTATTGATTTCTAATTGTTCAAGCAAATTTAATCTAAGACCCTTTCGTTCTATATGTAATGGTTTTGGCTGGTTATTTTTAAGTGGAACGTGATTATTCACTCAGAGATGTTCGGCGAATTTTGAAGAGGTGTTTTTATTTTTATAACAAATAAAAACATAACGCTAATTAATAAAGTAAGGAAAATTATTTATTCCCCACTACTTAGTTTGTTTACCAAACCTAAAAAATATAATGCACTTAAATGAGTCATAGCAATAACGTCATTCTAAATCAATTAAGAAAACCCTTACACTTAGTGCAAGGCAAACCAAAGGGAAATACTCCGAATCCCACATTAGCACTCTCTCAATTAGTGTTTCTGCAAATTGGTTTAACAGGTAATAAATCAACTTAGACACCTTCAAAAATTGACATTTAAAATCTTATAAATAAGTCGTCCGTACGTGGCTTCACCACAGTTTGAAAATGACCTTACAAGTCGAAACAGCTGTAACTAAAACACTAACCAAAAAACTTGCAGAACTGGATAATAACATTATCAAATTTAATTTTAATTAAATTTATAAAAATTAAAATGGAGTTCTACGAATTAAACACAAAAACAATTAATAATATTTTTGGAGTTTAGTTAATAATCAATCCAAATTTTTGTATTATACCTGACAAATTAAAAAAAAACATTTGTTACAACTGTTAGGCCGGTTTTTTCAAAAGATTTTATGAATTCATCAAATATTAGAAGGCAATGTTTACGTTCCGTGTAAGTTCTATTAAATATTCTGTTACTATATAATTATAGGCCATTTGCTGCATGAAACTGAAATAATCACAGAAATTAAATAAAACCTACACACAACGTGAAAATTAACTTAAAATATTTGATAAATTCATCGAATTTTTTAAACAACCCATCCTTGTTTCTTTAAATCAAAATACAGGTAACACCACATCTTGTGTATGATTGAAGTTTTAGGAATGAAACAAATATAGTATTATGGTTTGAAAATAAATGTTTGGTCGAACTGTCTCCTCAAAACTCGTGTTTTTTTTTACGTAAACTTCACACAGGAGGCCCCGAGAAAACTAGTTCCCCTCAGGGCCCGTGTCAGCTTTGGGGATGCTGTGTGGAGGGTCTTTTTTAGGAAGGAAAGCAAGTTCTGGGAAGAAAAAGGGTACAAGGGGTAGGCAGTATGGGTAGAAATCTAGGGAATTTCCAGGAATGACAGACGTATGAATCCATCTTTCCCGCTGCGGTGCAAGATGTTCCGAAATTGTACGGCTGGAGAAGTTAAAGGGACTCCCTCAACTATTCTCTCCCGATCTGGCCTGCCATGCAGCTGGTGGGCAAACGCATCTGCCGCCAAGACCCAGACAAACCTCACTCCATGAACCCGGGCACCCCTTCTAAGTCACCAAACGTAACGACCTTGGGTTGACCTGTGGCAGAGGTGTTGGTTATCCAATAAATGGTTCCCGGGCGCGGTACCCATACCCGCCTCTCAAATTATATTAATTGAGTTATAAATGTTTTTTAAGAACTTCGCGGTGCTCACACTGGGATACCGGGTTTGAAAAATGCTAGCACCGTAACCACAGTTTGGAAAAAAATCCCGAGATTGAGAGGCCTAATTCCACGGAAGTTGTTTTGCAATCTTCCTTAATTAAGTGCCAGTTCTTTAACAGATATTCAAATTTGTTGTCATCAAATGGTTAGTCACCGCCATTATGTTCTTTTCACATTTGAAATATCCCCATTTAAACGTCGATTCTTAACTGAACCTTTCAACTGCAACAAAAGCAAAATGGTGCTGAATGGTCATTTTGTGAGAACGTTACATTTGAATTTATGTGAAACAACCCGTTAAATTTAAAACATTGTTGAAAATTCTCCCGTCCTGACGTGACATTATTATGAAGTGACTTATTTATTTCATTAACGACTCCGGAGTTTAATTGAATATTCTCACATTCGGCTCCACGCACACATTCACATTACACACACACACACACACCCTCACACACACACACACACCCTGTTCACGGAATAATTGAACAAGGCCTTCATACCTCCCCTTCTTTCTGAATCCACCTTTAATAATCCCCGAACATCGATACGTCGAATCCGCCGATACTCGTATGTTCAATCCAGTATGAATAATTCACCAAATATTCCGCTGCGCAGCTCAGCTATTCGAGTGAAAAGGATGAAGAATTGTGAAAAAAACACCAGTTTTATTTTTGTTTTCTACAATTTTCGGAAGAAACCGTATATAAATAAAATGAGTGTAAACAGTTTACAAGGTTTTATAAATAACTAGAGGTGTACCCGGTATGCGTGACAATGCCACGCCAAGAAAGAAAGTGCTTTTGGACATTAATTTTTCATTCTGGTGCGCACACGAATAAATTGGAAAATTTTCCGATGCGTGTGCAGGCCACATACAGTTGTCCGTGTTAGAAGCATGGATTTTCCAAACATACTGCCTTCTATCCCCTACCGATACTATGTCTCCTTTGCAATCCCTCCCTCTGCCCTTCCCTCGTCCCCCACTCCTCCGTCATCCCTTCCCTAAAGCCGGGTACAGACTTATGAAATGTAATGTAATGTAACAGAATTCCCATAGTGTGGACGCCATGCGCGCACGAACCGTGCACACTACGCGCACGAACAGAGCATTTCAACTCGTGCGCGCCGCAATCCGCCAAGCGTCGGTTTTTTCGCCGAACACAAAGGGGCGCGCATTGTGCACGGAGGGTCAGTGTGGACGGGTTTTTTGTGTCTATACTGCAGAACGCGCGTGAACAATGGAGGCCTTGTTCTCGGCAGACTGAGCTATGTTCACCGCGCGCATGCCGGAAACAGATGCGAGTAGGTACATGCTCGGTTCGTGCGCGCGCTGCGTCCACACTTATGAAATGGTCCTTTCATGTTACGTTGCAGCAGTCTGTACCCGGCTTAAGCGTCCTTCACCATGCGTCCCGCGTTCCCCGCCTTCTCCCTTCCCTCGTCCCTCCTCCGTTACCGCATTCCCCTTTACCCTTCTTGTGTTCGATTTCCTCCTTCCCCGCCTTCCATCCCTCCCTTGTCACCTCTCCGCGAACTCTCCTCTCCTTCGTTTCCCCCCTCTCCCATCCGGATTCCCCTTCCCTTACCTCACTCCCTCTTGCCGCTAACTATATGAAATTCATACATTTTTCAAAAAACTCGCATGTCACCTATTGTAAAAATGTTTTAAAAAAATATGTGCGGTGTGTATATGTATATGTGAGTGTATGGGAACATGTATGTGTACTTCTACGTGTCTGAAGTGTTAATTAGTGGAGCGTTGGTAGCGCAGTAGTGCGCATTGATTAATTTACGAGTAATGTTTTTCTCAAATGACGGCAGAGAATAAATAAAATATGCCAAAAGTTGGGGCCAAGATAGTGCAATGTTTGGAGAACACGAGAAATTGATGAGTTTGCTGCAGCATTCATTTTGTTGTTTAATGTTTTTAACAGTTTGGTCTAACGGGTACGTTTAGATGATATTTTAAGATTAATTTGAAACAGGAGTTCTGGGCGGTCTTTGATTAATTAAAATTGTTATTAGGTATTTATTTCAGTGTAATGGTCACTTCACAAGTCGATGAATATGTACCAAAGAAAAAATCAATATTTTTGTCAAGTCACTTCAATTCATCTGGGGTGGTGGACTTTTTTTATTGTAAAACACTTTTTTAATATAGAGTCGTTTTATTTGCAATCACTTTTGAGTAACAATGAAATCAACACTTTTTGAAACTAATTTTGGCCCGGACCCCGTCTGGGCAGTAAGGGAACTGTACCCTAAGTATCGATTAATGCGAGAGAGGGAAATATTTTGAATAGTACCCTTTTTATACTGCTAAAAACTGTAAAAATACCGTCTTTCAGGTTATTAAAATACGAGAATAACAATAACAATGGTAGTAGCCACCTACTAAGTCACGTGGTCTATTTTAGTTAGTCGGTAACACTAGCTTCAATAAAATTCATCCAGATGTCTCTAGCAATCATACTCTCTTAATAAACTAATCAATATTAAATCAATGTGATTACCTACAGTAGTTATCTCATAGGTGTCACTATTCTTAACACTCCCCCAGGAAATGTATTAATTTTGATAAAATTTAACATGTATAAATCTAACCCTAATGGTAAATTCAAACATAATATTCAGACAGATTAACAAACAAAAAATATACATGCACTGAAAAATACAGAGCTAATCTATTAAAATAAACTAATTTTTCATTTATCCATAAAATTTCAGTCTAACAACCAAAAGAAAAATAAAAATACTGTAATTGATTTAAAAAACTAGGTAATTCGTTATCTATAATGTTGAACTTTATTTAAGTATTAACTAACGTTAATATTTAGCAATTTGGGTCTCATGCCTAAAAAATACTCTTTATTAGCTATGTTATTTAATTTTAATTGCAAAGTTTAGCTAATTCTCATTTTATTTAAGAAACTCTCCTAAACAAAATGCTAATACTGACATTATATAAATAAAGAATATTCCATATTATCAAAAAATCAACACAAAAATAAACTCATAGACCAAAATATGTAGGATAAATAACCTCCACCTAAAATAACTTTATCAATTTAAAAATAAATTTGAACCTTTATAAATGATTCAAATAAAATAACATGTAAATAATAATTTCATAATAACGACTCTTAACAACACAAAACTCAAGTCTTGAAGTCCGAGATTAGTCATCTGCTTTTTCCTTTATGAGAAGCTGCACCGGGGACCTTCCATTTCCTTTTCATCATTGGAGGGACAAAATCATCTAGCTGGTCAAGGGTAGAGACCAAGGAGCGCATTGCAAATCCCAAGATTGCCAGGTTGAGTCATTATGTTTCTTCCTTTTTGTAGTAATCTTTTTCATCTTCTTCTGGGAACTTCTTTCTTCCATTTATGGGAGCTTTCTTTTTCTTCTTATGGGATTTTTCTTGCTTCTATTATTTCTGGGATCTTCCATCGTCTTCTGGGGGTGGGGTCCGGGCTCGTTCTAGATTGTCCTCCAGGGGTAGTAAACAGATTTTGGTTATGGGACGTACGAACGTTCATTGTGAAGTCCTGAGGGTGACCACCCTTACCACGCCATCAGGGCCGGTATGAGAGGATAGAACGCGGGCCATCCGCCACATTGCAGGCGGCAGATTGTCTTCTTTTAAGATTACCAAGTCGTCCTTCTGTAAAGACCTCTGACTGCTGGTTTGCCATTTACATCTTCTCTGAAGCTCACCGAGGTAGTCTTTTTTCCACCTGGACCAAAAATACTGAATTAGTTCCTTTATTTTTTTATATTGATCCAGTCGGTTGTATGGTATTTCCTGAACATCCAGTTCAGGAATAATAGAAGCGTTAGTGCCCATAAGGAAACGATTGGGAGTTAAAGGATTTAAGTCCTTTGGATCGTTAGATAGGGGGGTCAAAGGTCTAGAATTCAATCAAGTCTCAATTTGACATAGTATAGTGTACAATAATTCAAAGGTTAAAACTGAACGATCGGTGATTCTATATAAATGATATTTGGCAGATTTAACGGCAGCCTCCCACAACCGGTTAGGGGCTTGTGGAGGAATAAGACTCCAATCAATATCTGTATTTGCTAAATATTTTTGAATCTTGTCACCATTTTCCTTCAAACTGTTATATAATTCTTTCAATCTATTACAAGTTCCTTTGAAATTAGTAGCATTATCAGAATATATTCTCCTTGGCTGACCTCTGCGAGCTATAAAACGTTTTAGACATTTTAAAAATCCATCACTAGACAAATCTGTCACCAGTTCTAGATGGACCGCCTTTGTGGCTAGACAAACAAAGATGCTTTAGTGATCCCCCCCAGATTTAATTGACAGCGGCCCGCCATAGTCGACCCCGACTATGCTGAATGGCTGACTTGGATGAATTCGATCAGCTGGTAAATTTCCCATCAACTGCTGGCCAATGACGGGACGTAATCTAAACATACAATACATTTATGTAATACTCGTTTCACTGTATTTTTTCCATAGATGGGCCAAAATTTTAATCTTATTTCCGCGAGTAACGAATGGGTTACCGCGTGTAAATTTATGTAATGATAATGGCGTATTATTAATTCGGTCAATGTATGCCTTGCAGGTAATATTATTGGGTGTTTTTGCTGAAAGGTTAGATGCCTTGAATGAGATAACCTACCTCCTACGCATAATAAGCCCTCGTGCAAAAACGGGTTAAGTGATTTTAGAGAACTGTTTTTGTTTACATTTTTGTTTTTTAATAAAGTTTCCCTTTCTAGAAAAAAGCAGTTATTTTGAGCCGATTCGATCAATCGTTTTAACGCTAATTCTAATTCTTCAGCCTTTAAATTACCAGTATGTTTAAATTGGGGTTTACTACAATTATGCTTAAATCTAAGTAGGTAAGCAGTTACACGCTTCAATTTAGTTAGAGATGAGAATTTTTCAAATATGTCCCAATCTCTTGCGTTTGTTACCAACATGACGTTTTTTGCCTTTGCTTCAGGCGGGTTTAAACACTCCATTTTGGGTATTGGCCAGGTGCTAGGCTCTTCAATCAGCCACCTCGGTCCATGCCACCAAGTGGTCGTGCTCAATAACTTCTCTGCCGGGGACCCCCTAGATAATATGTCGGCGGCGTTATCACTTGAGGTCACGTGACGCCAATCTTGATGGTTACTAAGTTCTTGTATCTCTGCTACTCGGTTAGTAACGAAGGTATTCCAGCGGGCAGGCTGGCCTTTCAACCAGCACAAGGCGTTAGTTGAATCACTCCAGTAGTAGGTATCTGCTTCCATTAGATCCAATGCTTGTTTGACAGTCCTCATTAACTTGGCTAGTAATACTGCGCTACAAAGTTCTAGTTTTGGTAATGATATGCATTTCAATGGCGCTACCCTAGATTTGGAAGTGATCAATTGAGAATGTCTCTCACCATTTGGGTCCATTGTTACGGCATAGATACAAGCTCCATAATATGCTCTCTCTGAGGCGTCGCAAAATCCATGTATTTTGAGGCTGTTATAGCCTCTGCACATTACGTTTCGATCGATTTTTAATTCGTTTAGTTGGGATAAATCCTCTAAGTAGTTCCTCCATGGAACTAGTATTTCATTGGGCAATGCTTCATCCCATGATGCTTTTGATTGCCATAGGTTTTGCATTATCAATTTCGTTACTACAATAATTGGGCCGAGCAGCCCTAATGGATCGAACGTAGATGCTATGCATGACAGTATACGACGTTTGCTTACAGTTTGGTTCGTTGGTTTTGTTATTCTATATTTTTTTTATGTATTTGAGACACAAACAGGATATTTATAAACATTTTTGTGGGTTAAATATAATAAATTAAAATACAAATATAAATATCCCTAGACTAATGTGTCTGCAGTAATCACATATGAATATTTACAGAAGCAAACACATGAAAAACAATGCAAGTATTATTTATACATAACTTTAAAAACAAAAAAAACTAAATACAAAATTGAAATACATTATAAGTATACAATATTTATGAAGTATTTCCTGAGATGTAATAAAACAACAAATAAATTATAATTTTTTTTTTTTTTTTAGGTGCACAAATCGTGGAGATATTTTTGAAACATGTTACATTGTTTAGAAAAATATCTATAAAAGTGTGTATTTTGACAAGATCATTGTATGATCGACATATTCTGGATATAGGATTAAAGTATCCAGTATTATTAGTAAAGATTTCAGTCCAGAATGTGTTTAGGTTTCTGGTAGATTTTGGCCTGGCGTATAACTTGATTTGGTTGACTAAGTTACTGTCTACACGATTATTCACAATTTTATATAGCATTAAGAGGTCATTTATGTTTCGTCTTTTAACCAGACTTTCTAATTTGAAATGTCTAAGTCTTTGTTCCGTGTAAATTTTCTTTGGACTGATTCGAGTCTAGATATCTGTGTAATATAATGTGGATTCCAGACTGTTGACCCGTACTCAAGAACACTTCGGATTAAGGAATTGAATAGAATTATTAGACTGTTAGAATTCTTAAACAGTTTGGTTGATCTTACAATAAAACCAAGTAATTTATTTGATTTACACAATATATTCAATGTGTTGATTGAATGTTAGTTTGTTGTCAAATATAATTCCTAAATCTTTTATTGATTCAACTGTTTCTAGATTGTGACCGCATATGCTAAATGAATACAGAGTTTTGTTGGTGTTCTTCGTGAAATTTATAACTTTGCACTTAGCTATATTCAGTTCCATTTCATTGTCAACACACCAGGTAGATATTGTGTTAAGGTCTTGTTGTAAGAGTTCACAATCTTTCATAGATTTAATTGCTTTATATAATTTGAGGTCATCAGCATATAGAGAAAAATTACAGCGGAGTTTGTGTGTAAGGTCGTTAATAAAGATTAAGAAAAGTAAGGGTCCAAGGTGAGATCCTTGTGGTACGCCCGACGTAACTAATATTGGGGAAGAGTTAAAACCGTTGACAGTAACTAATTGACTTCTATGTGATAAATATGATTCTAACCAACGAAGTAGATTTCCGTGAATGCCGATTTTATCCAGTTTATTCATTAAGATAGAGTGACTAATTTTGTCAAAGGCCTTACTGAAGTCGGTGTACACGGCATCAACCTGTGTTTTATTATTCATCGATTTACATAGAAAGTCCATATACTCGAGTAAATTAGTATTTGTGGATCTTTTAGCTACAAAGCCATGTTGGAAAGGACTAAGAATATGTTTTACATGGTTAAAGATGGTTTTGTATACAATGGACTCGAATATTTTGCCAAAACAAGATAAAAGGCTGATAGGACGGTAGTTTGTTACATCATTTTTACTGCCAGATTTATGGATCGGAATGACGTGGGCAACCTTCCACAGATCCGGAAATACCCCATCGTTCAGACTTTTGATGAATATTTTGTGTAATGGTACTGCAAGCTGATCTGCACAATTTCGAATAAATAGTGGAGGAATTCCATCTGGGCCGAAACCCTTATTGATATCAAGAGTGTTCAATTTCTCTTTGACCTCGTCTAAAGTTATTATGATTTGAGACAGTGGGTAATTATAGAGTGGGGAAGAAAGTTTAGAGTCACTTTTAGAATTGGATGGTGAGCTAAAAACAGAAGAGAAGTAAGTAGATAACAGTTCACATGTATCTTCTCCATTTGTTGCTGATTTGTCATGGAGATGCATGATTTTGGGGAGAGAATTAGAAATTCTTTTTGAATTAATGAGGGTTGAAAGATTTTTGATACTGTTAGGGAGAGAATTTTCTATTGAATCTACATGGGCTTTAGGGCATGTACGTATGGATACTTTTACTCTAGCCCTCAAGATAGAAAAACTGTCGTAGTCACATTGATTTTTGTATTTTTTCCATTTCTTTCTAAACTTTTCTTTTTCTCTGAGTTGGTGAATTAGAACACTGCTAAACCAAATTGGAAACTTATTATTCCTGTTTCTTAAGCGCGGAGTGTGTTTTTCAATTGATAGCCATAACAAGTTATAAAAATGTTGTAGGGAGTCATTACAATTCAGCGTGTTAAGATCGTCCCAGTTATTAAGTGATAACATTTCATTGCATTTAATGTAATCCGTTTTTTTGAAGTTATATTTGATGTGATCTGGATTAGTGGGTAGGGGTCTGTATTTGGACATCAAAAGATCGAATTCAATGGGAGGATGATAAGGGTCAATTTTGGATAGCACATGTGAAACAATTTGAATGTTGAGGTTATGGTTTGAAAACACTAAATCTAAAATTCGATCTATGTTGTTAGTTACGTGATTGAATTTATTAAGTCCAGTCAAATTTTGAAAGTCTAGTAGAGATATCGATTTTTGGCTATTATGTAAGACTGGTCTGGTGTGCGTTACATTGACATTTGGTGAGTATTGAATAGATGGGACATTAAAATCACCCATTATTATTGTGATATCGTCTGATGATAAGTTATTATATGTCGTATGACACTTTTCGAAAAAATCTGTGAGATTTTCGATCGGTATATCTGGAGGCAAATACGCCAAACATAAGTTAATGGATTGTCTGGATGTTTCATTTAATTTAAATTTAATCCATAAATCTTCTGTAGATTTTGAGTTGTGTGCTGAGACTGAAAAAGATGTCATTCCTTACTTTATGGCTATAAGAACTCCACCACCTGATTTTTTAAAGGAACTCGATATGTCCCTATCGCGTCTATATATATTATAACGATCGTCTACTATTTCATGGTCAAAGATTGTAGAGTCTAACCATGTTTCTGTAAAACAAATTAAATCATAATTGCAACTGAGTACTTCGTAATATAAATCAGTTAATTTACTTTTTAAACCACGTACATTTTGATAATAAAATGTTATTGCCGTTTTGTTAGAATACATTTTGAAAGTATATCTTAATCATAATTAAATATATTTTTTTGTAAAATTTATATGAAAATAATTTATTGTAAAGTAAATAATTATGCTTTGAAAGGGGGCAATTATGAACATCATAATATTTGGTTTGTTTGTGGTATATGATTTTGTCTATGGTATCAGGTGTAATTAATTTTGACAGATTTAGGTTATAGAAACCTAAACATAATGATAAGCATATAACAGTAGCACAAAAGAATGGTATATTACAATTATTTCTAATAGGTTGCGATAGTTTTTTGTATTTAACAGATGGTGAGAAGCAATCCGAGGTGCTATTCCAAATTAGGCCTAAGATTTTCTCATTGTTGGATTTGTCAGAGGTCGCTTTCTCAAAATTGCCTTTTTCGGCAATTCCGGCTTTGCCCGCCTCGGATGACAAATCTTGCACATTCGACCTCCACTTTCGTAAGGTCATACCAGCAGATTGCAGCAAGCTCATCAGCTGAAGCTTTAAGTCTTTACAAGATTGGATGTCATCGCCTCCCGTCAACAGGTCGTCCATATAAAAATCCTCCTGTATGACCTGACTAGCTTTAGGAAATATATTTTGATTATCCATACCAATCTGTTGATCAAAACAAAAAAAGTCTAGTTATATTTCTAGACTTAAGAAAAGCCTTTGACACGGTAAATCACAATATACTTATAAAAAAAATTAATCAAATAGGTTTCAAAAAAGATACATTAAAAATTCTCACTAACTATCTCAAAGACAGAAAACAACAAACAAAAATTGGGAATTTTTATAGTTCTGAAACAAGTATAAAACATGGAGTACCACAGGGTACTGTGCTAGGCCCAGTTCTGTTTCTAATATATATAAATGATTTATGTAATTTTGTAATCCCTGGTAATATTGTATCTTACGCTGATGATACAGCAATAATATTAAATGGAAAATCATGGCTTGAAACTTTCTTAAATGCATCAAAATGTTTGGCACATGTCACATCCTGGTTAAATAGTAATAAACTCTTCCTAAACTACAATAAAACATTTTACCTACCATTTTATAGAAACAGTAAAAACAAACCACCCAATAACCTTAAATTAGAATACATATTGCTAACTGTAATCAAGTAACATGCTCATCTTGCTTTGAACTTGGAAAAGTTGATAAGATCAAATACTTGGGTATATATATTGATACAAATTTAAATTGGCAATCACAAATTAATAATACCGTTTCTAAATTAAGATATCTTACGTACATATTTTACAGACTTAAAGAAGTGCTGAATATTGACAAATTGAAAATGATTTATTTTTCTTTGGTGCAATCTTCACTCATGTACGGAATAATAGGATGGGGTGGTGCGCTTGATGTTTTTATAAAACCTTTGCAAACAACTCAAAATTATATTTTCAAAGTTATGTTTAATAGAATTAAAACATTTTCAACACATGCTTTATACAAAGAATCTAAACTATTCAGTCTCCGTAAACTATTTATACTGCAAACTATGAAATATATCTATAAAAACAGAAACAAATTCGAAAAAAATGAAAACAGAACAAACATTAGAAATAATAATGTATTCTATACCCCTCAAACAAACACAAAACAAATGCAAACTCACAATAGTTTTATTGGACCTCGCACTTTTAACCTTTTACCAAAAAATATCCAAGTTGCAACTAAACTTCAGCATTACATATGGCTATACCACACAGATATAAAAACTCTATTTATTTAATTTTACATCAGTTTATGTTTCTCACAAACTTTACACTTATTATTACACTTATAACTGTTATTACACTATACACTAATTATTACCTTGTACACTATTGATCACACTTTTTTATACAAACTGTTTAAACCAATTTTAATATTTTTTTTTGCTTTAATACCACTGTTTGTTTTTTCTCGGTACTAAAATAAAATATATTTAACTATAATATTACCCACGCACAGGCTGCGCCTTAGTGGGTTCCCATTATTTTTATTATATCTAAAATATGTAACTATAAAATGTAAAATTGGGAAAAATAAAGGATTTAAAAAAAAAAAATAAAAAATAAAAAAATAATAAAAAAATAAATAAAATAAAATCTGACGCAGGCACCTCGTAGCCAGGAAAGATGAAGGTCCCAAACCATAAGTGACAGTCTTCAGATGGTAATGACGTAGTTCATCCTCCGGCTCCTCTCGCCATACTATTTTCTGCAGCTTGCGGTCGGCTGCACTCAAGTTTATTTGTCGATACATTTTTTCAATATCAGCCGTGATAACGTAGCGATGTTTCCTGAAACGTAATAGTTGTGTATATAAGTCTCTTTGAATGACCGGTCCTACCATCAAGGCATCATTCAACGAGATTCCACTTGAAGTTTTCGCCGACCCATCGAAGACAACCCTTAGATTGGTCGTCGTGCTAGACTCCTTCCGGACGGCATGATGAGGTAAAAAATAAGACTTAAGGTCTCCTTCTAGCTTATCGCATTCCTCCATGTGACCTAGTTCCTTATACTCTTTCATAAATTGAACATATTTTGATTTCAACTCTTTATCGGAAGATAATTTTCTCTCCAAGTTTTTAAATCTTTTCTCCGCCCTGGCTAATGAATTTTCCAATTGATTGATACATGGGCGGGTAGGTAGAGTCACCAAGAATCTACCCCTTTCATCTCTAGCATGGGTTGCCAGGAAGCTAGCTTCGCAGGCCTTTTCCTCGTGATTTTGAAATTTGGATGTACCTAGTTCTTCTATTTTTCAAAATTTTTCAATTTGATTGGTTATTTTATTTAAGGACAAATTACAAGTTTCTAATACTGGCCTTTTCTTATAGTGCGTAGCGGTGGGTCCTGATATAATCCATCCTAGCTGAGTGCGCTGTAGCGTGGGGCCGGCATCCAATTTTATCCTATCATTTGTTAGAATGTTCCAGAATTCCTCTGCCTCGAGTAGTATGTCAATAGGAGCGGCGATGTTAAACTTGGGATCCAACGTTGCTGGTAGCTTGAACTCGCTCCTAGGTACATTGGCTTGTGGTATGTTTGTGGTTATATCCTGTAAAATTAAACAAGAAATGTTTTTTTATAATCCGATTTCAAAGAATTCAATTCTATCCACACTCTATTCTTTATGTGGGTGACATTATTGTGAATTCCTGATATTGGCTTGTTTTTTTATTAAATTCCAAATTTAATCCTTTGGCGAAATCTTTCCGGATAAAATTGGACTGTGATCCCGAATCAAGTAAGACGCGGGCTTTATGTATCCTGTTATCCACCCCAGCAATGCCAATCATTGCTGTAGACAATACTATTTTTTCAGTTCTGCCTATTGCAGAGTGATTGTTGACGGACACCTCTCCAGCATCCATCTCCATGTTCGAGGATTCCGCCCCAAACTCCTTTTTTATGTAGCAGCGAATTATGCCTTTCACTGTTACACAATCTGCATTTAAAGGTTACCTTGCAATCATTTGCTAGATGACCCGGCTTTAAACATTTGAAGCAGGGGTGGGGAACCTTTTTAGCGTCGCGGACCATTTGGATGTTCATACTTAGACCCGCGGGCCGCACTCCGATTTCTGCCTCGGGGGGGGGGGGGGGGGTGAGCCACATTCGAATCAAAGAACTGGTTTTACTGTAACTAATTAAAAAAATAGATACGTAGCTGCCAACACTCTTTAATTATAGCTACACTCAGAGCATGCGGATGGTTTTCCAGAAATTCTGTCTACATAAAGTCTGCTACCAGAATTTAAAAACTGGACTTTCAACAAAAGAATGGTTTTCGTCAAAATACAACAGCATATGAAATCACAACTGAGATTTTTCGTTGCATTCTGAACACGGAACTAGTTTCAATTTAGATTAAATTTGCATGCGGGAAATTAAAACTACACTCAGAACACGAAAATGTCTTTTCTCTAAATTTGGCAGCATAAAGTAAGAAACTAGAATTTTATAAATGCACTTCCAACATAAGAAATGCTTCAGAAAATGAAATAAAACCTGATGCGTTTTCGTTGCATTCTTAACACAGAACTGGTTTTAATTACAAATTGAATCTGTACGCGGGGAATTAAAATTACTGAGTGCAGCCATTTTACTGAGTTTATAAAAATGGCTTCTCTCTAATACTGGAAGCAAAAAAAGCAACTAGAATTTTAAAAGTGCACTTCAAAAACGAGAACGGATTTCTACAAAATGCGTAAGCAGACGAAACCACATATGGAATTTTTTCATTGAATTTTTTCACGGAATTTTTTAATTGCATTTGCACACAAAACTGTTTTTTCCGTCAGAGGGAATTGGATTGCGAGTTCCCAGTTTTAATTAATACTGCACCTAGAACAACAAAATGGTTTTACCTTCGAAATGCGTTATGGTTAGCAGATGAATCCGCAACAGGAATTTGCATTGTGAACACAAGATTGGTTTTACCTTTAGAAAGATTCTGCATAGAAGTCCACTAGTCAACCGGCTTAAATTAAGTTTTACTCTGATTACGTGAATGGGTGTTCTACATTTTGTAGCATATTTATTGTCCGCAATATAATTTTATAATTATTTAACTAATTACAATAAATTACATGTAGTGATTTTTTTATGCCAGAAGTGTGGCAATTATTATAGCATTAATATTTGTATTATATTCAAAATGTTAAGGGACGTGCTTGACTTAATATAACCAGAGATTCCTGACTTTATTTGGAAAGATTGTTAAATCTAGCTTTTAGTTCATCATCGCTTTGTAATTGAATAATTTCGTGCTGCAGATTATCAGGCACATTCAATGGTTCGACGTTGAACAGTGTAGCAAATATGTTCAAATCCGTTTGCTCTCTTTTCATGTTATTAAATCGTTCATTATATGCCTCACTTAATTTCGCGTAATTACCAGCGTATTCAAACGATGTAGATAGAAGGTTTTTGTCATTGCAGTGTTGGAAAATGCGTTATGTTATTCATTTCGAGTTACTTTCCACAGCCTTAATTTAGTTTCAAATAATTTTACGTTTCACTCAGCCTCAACTTTTCTTTTCTTTGTAGTTGTCATTAATAGGATATTATTGATTTATTATCCACTTTACTTCCGCAACGTCGACTAGAAAATAATTTTTTATGACAGACTGCCTAAGATTCACCTCCGAATAGAGTTGCTATCCATCCTGATATATCGGGACTGTCCCGTTCAAGAAAATTAAAAGTTCCGATGGAATTTCACTATCGTTTCACAATAACAAATTAAAACAATACGAAAATGGGAGGTTTTATCACGTTTTCATTGGTATCTAAATAACTTGCTAGTAACAACTTTGTAATAACGTCTTAAAAATGCATCTGAAACACCGTGACAAACTCATCCCGTTCAGCGTAATTTTTTGTGGTTCTTTCAGCAGGCCGCACCAAAAGTGCCCGCGGGCCGCACCAAAAGGCCTCGCGGGCCGCATGCGGCCCGCGGGCCGCAGGTTCCCCACCCCTGATTTAAAGCATGCTTGGCTCTCTTTTATCGCATTAACTCGATCTTGTGCCTTTAAATTTAAGAATTTTTTACAATAATATACTAAGTGATCCTTATCGCAAAAAATACATTTCCCCTTTTTTTACTGTTAAAAATGCTACGGATTCCCTTTTCGGGTTATTAAATCCTATCTGAGGTTTAATTCTAACCGAGGGCTTTTTATCCATCATTTGCATCAATTCTAGAGTTTATTCTCGTAATGATAAACATTTTAGAAATTCCTTTAAAGTAGGTAGTTTTCCCTCAATGGGCGATTGTTCCCAAAATTTTCTCGTATTTGAATCTAATTTATTTGAAATCACGGAAATTATTATAGCGTCCCACTGATCTACGGAAACTGCAAGATTTTGTAATGCTTTCAAATTTACGTTGGTTGCGTCTATCAATCTTCGTAACCCGACCTGATCTTCCATCTTCAAATCTTTTAACTGAAATAATGTCTGGATGTGCTTATGTACCGTAGTTCTGAGATTAGTAAACCGCTCATGCAACAATTTCCATGAAGTTTGATAACTCAATTCTGATATTTCAAAATTCGCTATTATGTTGGCCGCATCACCCTTTAAACACGATTGCAAATAATAATATTTTTGGGTGTTACTTAGCGAATTGTTATTGTGAACTAATGCTTTGAAAGTTTCTATAAAACTATTCCAGTTTTTTGACCTCCGTTAAATTCCTGAAGTTTTGAATTGGGTAACTTAATTTCACATTTAGTTTGTTCCACTGAGTCCATGGCACCCTTTGCTGTAGCTAACATCGTAAAAAAACTGGTTTTCAAAAGTTTAACGCTGAATTTCATTATCCTCTACATTTGAATCGTCAATACTTTCTATTTGGCACTGGATTGTTTTGAATTCGTCTAATAAATCTTTGACCTTGTCGTACCTCAATTTAATCTCGTTAGCTGATAGCGTATTTAGAACCTGATTAAATTTTGTTAATTTCCTCTTTAAAACTGACCGTTTATTGATTAAACCTTTTAATTTCTCCATCTCAAATTCTTATCTGCTGGCGACAATAATTTAAAAAAGGAGAATAAAAAACAAACTATATCATAGTTTATACGTAGTGGCGACAATACTCAATAACAAAAATAACGCAAAAAATACAATCGTTACTTTGTTTGCTTAAAAACCGATAGAAAAAATATATCGTAGCTTGTATGTACCGGCGATAATACCCCACAGAAACAGCAAGAAAATATATTCTGATTTGTTTGCCGCAATTGCTAATCACTTGCAATGGGAATAAAAAATAACATACACAACACAATAACAGTTTTGCCGGTCGATGTTGTCAAGAATTTTAAAGATCAAAATAATAATTCAACTTGTTCACTGGCCTTTTATTACTTGCAAGTTGGGATTACAACTGTGATTTATTTTAATTATATTATGACTTGCATTTTTTTATTGTATTGAAGATAGGTGATAACAATAAAGACTAGTTCTAGAAATTAATTATTGAGATTATTCTTTAGGATTGGAACCAGGAAATGGTAGGATTATGGACACTTAGCTCTGTTTCTTGCTGACTTTCTTGATGCTCTGGATTGCTTCGTGGCTCTTTGGTTTATTGTCCGCTGGTTTTTTTATATTTGGTATTATTTTTAGTCCAATTTTGTGTCCGGCTCGAAGGACCATGTCAAGTCACTTCAATTCATCTGGGGTGGTGGACTTTTTTTATTGTAAAACACTTTTTTAATGTAGAGTCGTTTTATTTACAATCACTTTTGAGTAACAATGAAATCAACACATTTGTAACTAATTTTGGCCCAGACCCCACCTGGGCAGTAAGGGAACTGTACCCTAAGTATCGATTAATGCGAGAGAGGGAAATATTTTGAATAGCACCCTTTTTATACTGCTGAGGGACGAGGGAGACAGAAATAAAAGGCGTCATGTCGATGTGGTGAGTCAGTCGTTTATTGGCTACGTAGTGAAGGTCGGTGAAGCGGTAACAAGATGTAATGCAGAGTGCCGATCAGAGATGCTGCAGGCGTGCGGTGTGACGGAGATGGTGAGGTGAAGGTCAGCGCGTTGCTCGACACCATGGTGGTGGAGATGACCTATCTTCCAGGCCGTTGCTCGACGCTTTGAATTGCAGAGATGAACGGTGTGTGGCTCGGTGAGCTGAGCCACCAGCAGGTAGTCCTGGCGAGGCGGAGCGTATTTCCATGGCAGCGAAGCACGGTGAGGCTTCGGGGTGCCATGAAGTGGTGAGTTGATCCCTTGGACTGAAGGTGACGCAAGCCTTGTAAGTCGCGGGATGGAGCTGATCTCTGGAGCTGAAGACACGGTGGGCCTTAGAGCTGAGACGTGGTGATGGACCTCGAGGAAGCTGCCCTGGAGCGTAGCGATACCATGCAGGAGCACTGATTACATGTTGAGATGTTGGCCGACGATTAATGTGAGACTGAACTCGCTCGTATTACCTACCTCGCGGTAGGTAATACGAGCCACTTCGGCAGCTGACGAGAATATTCGGCGCCGTACAGATATTGTACGGTGCTGTCTCGAGACCTTTCTAGGCGGGGCGATATTATTATCGTCGGGCTGGCACGGGAGGCGAGAAAGTACATCGCGGCCAGTATAGGTACGAAGGTACCTAGGCAAGTAGGTTTGCCGATGGGCGCGAATATTAGGAGATGTTTTTCGTATGTTCTTTTGATGGCGAAGATAATAATGATGTGTCGCCACACTGCTAAAAACTGTAAAAATACCGTCTTTCAAGTTATTAAAATACGAGAATAACAATAACAATGGTACTAGCCACCTACTGAGTCACGTGGTCTATTTTAGTTAGTCGGTAACACTAGTTTCAATAAAATTCATCCAGATGTCTCTAGCATACTCTCTTAATAAACTAATCAAGATTAAATTAATGTGATTACCTACAGCAGTTATCTCATAGATGTCACTATTCTTAACAATTTTGATTGGGGCGTTCCAAAGCTCCATCGTCAAATCTGCGTTCAGAGTCATTTGAAATTTTGTTATTTGAACGCTCTCTGTTGAAACCCGATTCTTAGTTCGTTTCGGTTTTTGAAACGCACGTCCCGGATAGACGGGAGGTTCTGGTCCCAGTTGCGACTATTATCTTTTTCTGTTTTTTCTGAGTCTTTTTCTCTTTCATATTTTCATTTAGATTATTATTATTATCTTCTTCTTCAATGATATATTACATTGATGTGATTAACCTTCAAAAGGTATAAAATGACAGTTTTTCTTATAAAAATAAAATAATTCCCCTTTAGGAATGTATGGCGAGCGATATGCCGAAATACGCCAAGCCAAATGATTTTTTTTATCTTAGTTACTAATTATTGTAAATACGTAAACTCATAATAAACCAGTTTGTTATCAAGAACCTGAAGTTATTAAGAACTCTCCCACAAAACTAGCCCTTCAGAAATTTGGCGTATTTTTGAGATGGTCAAAATATTTCCACTTTACAAAAATATGCAAATAAAAGAAATATTTCTGAACATACCCCCAAAATTAAAAAAAACTGTTTTTGAAAGGTGGTGAAACAGGCTTTTAAATTTTATAATTCAAAATATACATAATTTTTTTGCATGGAAACGTAAAAAAGTTTAGGACTCTTTAACGTTTGACGTTTTTTCTAACTAAAATTACTGATAACAAAAAAATGACGTACATATTTTTTTTAGGCAAATGTATTATAAACATTAAGGACACCTCACTTTTTTTATCTTTTCATATAAAAATAATTAATAAAAATATGTTTTTTTTTTTGCAAATTGCGATTCAAAACTCATAAAGGTACATTTTACTTTTTTGGTGATATTTTTTTTTTGCATAAAACGTAGTGTTTTTCCTTTACAGAGATGTATATGAGACGTATGTGGCTGG
The DNA here is from genome assembly GCA_917880885.1 of Limnephilus marmoratus. Taxonomy (NCBI): domain Eukaryota; kingdom Metazoa; phylum Arthropoda; class Insecta; order Trichoptera; family Limnephilidae; genus Limnephilus; species Limnephilus marmoratus. The sequence goes on along the minus strand of OU862915.1, from coordinate 954,078 downwards.
AACAAATGTGGTCTCTTGCCATTCAACGGGCTAGTAGTAATGAGAATAGAGAAATCCCAAATTAAAAACTACAAAACATTCTGCAATTGAAGATTAAGTTCTGGAAGAGTACAATAATGTAACAAACTTGTGAAAATTTCAACTCTCTATTTCCCACTTTTGCCCCCGGCTTCGCACGCGTCACTCCCCCCCCCCCCCCCCCCCTCCCCACCCCCCGACGTCCATCCCACCCCCCACCACCGACCTCTCGCATCCCACACATTCATTCCCGGGTACATTCAGTTTTCAAACTGCTCGCGTGCCACCTATTACTTAATTTTTTTTACAAATTTCATTAAACCAGAGCTCAACAGTAGTTTTATACAAAATAACGAACAAAAAAATTATCCAATTTGGTGCAGTCGTTCGGAAGTTATGCGCATGCGTACATTTCGGCGATTCAATTTAAGAGATTGGTATTGTAAATAATTTCAAACCGCCAGAGCCATTACCAATATACACATTACGATACCATTATACACAGCCTATGTTACTCGCAAATGATGTAGCTTTATATTAGTGAAAGAATTATTAAAGTATATTCTGTATTTCTTGCGTGAAAGAGTAAAAAACATACATCCGTACAAACTTTCACCTTTATAATATTAATAGGATGATTGAGAAAAAAGGACAGCGTGTTACACCTTGGAACTAGAAAGCTCTAAGATCTTTTTTTTAATGGCATGAAAAACGAAAAAAAAATCCTAATAATTGTTGCAAAAATTAAAGCGTTCTTTCCATATTATGTAAAGAGCTTTTCTTTCAAACCAGGTACATACTTATGTAACACATCTCTTGAAGATCTTCCACCACTACGGGACCCTGGGTGCTGATACTTCTCCGAAATACCACTTCATTCCCTTCGTTGGCATACAAATTTTTCAATATCATTGTTAACCCCTTTGAAATGAAGTTTCTTTTCATGTCATTGAAAGTTAAAGCGAGAAAATAAATATTTTAGCGAAGGAGTGAAAAAATTGCTTTGAAGTCAGTTTAAGGCGCTTTTATCGTACGAACATTTTCTTTGGCATCTCGAAAATGCCTCTAGGTCCTGGTATATCCTAAAGTGAAAACATATAATATTTATGTAGATTTTCGCTTTTTGGTTTAACAGAACATATCTTTAAGTGTAAAAAAGAAATGTTACACAACACAAATATCTACTTTCACCGTAATCTGATACCACTTCAAGTTCTCACGAAATTATATAATATTCAAATAAAACAAATACGAGAAACTGCAATTTTGCAATATTAATTATTATGATTAATTATTAATTATTACTTCTATTATGTAACCGCTATATTCAACTGTCACAAAATTTTAATTTACTTTTATCTAAAAAACAAAGTATGTATGTAAATATTTAATATACCAATATATAATTTATCTTTTTTATCTTTTTACATACATATATATATTTGTTTAAATACACACATTTCTTTTGGAACAAACATAATATGTGATTTACTCGCCTCGGAACAGACTTTGTCTAGTGAGGCGGGTAAAAGAAAAGAAAACAATGTAAATAACCATGAAACTAAATAAACGCCCGGGTTGCCGGCACTGAAACTGAAACTGAAACTTCAAAATGTACAAATTACTCTGACAAAATGGTAGATGCTCTAGGGCGGGTTGTTGTACGGAATTTGAACATTTCATTAAATTTCATTGTTAATTTTTAAGTTCTGTGAAAGTTTTATTCCAGGTCTGTTATTAAATGTACCAAAGGCCAGTTTCTATATGAAACCAAAATAATAATAACTGGTGCTTACAGTTTTTTTTTTTATTTTTTATTTTATTTATTTTAGGGAAAGTTGACAGCAAATCAGAGATTATAAAATAATACAATAATAATATGATAATTATGCCAATTATGAACTTTCCACTGATAATAATTAATAATAGATAATAAAGTGTGACAGTGTAAGGGTATTTTCTTAGTTTTATTGTTTAGTTACAAAACATAAAAAAGGGGGGGGGGGAGGAGGAACATAGGGATAGGATTAAGTGGTAAATGACGGGAATATATAGGGATTGAAGTTTCTAGTTTGTGTCATGTTGCTTGGTGAGTTTTCGTTTTATGTCACGTAAAGTTGAGTTAAAAATGTCAATGTGGTAATAATTTAAGTTAAATGAGTGTGTGGATCTGTAGATAAATGAGTTCTGTTTAGAGTTGGTCTTGCAAAGAGGGAGATTAAAGGTAAGCGACTGTCTACTGTTGCGATTTGGAACATGGAAGGATAGGCGTTGAAGAAGATCAGGACAATCGATTAAGTTATGTGTAATTTTAAATAACATTACCGAATCTGCTATATTTCTTCGACAAGTTAACGTTTGCATTTTGAAGAACTTTGCAGAGTCTTCATTACTAACATGCGATCGAAAAGAGCGGAAATTGAGGCACCTTGAAAATCTGTTTTGAACGCTTTTAATTCTATTTTTGTGCACTGCATAGCCTGGGTTCCATACCTGAGATGCGTATTCAAGGATACTACGAACATATGAGAAATACAGTGTTTTGAAAGTAGTAAGGTCTTTAAATTGTTTACAGGAGCGGATTATGAAACCATGCATAGAAGATGCGTTAGTGACTATTTGGTCGATATGTTTATTGAAATTCAGTTTACTATCAAGTATAACCCCAAGATCCTTACTTTCGAATTTGATAGACAACGGTACATGATTAATTGAGTATTCATGGATTAATACGTTTTTATTTCTAGTAAAGCGCACGATGAAGCATTTAGAAATATTTATTTCTAGACAATGGGCATTACAATACGTGCTCAAACGTAGCAAATCATCTTGCAGCTTCTGACAGTCCTCGATTGAATTTATAGGTGAAAATATTTTCATGTCATCTGCATACAGGATAGTTTGGGAGTTTAGAAAACAGTTACCAACATCATTGATATATATGTTAAATAATAATGGTCCTAACAGACTGCCTTGAGGAACTCCTGATGTAACAGCAACAGAATTTGATTTAAATCCAGCAACCACTACTATTTGGCTACGGTTGGAGATATACGAAGAGAGCCAACGATAAAGATTGCCATGAATACCAATCTCTAAGAGCTTGTTTAACAAGATTGAGTGATCGACCCTGTCAAACGCCTTACTAAAGTCGGTATAGATAGTGTCCACTTGTATTCGGTTATCCAAATTATCCTGGAGGTACTCTGTGAAAGTTAAAAGATTTGTGCTTGTTGATTTACCACTAATGAAACCGTGCTGGTTTATATTCAGGCTAGGTTTAAGAGCAGCATATAATTGATCATAGATTATTTTTTCAAAAATTTTATTGAATATGCAAAGTTTAGAGATTGGCCTGTAGTTTTTGACATCAGTTTTTTTTACCATTCTTGAAGTAGGAGACACAAACGCGGATTTCCATATAACTGGGACAGTGCATTCGGTAAGAGAACGATTGAAAATCAAAGAAAGGGTAAGGCTAGATTGTTTGCACATCGTTTAATAAAGATTGAAGGTATTTCATCAGGACCAGCACCTTTGCAAATATCAATTTCCTTAAGGTATTTTAAGACGATTTCTCGCGTCACCTCAATATTGCTTATATTGGATGTATGGTTTCCGACGTCAGTTGGATTACGGGCAGGTGGATTGGAGGGTTTACTGAAAACCGAACTGAAATATTCTGAGAATAAATTTGCGATGGCTGTTCCATTATCGGCTCTCAACTCTCCTAGATACATACATTTTGGAACACCCTGAGATTTGTTAGAGGATTTGACGTGGCTCCAGAAGTTTTTCGGGTTTGAGGATATATTATTTTCGATTTTACTTAAGTAACGAGATTTGTTTTCCCGACATAAATCTTTGTGCCGTTTACGAAGGAGAGAAAATGCGTCATAATCAGCCTGATTTTTGTATTTTTTATATTTGCTAAAATATTTCGATTTTTCCTTCATTACCTTAATAAGGGCAGCATTGTACCAAGGAGGATATTTCAAATTCCACGAAAATTTATGAGGAATATGAAGGTTTATGAGGGATTTCAAAAACGTATAGAAAGCATCAAGCGCTGGTTCTATTTGGGAGGTAGAGAAAATGGATGCCCAGTCAGCTTGTTCTAGGGCGAGATTAATTGATTCGTAGTCTCCACGATTATATAGAAAAACTTTCCTTTTCGCATTTGTCAATGAAGGGGTTTCCTGAAATGGCACACTAATGGACAAAGCTTTATGATATGCATCCTCGGGAACTAGCGGGTCGTCATTAGATTTGACAGAGATTAATAGATTTGCAATACCACCATTCAGAATCGAAACGAGGCTTGGTATGACTTAACCGTATTTAGTGATCAGATCTGAAGAGTCAGGTACTTTATAATATGTTTCTTTCCCATTTCCTTCACATTTTCACCCCTTCAGCCTCACAGCTAGTCCCTGTATCTCCGACACTTGCTACTCTTGGGCCAATTTCACTTTAAAATATTGTTAAGAATTTTTAAACACAAAGACGTGAAGCATCAAAAGACTGTCTTTTAATGCTTCACGATCCACGACAAAAATTCGAGACCTACTGAGGCCTATAAAAACTAAGTTTGCTCTAAAAAGTTTATAAACTCAGCTATTCCGGATGTGATAGGGCTTATGTAGGCCAGACTCAACGAACCATCTCCAAAATATAACACTTTCGAACATATAACCTCGGCTACCCAAATCGGCTATTAAGCATTTCATTATAATAATAATAATAATTGTTGGATGATTTCTATAGCGCCATTTTCGTGAGAAAATCACCTCAAGGGCGCTTTACAATTCATTTACACATTTAATCTATACACGTATATTACAGGTGGCTTATTACTAAGATTGGTAACTAATGTAATGACTTACAACTAAGACCTATATGACTAGTGACTTAAAACTATACTTATTTTTATAATCGAGTACAAAACTACTCTAATCGTATTATTAATTACGTATTATTATATGGCTTAAAAATAATTATTTATGACTATTATACATATTTACATTTACGAACACATATTTATATTAACAAACGTATATTGTTATGATTTCTGCCCGTGTTGTCAGTGTGAGTTATGAAAAATATTTAAAAACCATCTAAGTAAATTATGGACTGTGTAATGACAAACTACTGAATAAATGAAGTTATTTTTCTGGATATGACAATTTGAAAAGATGAGTTTTTAGCTTTGCTCTGAACTCAGATATGCTGTCGATATTTCGCAAATATGAAGGGAGTTTGTTCCAAGCTGTTGGGCCTGCCACTGCAAAAGCCCGGTCTCCGAAATTGGTGTTGAGATTGCGCGTAGGTACTGACAGTCTACCTATGGCTGTTGAAGATGCTGATCGAAGGCTTGCTTGTCTGGTATTGACATCGTTTTGAATGCACAGTTCCGACAGGTAAGGCGGCGCCATGTCGTGTGTTGCTTTAAAAACCATCCAGCAGAGTTTGAATTGGATTCTCTCAGGACACTTAAGCCAATGAAGGTTACGCAGATGTTGGGAAATGTGAGAATATTTGGAAACGCCGGTTATCAGTCTTGCGGCAGCATTGAAAACTGACTGAAGTCTGTCAGTGTAAATTTTAGGGAGATTTGCATATATGCCATTGTAATAGTCTAGTCGTGATACGACATAAGAGTTTACCAGCATCTTTGTGGCCTTAGTCGGAATATTTCTCCTTATTGATTTGATTTGGCGCAGGTGAAAAAAACCTGCGCTTACTGTTTTATTAATTTGGGATTTAAGAGAAAGATCTTGGTCTAGATGTACACCTAGGAGTTTAACACTATTTTTAGGGATAATGTTACAGCCCGAAGTAATAAGAGGAGATTTATCTAATATTGACTGACGCTTTTTTGTTGCTGTCCAAAGAAATTCTGTTTTGGTTGGATTTAGTTTTAATTTGTTAGAAGACATCCAGTCTGTTATGGCAGTGATGCATTTAATAATGATATCTTTTAATTTATCTATCTCGTTCGGTGCACAGTAGAAATAGATTTGCTGATCGTCAGCGTAGCAATGAGAAAGAAGTCCGAATGATTCTATTATTTTGGCAACATCGTTGATGAACAAAATGAAAAGTAGGGGTCCCAGCACTGAACCCTGGGGGACTCCAGAAGTGAGTTCATTGAAACCGGCCATTATAAAGATTTGTTCATGAAGTCCTGGGAATACTCAAAACACATACTAGCTATTACGGAGGCAATGGAAATTCACAAAAACTCCACTTCATATTAATAGAGATGACGGGGCTAATCTCGATAGTTTTTGTATCCGGTAATTGACATCTACATCAAAACTAAACGTAGAAAACCATTTTTAATTATACTGTATTACCAGCTCGTAGAGGATTGGAGATGGTAAGCACACATTTTTCCACTTTAGATTACATATCTGCCCTGATGACGGACACTTAAACGCAGATGAAATTTTAAAAATTTTTGCTGAAGAAGGAGGTAGCCCTAGCAGTAGTACCCCAAAAATAAATACTATCAAAGGTAATTGTCGGAACCTTAAATGAAATTACTTGTTTTTTTATTATTTCTAGTGCTTGCCGAAGTGCTTAGCCCTGTCGCTAAAAAACCTCTTTTATTGGAAAAAACCTTGCGAACGGAATCCTTTCAAAAATTTTTCAGTACAATTTGGAGTTGTTTGTATTGCCGTTAACACCTTATATTTGTTGAACCTAACGTTTGCTTCAAGCAAATAAAATATTTATGTGAGAGCGGGATGTGGTTTGGCAATAGAAATTTTCTGTAAAATTGTGTGCTAACTGACGTATTTTATATCATGTCAGTATTTTTATTTCTGAACTGTTGAATTATTATTTGAAATTTTTAAAGTGTAATGTTCTTTAACTCTAGATCACTAACCTTATTTTTCGACGCTTATCACTAACCTTCGTCGTTTCGACTACGGTGCTAAATAAAGGGGGTTTAAGGGTTTTATTAAAACAAAACATGCAAAATCAACAATTGTAACATTTTTAAAGTTGGTATTTGAATTAGTTATAACTAAATTTAAAAAAAAAAAACAATTCAAATATCAAAAACAAAGACTTGAATCAACTAATAAAATAAAAGTTTTGGTGAAAATCTAGAAACTAATAAAAATTTGGTGAAAATCCAGTAAAATTAAAAAGTCACGTTATCACCAACTGTTAAAAAGTTAAGGCTACTGCCATCTAGCGGCGTATTTTTGTAGCTTATTGTTGTTAGTTGGTAGCATTTTACAGATTAGCGACGTAAGGCGAAACTAAAATTAAATAAACGATAAAGTAGATTTCTGTTTTATATCGTACAATGGCTGACACAAATGTGTTTTGATTATTTGTTGGTATTAGAAAATATTATTATAAATAGCCTGCGTTTCTAGTTTAAATCTCTCTTAATTCGTGGATCTCCTGTAAACAGCTAGCATTATCTAGCAAGTGGTCAAAGTGACCAAATTCAGTGTTTTGTCGGGTCGGGCCAAATTATTGTAACAATGTGCATGTGAATAAAACCAAAGGAATTCCGCCTTGAAACCAGATGTTTTACTTTGAAGTCCTTCTGCTGAATAACAATTTATAACATGGTCCTTACGAGCGGATGAAAGCAAGGTCCTTCCAGCCGCAGATACCTTACGAACGGATAAAGGCATCAAAGGAAATAATAAAATGAACCAGCGAGCTATCCAAAAAGCCAGAAGGATGAAAACATGAAGAACAAGGAACGACATCGAATTTAAGTATCCCTACCATTATTCCTTCATTTTATTCCATGAAATCCTGTTCAAACAAGTGCAATTTTTTGTGTGTCGATGTACTTATTTAAAAACAAAAAAACTAACTACCCGCAGTGTAAAATGCAAGTCATGCAAATTATTTTAGGTTAATTGTTTTAGAAGATGATTATTGTAAGATTCTGTCATTGTTTATAGCTTGAATTGGTTATTAACTGTTTTCTACGCGATTATTGCACAGAAATTATTTTTGAAGGAACATTTTTAGCATTTTTTTTTGTGTTGAATTATTGTCAAATTAAAAATGGATAATTTAAAATCGTTGATTAACAAACGAGGAGTGTTGAAAGGTAAACTCACGAGATTTGCGGATTCATTAAACGCATTTTCAGTTAACGAAATTAAAATTCGCTATGCGAGAATTGAAAAAATAATTGATGATTTCGAAGAAATTCAGGAACAAATCCAAAGTCTTCCGGATTCCAACAAAATTGATAATAATTTGCAAAGGGAGAATTTTGAAAATCAATATTATTCAACCTTGGCGACTGCTAAGGGAGCAATTCAGTCTGTAGAGACTCCCAAATTAGAAATCAAGTTACCCAACCTTCAGTTACGAGAATTCAACGGCGACCCAAAAAATTGGATTAATTTTCTAGAAACATTTAAGCCACTGGTTCATAACAATATTGCCTTAAGCAATGTACAGAAGTTTTATTATCTACAATCCTGTTTAAAGGGGAATGCAGCAAAGATAATCGCCAATTTCGAGGTGTCAGACCTGAATTATATATCGGCTTTTGAATTGTTGCAGCATTGGAGGTTGCCCACCACTTTCCCACGGCGTTCTAAGGAAACAGATGGTTTTCTCCTTCACCGTACTCGTCAGGACTCTAATTTTTTATTTATAAAGAAGCTACTTTTTTATTTAAAATGACTCTAGACCCCCAATGTCCGGGCATACATTGTTAGCAGGCAGTATGCGAGTGCGTACATGTTGTTAGTTATTTATTTCACAGTATCACGTCTCATCTCCGCCACATGATGTAGCTGTAATAAAAGTTTGTTAATATGCAGAATAAAAATAAAAATAAAAATTACATAATTTGATGAGATTGTTTAACTTAACCAAAGCAGCTGAGCTACAGTCACCCGGCAGTCCCGCCGAGGATAAGCGGAGCCATCAGTCCAGTCGCAAGCGAGACTCGGTGTCCGCGCCCCTAAGCTGGCTCCCCGGTAGGCACTCGAAGAAAGTGTTGGGATTAAGGGCAGAAAAACCTGAAGACACTAGGGATAAAAGAGAGCATCGGGTCACCGGAGGCAGGGCGGAAGGGCACCGGTCCGCTACGGTTAGTCTTCCGGCCCGCTCATGGTGACGGGGGAGGCGCGGGCGGGGAATTGTTGCAGCAGAGGTTTGCAAATTTGCGAACTACCGTACAAAGACACATCCAAGCTCTGTTTCAACTTAAAGAGATGAAACATGAGGATCCAGTAGCCATGCGTTATCTGATTGATGAAACAAATATAAATCTCAAAGCGTTGCAAAATTTAGGCTTGAAAATCGAACAATGGGATGCTTTAATTATATACGTAATTTCTAATAAATTGGATGCAAGTTCTAGAAAGCATTGGGAACAAACCCCATTGCAGGATGAACTACCCACATTACAGGAATTTCTTAAATGTTTGACCTCGGGTGCGCAAGTTTTGGAATTAATGTTAAATTCAGATTCGAAAAAAATTCCTACCCACCCGAAAGCAAATGGTAGCAACAATAATCCCAAAAAGGAATCGGTATTTTTAGCTGCTACCCACAATAATTGTATTTGTTGTAATGACAAAGGGCATAAAATATATTTTTGTAAAAAAAATTAAAATTAAATTCAGGAGAAAGAGCCGACGCAATAAGAAGGTACCGTGCCTGCTTCAAATGTTTGAGGTTAGGACATACGGCCCCATATTGCAAAATTAATTTAAAATGCAAGCATTGTGATAGCGAGAGCCACAATACGTTATTGCACAGGGAGATGCATCCGAGCGATGACTCCATGAATAAAGGTGAAGATCACCCCGGTGGTTACTGCCAAATGGATGCTGAACGAGTTTCAGTATCAAAACATTCAGCCTTAGCGAAGTCTGAAAAAACAATTATATTGTCGACTGCTATCATTGGGGTGGTAGATCACAATTATAAAGTGCATGAGGCAAGGGTCCTAATTGACTCTGGAGCTCAAGCCAATTTTATGTGCGTCGCAATGAAGTTAAATTCTATAAATAACGCCTGTCTCGACACAGGTATACCCTAGTGAGACAGGCATACAAATAAAACCATTGTAAATATATTTTATTATAGATAAATAAATAAAAAAAAAAAATAAAAAAAATTTGAGATGCGAAAATATAAACAAGCCTGTGTTAGGTATACACAACAATGTTATCCATATAAAGAAACGTGTTGCGATAAAAATGAAATCTCTGAGGACAAATTATAATCAAAATATCACTTGTCTAATATTGCAGGAAATAACCACAAACCTACCCCAAGCAACAGTGGCCAGAAAAGATTTTAAGCTGCCGCCGGGATTACAAATGGCGGACCCAAATTTCAACGTAGCGGCGCCTATTGATATCCTGTTAGGCGCTGACAGCTTTTGGGATATACTACAAGATGATCGGCTGAGATTGGATACCGGACCTATTCTTCAAAGGACTGAATTAGGCTGGGTTATATCGGGCCCGATCAACATTCATCATAAAAAAGGCCAGTACCGCAATTTTGTAGTTTATCAATAAATACATTATCTAATCAAATAGAAAAATTTTGGAAAATGGAGGAGGTGAATCCTGCGAGATTTCAAAAACACGAGGAGAAGGCGTGTGAAGCGGATTTCGTCGCCACGCACTCTAGAGAGAGCGATGGTAGATACGTTGTAAGTCTGCCGCGCCGCCCGTGTGTGAGTCAACTTGGTGACTCGTTAAACACAGCGGAAAAAAGATTTAAGAATTTAGAGAAGAAATTTTTAATAAATCCTGAATTGAAATTGCAATATGTACAATTTATGCAGGAATATGAACAACTAGGTCATATGGAGTTATGTGATAAATGGAGAGGGGATGAGCAATCCTATTTTTTGCCGCATCACGCGGTCATTAAAGAAGCTAGCACCACGACGAAGGTGCGTGTAGTGTTTGATGGTTCGGCAAAGACGTCGACTGGAATATCCCTGTACGATGGTCTGATGGTGGGAGCTGTCATTCAAAAGGACTTATACAGCCATTATTACGTTTCAGAATACATCGATACGTCATGACTGCGGACATCGAAAAAATGTACCGTCAAATCAACGTATGCGCAGAGGATCGCAGCCTTCAGAAGATTGTATGGCGCGAATCACAAGAAGAGGAACTCCGACATTACAAATTGAAGACCGTTACATATGGGCTGGGACCTTCCTCCTTCCTAGCAACGAGATGTCTTCGACAAATCGGTATGGATAATCAAGTTAATTTCCCAGTAGCAAGTCAAGTCATAGAAAATGATTTTTATATGGACGATCTATTGACTGGGGAGGATGACTTGGAAGTTTGTTTCAAGTTGAAGAAACAAATAAGTGATATCTTGCTGTCCGCAGGGATGACCCTGAGGAAGTGGAGATCAAATATTTTGGAATTGTCATCTGGGCGGAGCCAAGGTGAAATTGCCAAACAGGGCAATTGTGAAAAAATGATCACTGACAATTCCAAGAATGAAAAAATACTTGGATTAATTTGGAATAATGAATTAGATTACCTGTCATATGAAATTACAAAGCCGTCAGGTAAAACGGAGAGCAAGCGTCAAATATTATTGCGCATAGCTTCCACCTTTGATCCAACGCAGTGGCGGCACGTATCATCGTCAGAAAATGCAGCGGATATACTGTCCCGAGGTACCACAGCTGAAAGGTTAGTCAGCGCTTCAATATGGTGGAAGGGGCCAAGCTGGTTGATGGAAGATGTCAGCACTTGGCCAGTATCCAAGATGTCATGTTTGGATCCCCCGGAAATAAAAAGTAAAAATTTGCTACTAGTAGCTGATGCTCAAGAATGGGATATTTTCAAAAAATTCTTATCGCTAACCAAATTGAAAAGAGTAATCGCTCAAGCGTTAAGATTTATAAATAATTGTCGTAACCCTAAGGATAAAACGTGTGGCAGTAGTAGATTGAAAGCTCTCAATCTCTGTTTAATGGAAGTTTCAATTTGTGCAAGTGGAAGATTAAAATTAGCTACTTATTTATATTGGCCGATATTTAGGAGAAACACTGTTAAGCGTATCCTACATAAGTGTGTTGTATGTTTTAGATACCGACTTCAGGTTTGCCGGCAGATCTTGGGAAACCTTCCAGTTGAGAGAATCACTCCCAGTCGACCGTTTTCTGTCATGGACGTCGACTATGCCGGACGGATAGACACGAAGGCGCTGAGAAAATCTCCGCTCCTTAAATCGTATCTTTGCATATTTGTTTGTTTTTCTACCAAAGCGGTTCATTTGGAACTCGTAACAGATTTGTCAAGCGATGCTTTTTTAAATTGTTTAAAGAGGTTCATTGCCCGTAGGGGTCAACCGGAAAAAATATTTTCTGACAATGCAACCACTTTCAGAGGAGCTTCCAATAAGCTCAAAGAACTATATGCCAGTCTAAGATTGAACAATGACAAAATCCATAGGTTTTTAGCTGATAAGGGAATATCTCGGAGTTTTATACCGCCTAAGGCGCTGAACCACGGGGGGCTGTGGGAAGCCGCCGTCAAGTCCGCCAAGTTTCATTTATATCGAATTACTAAAAATAACCCATTGCAGTTTGAATAATTATATACTTTGCTTTGTCAGATAGAGGCTTGTTTGAACTCCCGTCCCTTAACTTCCCTGTCTGATGACGTAGACGACCTTCTCCCTCTAACCCCCAACCATTTCCTCATGGGCAGGGATGCTTCGGTTATTCCCGAGTTGGATGTTCGCGAGCTCCCGGAGAACAGACTAAGCAAATATCAAAAATTAAACGCTCTAATTCAAAATTTCTGGTTCAGATGGAAACGAGATTACCTTGCTGAGCTGCAAAAACGGACCAAATGGCAGGCCAACAACCAAAAGGCCATAAAGAAGGACAATCTGGTAATCCTGATGGAAGACAATCTGCCTCCTGCATTATGGAAGATGGCGCGCATATTAACTACTCATCCAGGCCCGGATGGAGTAGTGAGGGTAGTTACCCTCAAAACAGCACAAGGCACTTTTGTGAGACCCATCACAAAAATATGTTTGATGCCAATAGAATCAAACTTGGATCCAAATTTCCCGACCCGGCAAACCACTGACCTTCCCAAGGTCACAGCCTAACCGTAATTAGGGCTGAACCGATGCAACCAAACCACATAAATAATTATGGAGCATCGGTATTGGTGTTGTTGACACCACTGTATCCAGCCTGAAGCCACTGGGACTTCAAGTCAACAATCGCGAGATGATCATCCTCGCTGCAGATCTAATGGTACTATCTGCTTACCAGGGCACGGCCGCCCCTTAATTTATGATGATCTACCCAAATGATGACATGCAGATGTACATGCTGATGTACTTTTCTAAAACGATGACCACCCTGGACAAGATGGCCGAGTAGTCTACCCGGTGAATTCTGTTTTTTGGCAAGTGCCATGCCAGTGAAAGTTAATATGAACTGATAATCAGTCAACAGCGAACAAACAATTTATTGCTATTTGTGAATTGGTGTTGGTTAAAAAATATAATTGAAGTGAAAATTCTCCATAGAGACAATGAGACATTATTGATTTGTCAATTTAAAAAAAAAAATGTTATTAATGTTGTGATTTTATTTTATTATTTAATTTTTTGAATGATTTTTTTGAAATTTATAAATTTTTAGGTTTATTTTAATTGTTGGTTAGGTTCCCGGACCCGTTAAATGTAGATAGTTACACATCTTGTAAAATTTTTTAGTATGTTGTGTGTAGATTTAGGAATTTGTAGTTTGATTTTTAATTTAAAAAAAAACTTACCCTTTTTTTTTTGTTCCCCGCCGGGCAGTATGTTAAAAAGTGAAGGCTACTGCCATCTAGCGGCGTATTTTTGTAGCTTATTGTTGTTAGTTGGTAGAATTTTACAGATTAGCGACGTAAGGCGAAACTAAAATTAAATGTTAAACGATAAAGTAGATTTCTGTTTTATATCGTACAATGGCTGACACAAGTGTGTTTTGATTATTTGTTGGTATTAGAAAATATTATTATAAATAGCCTGCGTTTCTAGTTTAAATCTCTCTTAATTCGTGGATCTCCTGTAAACAGCTAGCATTATCTAGCAAGTGGTCAAAGTGACCAAATTCAGTGTTTTGTCGGGTCGGGACAAATTATTGTAACAATGTGCATGTGAATAAAACCAAAGGAATTCCGCCTTGAAACCAGATGCTTTACTTTGAAGTCCTTCTGCTGAATAACAATTTATAACACCAACCTTCGTCGATGCGACGAGCCATGGTTGCTGAATTGGCGCTCGTGGACTCCCCCCAAAGTCCGCACTACCGTCAATAGCACAAGTAACGGGCCGATTGAGATTAGCCAGAGTGTGAAAGAATTACGGTCACGCGCGCGAAAGTTATCGCGTTTTTTTTTTAATCCTGCGTCGTCGATTCGACGAAGGTTAGTGATCTATGGTTTAAGTGTGGCTCACTAGCCTACAATAGTAATGATTACAACGTAAGTTCGTTAGTGTTGTTTATTGAATTATAATGATGGCAAGTAATATTGTATTTATGTCAAAATGGTAGCGACTGTTTACTAAGGCTTCGTGAGCCGGACCGAATACGCCAGCTGTTCCATTGTACTGTGCCCGCTCGTCAATCTCCGGAAACCCGAACCTTTCCGAGCGGGCGCGGTGTGCGAATATACCTATATACACACACAATACACCTTTCCCCCTGTAATCAGTCGCTACTAATCTAAGTATTTCATGTACATTTTTAATATTTCACAACTATAAATTTACATTATTATCTTAAGTGTTATACACATATTATATTATTTATTATTTTATACACAATATTATATTTTTGAAAGATTTATTCCTTCCTTGTGGAGTATTATCTTGGTTGGAGTCTTCCCGACCAGGTACCTGAACTGTACGATGAACTGGTTACTGCTCTGTTCCGGCTCTTGTACCGGGTATTACTGCGTTTGGTCCGACTTCTTCCGGTGTCATCTCCTCTCCCCCCGCCAGTCTCAGATATCAAGAGAAACAACCGTTAACTCACTCCACAGATTGGACAACTCCCTCTCAGAATGCTCTGCCCTCGTATCATCAGACGCGGAATCTGGCAAATCTGAGATTACATCACTCCAACTGACTGACAAGTTTCTCATCTGATCCACATGACGTTTCTAGACTAATTGAAAATCACAATTTTTAATCAAATATAATTTTTTTCCCAATTTTATGTGTAACTATTCTCTTAACCCATGCGAATTTATTATTTTTCCTGAAATCTTTAATTAAACATTTTTGTCCCACAATAAAATTTCTAGTTATTACACCACCATAATTCTTAGCCTGTTTACGTTGACTGGTCTCAAAATTTTTATTCGCCAAGTCAAATTGTTCATTCTCTTTCGGAATGAAACTGACAAAGGTAGATCTAAGTTTCCTACCTAAATGTAAAACTGCTGGCTCGACCCCAGTTGTACAATGTGGTGTATTTCTATAATCGGACAAGAATTGTAACAGTTTATCTTTGTAATCAACCTGAAATTTATTCCCTACCTAAGTTTTTTAAGAAAACCCTTAGTAGTTTTCACTGAGTTTTCCGCGAGGCCGTTGCTCTTTGGGTGCATAAGTGGAGATGTCATGAATTTGATATTGTTTTCCCGAAGGAATTGTTTGAAAATCTCGCTCTTAAAAGATGTCCCGTTATCCGACACTATGAGTTCAGGGTTGCCAAAATTTGGAAATAATTTTCTCAATTCAAATATAGTATTAGCTGAATCTGCCCTTTGAACAGGCGACCCATTTAGTGAATGAATCGCAGACGACCAAAAACATTTTACCTGCCAGTGGCCCACTGTAATCTAGGTGTAACCTACTCTAGACCTTTCCTGAATTAGGCCATACAGATAATTGACCCTTTGGAGGAGATTTCTTCGTCGCAGCGCATTCTGAACATTCCTGAACAATTTTCTCTAAATCTTTGCTCAGCGACGTTCACCAAAAATAACCTGTGTGAACGGTGCACGAGCTCTAAAACTTTTTTATGCAACGAACTTGGAACAATAATCCTATGTTGCCAAAATAAACAATCCTTAACAATCGACAACTCATTTCTTTTATCCAATATTTCCATAAATTATCTTCACGATTAATCCGCTTGGACCACTCCTGCCTTAAACAAGTCATTACGCTTTGGACGTCAGCGTCTGTTCTAGTGGCTTCCGTGATCGAATTAAGGTCTAGATGTTCACAATTGCTAAAAAAAATTTACGAAATCTGACCCATAGTCTCCTTTTTTCCATATTTATTAATGATATTTCAGAAGTAATTCTGCACTCCAGGTTTCTTCTTTTTGCTGATGACCTGAAACTATTCTTAGAAATACTAACCCTAGAGGACTGCAATCGACTCCAGTCAGATATTGATAGAATTATTGACTGGAGTAAAAGAAATCGGATTGAGTTCAATATATCTAAATGTTTAATTTTGTCATTCACTAGGGCGTGTCATACCTGGTATTACCGGTATACGATGGACGCCCGAAGTCTAAAACGTGTCTCCACCATGAAGGACCTTGGAATCATGTTTGATAGTAGGCTGACATTTCATACTCACATTCAGATGGCTTGTAGCACTTCGTTGAGAATGCTGGGCTTTGTTCTGCGTACTGCAAGGAATTTTAAAGACACCCGGGTTCTCATAATTCTATTCAATTCCTTAGTAAGGAGTAGACTTGAAAGTGGATCGATAATTTGGAGTCCGCACCAAGCAAAATATTCCCTCATGTTGGAGAGAGTTCAGAAAAAATTTCTGAGATTTCTGGACATGAGAGAGTACGGCTATTACCCGTGGCTCTATCCTACCGAGTTTCTTTTAGGTATGCTCGGAATGAACCATCTACGTGTCAGAAGGGATGTACACATTGCTACGCATTTCTTCAGATTGATTTGTGGATGGCTTGAGAACTCAGCTATCTTGGAGAATATTCATTTTTATATTCCCGATGGTTATCTTCGCCATCGACAGCATAGGCTGTTCTATCTTCCGGCCTGCAGGACTAACTTGCCAATGGTCATGCCGATCGGGAGAGCAATTTTGCTGTTGAACAGAATTAATTCGGATATCGACATATTTAGCGTCAGTGAAGCTGCCTTTAAAAGGCAAGCTCAATTGATGCTCATATAGTTTTTTTTTGCTTACCATTTATATTTATGTTTAATGTAATACTGTTACAAATGTATTTTAAAAACGCATTGAAATTTTAAATTTTGTAATGTTTTTGAAAGAATAAAATAAATTGAATTGAATTGAATTGAATTGAATTTGAATTCCTCGACCGACGTTTCTAAAGGTAGTCGAGACAGAAAATCTGTCTGATTCTTGCAAGATCTTACGAATTCCGTTTTATAAGAAAAACCTGCTAGAATTATTCCGTATCTTTGCAGTCTATTTGCTGTGAGTACCGGAATATTCTTATGTTCACCGAAAATTCTCTTCAGAGGCAAATTATCTACGCACAGCGTGAATTCTCTGCAATATAAATATTGGAAAAATTTATTCAAACCGAACACTATAGCTAAAGCCTCTAAATCTAAGGTGCTATATTTCTTTTCCACGTTAGTTAAGCCTCTAGATGCAAAGCTATAGGTCGCAACGTACCGTTTGCGAAGGTATGGAGTAAACACGCTCCTAGACCGGAAGTGATTGCATCTGTATAAAGTTTAACCGAAAGGTGAGGTATGTAATTCGTCAAAGCGTATCTACTGCGTTAGCGCATTCTCTAGAAAAAACCCATTTGACATGTTTCTTTAAAAGATTATGAAGTGGCTCTAGGATTAACTATATATTAGGTATAAAATTCCGGTAAAAACTAAAAAATCCTAATAAACTTTTAAGTTGATGAATATCCGTCGGATATGGTGCATTTTTAATGGCTTCTAATTTATCCGTTTGAGGTTAGATTCCCTTTTCAGAAATGATGTACCCAAAAAACTCCAACTCTTTTACAAAAAAATGGCATTTTTCCGAATTGACACATAATCCGCATTCTTGTAACCGCTTGCAAACTGCCATGATATTGTTAATCAAATCTCTTTCATTGATCCCTGAGATGATAATATCATCTAAGTAAAATGCCACGCCCTTGATACCTTGCAATCAACTAGCTATTGTTCGAGCAAAAATTGCCGGAGCGGATTTAACCCCAAAAACTAGTCTATTGTAAACAAAAAATCCTAAATGCGTATTAATTGTTGTGAATTTTTTACAGATATCCTGCAGTTCTAACTGTGAATAAGCTTGTTTTAAATCCAGTTTTGCGAAAAATTTTCCCGAACTAACCTTGTGAATAAACTAACCTTCAATCCTAGGTAGCGGGTATTTCTCTAATTCTGTAATCAGATTTAAACTGCGTTTATAATCTACACAAATACGAATCTCGCCGTTTTTCTTAATTACCGGGACGATGGGAGACGCATATTCGCTACTTTAACGGGCGAAATAATTCCATCTCTCGCCATGGATTTAAGTTCACATTCAATCTTATCTCTAATAGCGAAAGGTACCGGCCTAGCATTACAGAAAAAAGGATTCGCATCTTTTTTCACTTTAAAATTCACTTTGAATTTATAAAACCGTCCTAGTTTCCGGTCAAAAACTTTTGGATTTTTTTTTTAATTTTATCAATTTTCTCTTTTCCTGACGAAACTGAATTAATAGAATTTTGTATTGGAATAAAGTTGAGGTTAAAAGTTTCAATGAAATCTCTCCCTACTATGAGTTCCGAACCATTAGCTACAATAATGAAGGTTACAAACCTAACAAAATTATTTTACTCGACCTTGAATTTTATATTACCTACAACATTCAACGTATTCCCGTCGTAACCTGAAACTTTTCGTGTTTCGGGTGACAATTCTAAATTACTGAAATGTTTACAAAATAATTTTTCTGGAAAAATACAAACTGAAAAACCCGAATCAATCATGGCTTCGAAGAATTTACCATTTAATTTCAACTGTGCCTTAATTGCTTTAACAAATGCTACATTATCAATGTTATTATTATTACAGTTCATAACTGATTTCACTGGCCCATTCTTGCAAAATCTTTGCAAATGGCCTAACTTACCACAAGTACAGTATTTTGCTTCTTTAAATTTACAGCTACGAGTGTCATGATTTGTTTTCCCACAAACATTACATTTCTTTTGAGATGAAATGGTTTTATACTGTTTATCCGATCTACATGAGTCAGTGCTACTAGCACGATCTCTAGGCTTGCGCGCTGGGGATGACGATTTTACAAATCTCTTCAATGTATTCACTTCTAATTTAAATTTGGTTGATTCTAGGATTTTTAGGATTCAGGACCTTTCGCGGTTACCGCCAGTTCAACTAATTTTACCCGCACTGGACCCGGGAGTAGACCGATTGCAAAAACGTCAACAAGATTCGCTTCTAATCTCGTTCCAAATTGACAGTACGTGCTCAGACCCCGGAGCCTTCCTTAATCGATTCGTTTTGATCCTGTTTAGTTTTAAAAAATAATTCACGCTCTTGAAAAAGTGATCTACATTTTACACAATGTTTTCCGAGCAACTCCATATTAATTTCTCAAACGTAACATCTGTGATTTTAATCGGGGGGAGGAATGCAGATCCGGGCAGCGTATTTACAAAACCTTTACCGATTCAGTCGCGGTAACGACAATTTACATTTTAAATACACCTCTATATTGGTTATTTTTTATCACATTGCAAAAACAAAAATTGTTCTAAAATCTAGATAAAATAATCTTCCTGATGTGTATATTAGAAATTAATAATTTTATTTCTAAATATTTAAATTTTAATATTATTCTCATTCCCGGGTTCATGGAGTGAGATTTGTCTAGGTCTTTGCGGATGACCAGGAAATACTGAACCCCAGATAAACCCACCCCTTAAACCCTTTTCCTACCCAGAACTCTCCTCTCCTTCCTTTCCTGAAAAAAAATCCTCCACACAGCATCCTCAAAGATGACATAGGCCCTGAGGGAAATTATTTTCCTCAGGGCCTCCTGTGTGGAGCTCATGTAAAATATATATATATATATATATATATTGAAAATACACCTCTATATTGACAATTTTTTATCACTTTGCAAAAACTAAGATTGTTCTAAAATCTAGATAAAATAATCGTTCCAATGTGTATATTAGAAATTAATAATTTTATTTCTAAATATTTAAATTTTGATATTGAACATTTAAAGCGACTGAAATGCGGTAGGGATTGTAAATACGCATCCGGGCACAGCTTGTTTTTGGCAAAAAACCATGTTTTCACGGCGTTTTAAGTTGAGAACTTTAATCTGGAGGGTGAAAAAAGTGCGGAAAGCAATAAAAAAATATTTGAATAAGTAATTAATTTTCAATTACGTTAAGTAAAATTTCTCTTCGCGAACCGACACTATGACAACCCGGCGGCCATTTTGTCACTGATATATTGGTATCCCTGATACAAGGATGAGCAAGATACGATTGTAGCCGACTTCGTGGGATACATGGATAAGGCGCGTAATAGGGTTTGTGTAGCGGGCTTGTGTATGTTATCTTTACTTTAAAAAACAGCCTACGTTTTTGAATGGTTTGTTTGGCTACGCAGGGTTTGTGTAGCGGGCTTGTGTATGTTATCTTTACTTTAAAAAACAGCCTACGTTTTTGAATGGTTTGTTTGGCTACGCAGGGTTTGTGTAGCGGGCTTGTGTATATTATCTTTATTTTTAAAAACATCCCAGGATTTGAATGGTTTGTCTCCATTCCAGTACCTCCGCGCCTTATTATTTATCCCACGAAGTCGGCTTCAATCGTATCTGGCTCTTGTTTGTAGGTCTGGGATACCAACATAACAGTGACAAAATGGCGGACGAAGTGTCGTAGTATCGGTTCACGAAGTGAAATTTTATTTATACTTTAAACGGCTGTATCTCCCTCAATTTTGCCGAGCGCGCCTTAATTTTTTTTTATTCAGTTTCTCCACACTTTTCTCATCTAGAAAATGCCTTTTTATTAAATTTCCAAACTGTGCCCGGATCTGCATTTCACCCTAATCGGGAAACATAAATTAGACAGAAGGGTCAAGGTCTCTGTTTCAAGCGAGTTAATCAGAAAAGCCTTTTTCTTAATTTCTGTAATGTCATCACGCAATACAAGGAACTGCTCTAACCTGAGACGAAGTACATCTTAATCCCCGCTTATGTGAGAAAACGGTGGAATTCTCCCAAATTCCATTCTCACGAGAAGGAGAAAAAATAGCACATGAAGCTACACAAACGACAACAATACTACCCAAAAAAAATTACAAAAAAATATATCAGACAATTCCTCCACAAGAAAAAAACTAAAATCTTAACTCAGAAGCGCGCAACGTATCCAGATTGCTTCCTCTTGTGTTGAGTGAGTGTCCTTTCCTCGACACTGGCACTTCTTGTCTTTGTACGAGTGCCCTTCCCTCGGCACTCCGGAACTTGACCTTCGTTGGAAGACTCTGCTGGTCAAAGCTGAGCCGAAAAAAGACCACCGCCTCTTGCTTCTGAGTGCCCTTTCTTCGGCACTCTAGAACTCTGACTGTGGCTCCAAGAATAGCCAGAGATATTCTTGTTGATGTTCTGCACCGGTCCTTTCACCAGTCCTTGCACCGGACCTTTCAGAAGGAACCAAAAAAAATACTTCGAAATGTTCCGCTTCGGCTGTAGATAGCCTTAAAAATATTTCTCGGGGTGACATAGTCCTCCTTGCTTTGGTAATTTTTTTTTCCGGCAATCCAATAAATTATATCCACGGCTGCGCCAGTTGTAATGTTCTTTAAACTGTGACTCACTAGCCCACAATAGTAATGATTACAACGTAAGTTCGTTAGTGTTGTTTATTGAATTATAATGATCGCAAGTAATATTGTATTTATGTCAAAATGGTAGCGACTGTTTACTAAGGCTTCCAGAGCCCGGCCGAATACGCCAGCTGTTCCATTGTACTGTGCCCGCTCGTCAATCTCCGGAAACCCGAACCTTTCCGAGCGGGCGCGGTGTGCGAATATACCTATATACACATACACTACATAAAGTATTACGTATTTTTATTTTTATTTAAATCAATCACTTAAACTGTAACTAAACATTATCGTGATTTACTTTTGGAGTGTTACGCCTTGTTACGCTTCTTCTCGTATCGCCCTGGTGTAAGACCACCATTCAGAATTGAAACGTTGCTTGAAATGGCATTAGCCGTGTTTGGTGACCAGATCTGAATAGCCAGGTACTTTCCCACCTTCCTCTTCCGTATCTGCTTCTCTTCCCCACTAGCCTCAGCATCACAACATTCCCCAATTGGGGATGCCATAGTCTCACTGGCTTCACTCAGGAGCAGTTGGGACTCTTGTGCGGTATTCACATAATAAAAACATGCCCAAACTATCCGAGCGTCGCTTTCTTAATCTTACTCATTACGTTTACATCAGCCTTGCATTCTTTGCAAATCTCCACGTTTCTCACACGATCGTACATGGTTTTATCACACATACGCCTCAGAGATCTCATTTCTACAGCGTTTAGTCTAATTTCATCCTTCCTCTGCCAGTTCCATGCCTCACTGCTATACACATCAGGGTAGGTACCAGCACTCCATTGTGGAGGGCTAGCTATTCAACCATTTTTTTATATTAATTTTTCGTCACTTGTAATCACTTTTTCACAATTCAATTTAATTTAATTTTTTTCACAAATTCACAACAGTAATTAAAACTATAAAAATCCGAAAACTTCAATATCTTGGACATGTGATGAGAGATCCAGAGGAGTATGAGATCCTGCATTTCATAATGCAGGAAAAGATTGCCGGAAGACGGGGCCCTGGAAGAAGGAGAACCTCGTGGCTGAAAAACCTGAGACAGTGGTTTGGCCAGTCTACCGTGGAGCTGTTCCGGGCCGCAGTAAACAAAGTCCACATAGCCAACATGATAGCCAACGTCCGTTGAACGGACAGGGTACAAGAAGAAGAAGAAGAATCAATTTTCAAATGATTCTGAGTTGTCCGGTTACCTAGAATGGAATTCTAAAAAATAATCACAAAAAATAGTGAATGTGCCGGTATTTTTTTGTAAGCTTATGTGCGAATTTATAGGTCAACGGTATCATTTAAATTCACATAGCTCCTAAAGTTTATGCTGAAAATAAATAGGTTAATTTTTTTATTATATAATCAATAATATTATTATTAAATTAATAAAAACAGTTTATTTTTAAACAGGTTCTGCTGTGTAATTATTGTTACGCGTGACAGCTGTTTCGCCTTCTGAAGGCATTATCAATATATCGTCTGTATGTAACATGACCACAGTTTGACCGAACAGACATGCGAAAGCTATCAGTTTGAGACAAAAGCTAAAGACATAAGGCCTCTGAAGATGGACAGTGTGATCTGTCCGAAACGTCAGGAGTTAAAAAGTCCTTCTCAGGACTACGTTACGCGGGTAAACCGAGAAAAGTGTTTTACATCTTACACCCGTGAAAACCTTAACCATAACATATATATATATATATATATATATATATATATATATATATATATATATGTTATGGTTAAGGTTTTCACGGGTGTAAGATGTAAAACACTTTTCTCGGTTATATATATATATATATATATATATTGATGGGAATAACCTTAAAAAGTTATGAAAAGAGAGTTTTTCTTATAAAATTGAAGATTATGAGAGGTTTGTTTCACGGAATTCCAACAATTCATCAAAATTCTGAGATAATTTTTAAGTTCTAGGGAAGATCTTTTGATCAGCATTGATAAAAAAAAAAAAACAGAAGTTGAATATAACTTTCGCAAAACTTGAAAATTAACTTTGAAATTTGATAAATTGTCCCAAATTCTTTGAGACACTCCGCCCTTACATTTTCAAAAAGATGAACGTTGGGAACAAAATTCATTAAATATTATAAGATGAATTTTAGCAGAATATTTAAAATATAGTTTGGAATTGCCACGAAAAAGGTAGCTTTAATTTTAATATTTTATTGGAAATTCAAGAGATAAGACACTAAAAATGTAATTTAATTTTGAACGGAAAAAATAATTGTTATTTCAAAAGAAAGGTGTATTTTGTGTAGGAGCTGAAATTGAATTTTTCTCGATACTCTTTGCTACTGAAATTGCTTGAAAAGTTATTAGTTTCTTTAGGCATTTTAGTTTTTTTGTCTCCTGGCTGGGGTGGTACAATCGTATCGTATCGTATCGTATCAATTCCGATTACTTATTTCAAAGTTTTATTATTCAAACGGAAAGAGTAATAAGAAACGGATAATATCTAGAACCGTAGTCTTTACAGATTTTAACCAATTCACATAATCTTTAGAAAGAGCAGACTATGTTAGGTACCTAGGTGAAAATATTGATAAATTTTTGAGATGGAACGACTATATTGATATTTTAACAAAAATATCAGGAGACTTACCTATATTTTTAAAGAACTTCGCATAAATTGGATAAAGACAAATTAAAATCTGTCTATTATGCCTTAGTCCAATCTCGACATTCTATTAATATAGAATGCTGGGAATCCTGTCTAAAGTCCAATGTAGAATCACTAAATATTACTCACAAATTAATTCTTAAATTCATGTACAAAAAAATTAATCCACCTAAACTACTTTACAAGGAATCTAATATTATGTGTATAAAACAGCTATAAATCACTAAAATAATTTGAAGATTTTTTATCAATACTAAATCTGCGGAAAGAACCCAACAAATCCATACCACTAGAATTGGCTCAACAATGAACTTTCGAGCAATAAATACCAAAACATCTTTTTGTCAAAGAAACCATTCATATCAGGATCCATTTATTTATTTTTTTAGTTTTTATTTCTTTTTATTGAGGAAGCGAACAGTCATATAGTAAAATTATTTTATAAAATAAAATTCATATGTTGTAGACCAATATTATATTTCAATATCTTTGTTGTAGACCAATTGAGTTCCATTATGTTAAATATTGGTTTAGTATTTTTACCTACTCAACTTATTAAATGACAAAAAGAAAAAAAAATAAACATATTAAAGAAAAACATAAAAAGAAGAATATAAAACATAATAAAGAAAAAAGTAAAATTATTAACAAACATGCTTATACTATTTACTATGGTTGATAATAATATAATTTTCACAAAAGAGAGAAAAAAAAATTATTTTAAGTTATTAATTTATTAAGCTGAATTTTATATGATTTCAAGACATGGTTGAAAATGTCCACATCTCGTAAGACATTGTAAGTTTCACAGATACGTACTATTACAGAGTTTTGCGCATATTTAGATTTACTGTGTGGTATTCTAAATAAGTCGTTTCTTCTGGTGTTTTGTTTGGGGCAACGAAATGCAATATTTTCTAACAGATATAATGAATCAACAAGGCAGTTCACGATTTTGTGTAATAATAATGCATCAGAGATTTTTCTGCATTTATATAAAGCGATAGGGTCAAACGATAAGATAGGTGTTTTATAAATTTGTTCTGGATATTTTCAATGCGATGAATATATGTTTGATATTGAGGATTCCAAATTACAGAGGCGAACTCGAGTTGTGACCGTACATATGACATATATAACAGAATTAAGGTGCGTGCTAAAATAAAAGGCTTTGTAATGCGAATAATAAACCCCAATTGCTTATAAGCTTTTTCTAGAATATTTTCAATATGATCCCTAAATAACATTTTAGAGTCTAGTATTACTCCAAGATCTCTTATTGTTTCTACTCGTTGTAGAGATACATGGTTTAATTTGTAAATATAATTCTAATATAATTCTAATATCCATCTAGTAAAAACATGTGGAACATCGTTAAACAAATTACCAATACTAAACATAAAATTGACCCTAATATTAACGAACTCCTAATTGGAAACACTGCCACCACTGATTCGGACATAATTGCTTGCCACACTAACCAATACTTTACAACGGTTGGGTCTAACCTTGCGGAAAATATCCTAAGTGTCACCAAGGAAACTGAAGACTCACTGGCATCTTCAATAGAAACAAAACACAATTCTTTTTCTTTTCAATTCTCACCTACGACAA
Source organism: Limnephilus marmoratus (assembly GCA_917880885.1). Classification (NCBI taxonomy): domain Eukaryota; kingdom Metazoa; phylum Arthropoda; class Insecta; order Trichoptera; family Limnephilidae; genus Limnephilus; species Limnephilus marmoratus. The sequence continues at coordinate 927,928 of OU862915.1, read as the reverse complement.
ATGCAGAGGTTTTAAAAATTATTGAAAATCTTAACAATACACATTCGAAAGGTCCTGACGGTCTTAACACTCATATACTAAAAATTATTAAATACAATATTGCATCACCTCTATCGAACATTTTTAATAAAAGTTTTACTTCAGGGGTTTTCCCCGACCATCTTAAAAAGTCTTTAGTAGTACCAATCTACAAAAATGGACCCAAAAACCAAGTGGGCAATTATAGGCCAATATCCCTGTTAAGTGCTATCTCAAAAATTATAGAAAAAATTTTTAAAAACAGATTAAGTAACTATGTAGAGAGCCGAAAACTTTTAAGCAAAAATCAGTTCGGCTTTCGGCCGGGAAGGGGAACGGATGATGCGATAGCGCAACTTACAGAACATATTTCTGGAAATATAGATCGCGGAAAGAAAAACATTGCACTGTTCTTAGACTTAGCCAAGGCTTTTGATACAATTTCTCATAAATTACTCCTCAAAAGATTAAAAAATATTGGCATTGTAGGTATGCCCTACGAATGGTTAAATAGTTACTTAACGGGTAGAAGCCAGCAACTCAAAATGGGAAAAACAGTGAGTAAATCACTAGGGACTAACTTTGGGGTACCGCAGGGAAGCACTTTGGGACCTCTTCTATTTATAATCTACATAAATGAGTTATGCGAGCTAAAAGTAGGCGGAAAAATTATTACATTCGCTGACGATACGGTAGCTATATTTGAAGGAGATGACTGGACTCAAACACATAAACATGCTGAAAGTGGAATCAAAGCGATAAAACAATGGCTTGACAAAAATCTACTTACACTAAATATAGCAAAAACTAAATACATAAGATTCAGCTCAACTATTAAAGGACAACCTAGTACATCACACACAATAAAAACACATAAGCATAACTGTAATTCCGATAATATTGATTCTATCTGCAATTGTGAAGTTTTGGAAAGTGTGAAAAACATCAAATATCTAGGCGTTATTATAGACAATCACCTTAAGTGGAAATACCACATCGACAACCTCACAATAAGGGTGAGAAAATTGATCCACATATTCTTTGTATTACGAAATATAATCAAACAGCAAGACCTAAGAAAAATATATTTCGGATTATGCAACCCCATCTTAACGTATGGTTGTATTGGTTGGGGAGCGTCAGGTAGAACAATTCTAGATCCACTAGTGAAGGCCCAGAAATCCATAATTAGAGTCATTATGCGTAAACCCTATAGGTTTTCTAGCGATCAACTCTACAAAAAATTTAATGTACTTGATGTTCGTCAAAACTACATAAAAAAGGTTATTATCCACGTACACAAAAATCTAGGAAAACTCAAAAAAATTGATCATAATTACACCACAAGAAGTCACACCAGAAAGGATCTTGTGATCCCAGTGAGCAATACGTCGAAGTTCCAAAATACATATACATATCTGGGACCAAAATTATACAATAAAATCCCCCCAGAATTAAATATTAAAACATGCAAAATGACATGCATCGGTTCAATAATAAATAAATGGTTAATTGGATTAGGGAGGGTTGAGTCTGAAAAATTATTAAATAATGTAACTTAAAACTTAAAATTTTACATGGTTAACTATTAAATGGCACAATCAGTAAAAACTTAGTATATATTTAATCTTAAAAAAAAACACCTTGTTTTTTTTAGTACAGAATACATTTTTGGCATTTTTCACCAGCATTTGGTTCCTTAGAACGGGCAATCTGCCTAGCTAGGAACTAATATAGACAAACAAGACATAATAACACTTGTACACATTTTAATATTTACAGTTATTTTGAAATATTATTATTATGTTATTTTGCTGTATAAATGTATCTTATGTAATAAATAAATAAATAAAAAAATAAAATTAATTGGATTTTTTTTCGTGTAAAAGTAATAACATTACATTTATCTATATTTAGATATAATTGATTGTTTTCGCAATATTCCTTAATTTTGCTAACGTCTTCTTGTAATTGGTTGCAGTCATCTATGGAGCTAATACGTTTATATAATTTCATGTCATCGGCGTAAAATAGGATACAAGAATGGATTATATCATGGTTCACATCTTTTATAAATAAAATAAACAATAGAGGCCCTTGCGGTACCCCTGAGGGAATAGTTATAATTTGTGACATGTAACCTTTTAAAGTAACAGCTTAACTTCTATTTTTAACATATGAAGAGAACCATCTCAGAAGATCTCCACATATTCCAATCTTCGAGAGCTTGTTTAACAGTATGTCGTGATTTACTTTGTAGAAAGCCTTAGAAAAATCTGTGTAAATGGAATCAACCTGTTTCCTATTATCCATAGAGTTAAGAACAAAATCAGTAAACTGTCCTAGGTTCGATTCAACAGATCTGCCTTGGAAAAAAACATGTTGATGGGGGCTAATAATAGTATTTTTGCACATGTTAAAAAGTTGGTTACACACTATGTTTTCCAAGATTTTACTAAAGATACATAGCTTAGAGATAGGTCTATAATTTTCAATGTTATGTTTAATATTCTACCAGATTACATTAAGTCTTCCAATTCATTAGCAAAATTTAAAATGAATGTTAAGATTTTTGTGTTGACAGATGATTGGCATACTATTTTTCCATCATTGTCCTTTTTTAAATAATAAGATATTTGAGTTCCATTTGCCCAAATCAAAGTGTCACCCTAGTTGTTTTGAACTTACTTTGCTTTTGGCGGGTTTAGTAATAAAGGATTTATTTATGATCTAAATATTGTTACAAATCATTCTCAAATTACCCATCTGGTCACTAATGTAATATTTTTATTTCTTTCTTCGTATAATATTTTAGTGTTTGGTATGCAATGCTTCTTAACTCAAATTTATAAATGTTAACATCAATACAGACTATTAGTCCAAGTGAGGTTAATTTTTTATGTATGAAAAACAACAACAAGCGTATGCTGAGAAATTATGAATAAATGAATTTTTTGACTCCAAGGCTCCAGATAGAATATTGAAATAGATTATTTGTTCAAGAAAGAATTTCGATATTTGAAATAATGTGATCAGTTTCATTAGAAGTAAGGAAAATACTTACTTTCTGCGTATAGATACTCCCACAACACACTTCTATCTATTAATGTATTCAGTGTCTAGTAAGTTCGATATAATAGATATTATTACGTCGCATTAAATGCAGAACTAGCCATGTGCAAAATTTAAAAAATGCATTTTTACTACAATTGTCTCACCATTGACTCTCGTGTACAGGAAAGGGCGGTCCGTTTGATAGATTCCCCTATCCTTATAAACGGATTGCAATTTTTAGAGCTCAGGCGTCAGGTGGGAATGCTGTCCTTGTTCTACATGTATTTCGGTGAAAAGTGCTCCGAGGCACTAGCGTCATTAATTCCTTCGGGACCGGTGCATAGTCGGAAATACACACAACGCGTGCCCAACATTAATTTGTACACGGATGTTGTCGCATGAGAGCTGGTCAATTCAACATCTCCTCTAGTTTGCTGGCCTCTGCGTTTCTTCCCTCGTGGGCGTCTTCAAAACTCATGTCAACTCCAAAGTGACCCTCCACGCAGCATCTTCAAAGATGGCATCGGCACTGAGGGATATTATTTTCCTCGGGGTCTCCTGTGTGGAGTTAAAATAAACAATTAAATGTTTGAGTAAGATTTTTCCTACGGCTATACACGAGTAAAATATTTACTTTGAAATATTTTTTTTTTTTAAAATGAGCTCCACACAGGAGGCCCTGAGGAAAATAATTTCCCTTTTGGGGTATTATGCCGTGTTGCGCTACCTCCTCCTTTAGCCAACGTTCACACAGACGGCTACACCAAAGCTAAATACAAAAAACCATCTTGAAGTATACTGTAATGCCAGCCCGCAGTGGATTGGTGCTGGCAACACGGTATTGCTTCGAAGTACTTAAGCACACATTTCATCTCTAACATTTACACATCTGCCCTGATGATGGACACTGTAACGCTGTCCGAAACGTTGGCTAAAGGAGGAGGTAGCGCAACACGGCATAATACCCCAAAAGGAAATAACCATAAAATACTTTTAAACTTAATTACCACAAGATACACGGATGACTGTTGTCGCATGAGAGCTGGTCTATTCAACATCTCCTCTAGTTTGCTGGCCTCTGCGTTTCCTCCCTCATGGGTGTCTTCAAAACCCATGTCAACTCCAAAGTGATCCTCCACGCAGCATCTTCAAAGATGGCATCGGCACTGAGAGATATTATTTTCCTCAGGGTCTCCTGTGTGGAGTTAATGTTAAAAAAAATCTTCTCTAAGCCAACGGACAGACTGTCAGGGTTCTCGGTTCTCTCTGGCTCACAAATTATGGTCATCTATACCTATATCAATGATAAATTAACCAACCGACTACCGTTGTAGGGGTGTGAGCCTGATAAAATAATTTTTTTTAAATGTTAAATTATTACAATAAAAGGAATTTGGTGCTCTCAAAAGCCGCTGTGTCCACATTATCAAACTATCACTAACAGAAGAGTTAGACAAGCTTTCAAAAGAAACATAAAAACTCCGACGATGTACAGAAGCTTTGGACTAATACACCACAAGTACCAGGCAATAAAAGCATTCACTTGAGTCAAAAAATGAGGGAAAAAATTTAGATTCAAAATTAAAAGATGGATTAAAGAACCTAAAATTCAATAGTACAAAAAATATATAAAATGAAATAATTAAACACATGTACAGGGTGTCCCAAAAGAAAGTTTATATTGTTTTGCTTTCTGTGTGAACGCAACTTTTCCGAGGGGCGCAGGGGGTATGTCAATCAGTAGTCTGGCTCTTGAGAATTTAGTCGCTATGAAGCATTTCTCGGGAGCGACCGCGCGTTGTGCGTGCGTGAGTTTTACAAAAATGGTGATTCGGCGACTGTAGCACGTAGAAGATTCTGCAATATTTGAGGTTTTCGTCAATTCAATGATACGTCAAGCATTCCTCACATTCGCAAATGGGTCAAAAAGTTTGAAGAGATCGGTACAACGCTGGCAAAACCAAAATTCGGGCGACCAAGGTCATCGAGAACGGTAGAAAACGTAGAGAATGTTTTTTTTTTTTTATTATTAATAATTCTTTTGGTACATACATTGGTAATTTTACAATACATACAGGCTTTTTATTATATAAACATTTTTAAAAAGTAGAGAAAAAATACAAATTAGCAAGATTAACCAAAAAAATCCCACATAGGCATCGCCAGTTCGTGGGTATACTTGTGTGTTTTTTAAAAACAGTTAAAATTTACTCATATACATAAGTACATTATATCTTTGAGGATATTAAAAAATAAAATTAAATTAACAACTAAATAAAAATGAGCTTACTGAATTACAATTCAAACTACATTTTAAGTAATATCAGGTTGATGTGACATTACAGCATGTAAGTGTTTGAATCAACGGTATTTATCCAAGACTTTATAACATTTTTGTATTTGCTGTAGGAGGATATGTTTTTACATTCAATTTCTGTTGTCTTATAGAGAGAATTATATATTTTTGGTGAAATAAAATATGCATGTCTTTGCGCTAGCCTAGTTTTACACAGTGGAACTTCAAATACATTATTTAACCTGTTACTAAATCGGTTTTCGTTTTTTGGAAAAATTATATTTCGAGAAAATATATATTTTAAATGTGTATCAGTCTTTTCGTGACGACTCAAACTTTTCGATTCGTAAGCGCGCAAGTGCTTTAAATGTGCATAGATCATCGTTACACAACATTTTGCACAAATACCTAATGCTGCACCCCTACAAACTTACTGGCTATAACCAAAGAACATGGTTTCAGGTTTCGGATTCCAATCTTTAAAGCACAGGCGTCTGGTAGGTGTAGGTATGTTGTCCTCATTCTACCGATATTAAATATATACTATAGCATACTGCTTACTAACCCCGTATGCATGTACATTTGAGGGTCTAGAGTCGTTCAAATAAATGTAGCTTCGTTCAAAAAAAAAGTAGAGTCTTGACGTGTGCGGTGAAGGAGGAAACCATATGTTTCCTTATAACGCCGTTGGGAAAGTGGTGGGGTCCCCTCCAATACCGATATTAAAATGGAAGATGCTCCGAGGAACAGCGTCGTTGATCCCTTCGGGAACGGAGCATAATCGTGAAATGAGTCAAACGCGCGCCCAACATACGAGTATATACACGGTTGACGTTTGTCACATGAGAACGGGTCGCTTCTAAGAATCGTTCTTGAGTTCAACAGCTCGGCTGTAGAATGATTTGCCTGCCTCTTTGTTCCCTCCCACCTGGGGCCTCCCGAATAGAGTAAAAAGTGAAGAAAAAAATATATATATTCCTACTGATTTGCACATAGACGGTATTGAACCTGCAGCGGTGGTTCCTAAATATCCTTAATTTTTAGCAACGTTTGTGCTTAAAAAATGCCAATAAGTAATAATTTTACCAAGGCGTTTTCATTTTGTGAAAATTAAGCACGGATTTTTCTTTTTTTAAAAGTAACTAACTAACTAACTAACTAACCATCACGCCGTTTCCCCGCAGGGGTAGGCAGAGAGGACGGACCGCCAAACAACTCGGTCTTGGCACACACTTTTTGCCTCACTCACATTCATACATCGTCTCATACATTCTCTTCTATTATTCTGACTTTTGACATGACCCGACTCAAGTATTTGATTCACTTGATCGTGCCATGTCTTTCTCGGGCGTCCCCGACTTCTTCTACCATTCACATTCGCATCGTATATTCTTCTTACACTACTTTCTTCGTTCATTCGCTCTACATGCCCAAACCATCTGAGGGTCCCTTTCTTAATCTTACTCATTATGCTTACATCAGCCTTACATTCTTTGCGGATATCAACATTTCTCACACGATCATACATTGTTTTACCACACATACGTCTCAGGGATCTCATTTCAACAGCATTCAGCTTACTTTCATCCTTCCTCTGCCAGTTCCATGCCTCACTGCCATACATCAGGGTAGGTACCAGGACTCCATTGTGGACTGCTAGCTTCGCTTCTTTTGACAGTTTTTTATTAGCGCCAACGGCATTCAGTCCACCATTAATGGAGTTACCGGTTTTACCTGTTTTACCGTTACCGTTTTACCGGAGTTACCGTTTTAAAAGTATAAGGCGTAGAAATAATGATCTTCACTTTACTTGAACCTAATCGTAAAACTAATTTAAAATTCTAATTCTATCTTGGTTTTAAAAGGTACGCGATGTTTTTTTTAATAATTCGTGGAATTCGAAGAATTAAAATTTTTAAATCTTACGTAATCAAACAATAGCTGATAAAAGATAGGAGTTAGTTAGTTCATAATTTTAATAGGGTTTAACATCAAGAAAATGAAAGCAGCAGTAGGTAAGTATCTACCATAAAAAATCTTCTTAAAAACTAATTTATTAATCCTCTCAGATCTTCCCTCCTTACTTTACTCCTCTCCCACGCAGTTAAAAAAAGTTAAATAAAAAAGATTAAATATTTCGTAACGATTTTCCTCCATTAAATAAACAATTAAATGTTTGAGTAAGATTTTTCCTACGGCTATACACGAGTAAAATATTTAGTATTTTCTTTTTTACATGAGCTCCACACAGGAGGCCCTGAGGAAAATAATTTCCCTCAGGGCCTATGTCATCTTTGGGGATGCTGTGTAGAGAGTTTTTTTTAAGGAAAGGAAGGAGAGGAGAGTCCTGGGAAGGAAAAAGGATTAAGGGGTGGGTAGGAATCTGGGATTCAGTGTGTCCTGGTCATGCCCCTCCAAGACCTAGACAAACCTCACCCCATGAACCCGGGCACCCCTGATAAATCACCAAACGTAGCAAACCACTTGGGGTGACCTATGGCAGAGGTGTTGGTTATCCAATAAAGGTTCCCGGGGCGGCGGTACCCATTCCCGCCTCCCAAAGTATATTCGGATGCCGAATACACGGTATCTGGAAACTCCTTACGCAAGTAGGAAACTGATGAATCTAACTCACGTAGATAACCCGAAAACTTTTTTCGCTCTGAGTATTTCTACTATAATTTAACATTTTGGTAAAGTGTGAAGAAGCCGCCACATACCGCTACACTTTAAATAAGCATCAATTTTGAAATGTAAACTACTTTTAAACTTAATTACCACAAGATCCATCGGTTTCAGTCGGGATAGACGGAAAATCTGCATTTAAATTTTTATTGCATATTGCGTAATTTTTTCTTTATGAATGCCTCTTCTTTCCAAGATCGAACATTTTCAAGGAGTACCAATTTTTAAATATTAAAAAGATTGCTATAGCGCAAAAATCACCACAAATACATCTAGTTTTTTTTTTAAGTTTGTCTAACGGGTATTTATAATTACTAAATAAAATTTGATTGAACCAAAATAAATGCCTAACCTAACCTAATCTAATTACCTAACCTAATCTAATAACCTCACCTAATAACCTAACCTAACCTAACCTAACCTAGCCTAACCTAACCTAATAACCTAAACTAACCTAGCCTAACCTAACCTAACAACCTAACCAACCTAACCTAATAACCTAAACTAACCTAGTCTAACCTAACCTAATAACCTAACCTAACCTAATTAAAAGTACATTGATTTTGATTCGTGTATCCAAAATATACTCATTTATTTATTCAGAAAACGAAAATTGCACCATACTAGTACCTGCCTTCCTTAAATTTGTGTGATTTTTGCGATATTGCATTTTTTTAAATATTTATCGATTGGTACCCTGGAAATGGTCCAGTATGCTAAATAAGGTAATACGAAATGTCAGCCGTAACGAAAAATTATGTACAATTTTTTTTTACGAAAAGATAAATTTAAATGTATATTTTTCCACCCGTCCCTACTGAAACCGATGGTTTTTTTAGTAACTAAGTTTAAAAGTCTGTCTGTGCAAGTCTCTTTTCAAAATTTGTGCCTATTTTTTTAATTTTATTTTTATTTAATGTAATGGTATCAGTTACATGTTTTCATACATAAATAAAGTTTTTCAATTAAAATACTTTAAATAATACGTTTTACACCCTATTTAAAGTGTAGCGGCATGTAACGGCTTAATAATAAATTAATAACATTGTTCCGCTTTTATCGGCCGTTAAAGGATTGAATTTTTTTTTCCATGGTATCCCCTATTGGAGTAGGTATGTGGTTCATGTGAATTTTCAGTGTCAAACCGGAGTTGTCGAACATGGATTTCAATTCCTTCCATACACTTTGCATTGTAGTTTCGCCTTTAATATGGACATTCGGGGTGGATCAATTGTCATTATTAGCTTTGCTCTTGCTTTTCTGAGGTCTTTTTTAGCTAGCACCTGCGTGCTACTCAAATCCACGCCTTTCAAGATGAGGAAAGTTTCCACTGCACAGGCCCAATCGTCGAAATTCTCACGTCCTTTCAACCTAGGACTTTTGAGTAATTCGTCGACATTTTTCCACACTGTACTATCAAAAAAACTTGAAAAATACTAATTGCGTATTCTGCACTGGAATTCATTCACTGGTTCCATAACCTAATGAAACAGCAGAGAGGTTTTCGATAGACTGACGTTTATTATCAATAACAGTTAAAGCAGTTGCTTGCAGCAACATAATATTTTGTTATATTCTATCTCGGATATGAGCTACTTTATTTATTTTTGCTTTAAATGATAAGATATAGTCCATTAAAAATTTTAATGTTTCACGATTTTAGAGGCAAATTGGGCAATTATTTGTGAGTAAATGAAAAACATGAAAAATTATTTTACATTTAAATATTTATTTATTTATTTAAACGCCATAGCATGGCTTTTACATTGAAGTGAGTACATGGTATTATAAGTATAATATGATGAAATATAAAATAAAAAAATAATATTAATAAAAGGAATCATGTTTATGGGTGTAAATTTGATTACCTATTTACGTCGAAACAAAAGTTTGTCATTTATATATCAAACCGTATTAATAGGTTTGCGTCTGCGTGGTTGAATTTAAGAATCCGACTTCCAACGCACCACATAAACATCTACCATTGTAGTTCGGTTTCTAATTCAAGAATTCGTCACAAGATGACGCAACTTTCGTCGGCAAGATGCAAAGGGACGTTCCCTTCCTAGGTATAAGTTCTATGAATTTGTGACCCTAGAGTATCTCCCGGATTTCGAAAGATTGACGGTAATACTCAGTTGTATCAAGCGGCTGTATACCACATGTTGCATCCGAGACTGTTTCGAAATTACAGCCTCAAATGCAACTGGCGAAGTGGACTGTAAAGGCAAACAAAAACGAAAATCTTTCTGAAATTCGATGATTGACTGTGTGGTAAATAATTGGAATGTAAGGACAAGGGAAACCAACAAAGGCACTTACCAAAATACAAAGGGCGAAACACCAAAAACCACAACTAGTTGATTGCAAAATGTCAGGCCATCTCACTGTACAGTATTGAATGTTATTGTGCATTGTTTTGTTTCACCATTGTGACATTGGTTGGGGAAGGTAGGAAGTATAAAACGACATTCCGGTAGGAACTGTGCATATTGTCATTATTTCAAAATCAAACATTCCCGCCCCCGAGAAGAGATTGAAATCTCTTATCTACGACCGATGGTAAATCACACACTTCCGAATACTGACAACAAACAAATTAATCTAATAACAACCAATTAACAAAACGACAAACAATTATTAAATCTTTGTGCAACAATTTTAACAAAATTAAAAAAAAAAAAAAAATTGAAACGTAAGTCTAAAATAACGCTAAAATTAGTACATACGAATATGTTCCTAAAATAATTTATCGAAGAACTATCTTTCATAGCAACTGACACCGCAGTAAATCGAACAAAATGTAAGGAAAAAACAAACGAAAATAAAAACGATAAATATAAAATTAAAAATCAAATTACGAGTAAATGTTTGATAGTGGCAATGGATAAAGTTTGACAACTGACCGACGAAATATTCCTTGTGCAGTTTTAACTGTCACAACCCGTACGATTTGATCAGGACCCAGATGACATTCCTCGACGCGTCCCAATGGCCAATGCATAGATGGAATTTTTCCATCATTTAATAACACCAAATCTCCAACATTAAGATTAGGTGATGAAATTATCCACTTTCCACGTTGTTGAAGGGTGTGTAAATATTCTTTTCTCCACCGGCTGTACACCAACAGGACGAGCCTTGAAACATGTTATACATTTACTAAGACGCGACCGAATGACGTTTCGAGCGGAAATAATCCAATATTTTGATTGTAGAATTGACAATAATGTCCTAGGCCCCACATGCAAATAAGTCTTATGAAACGAGTCAATAATCAAGTTAGTAAGGTGACTTTTCTTGGGCAAAAGTATAGGGTGTTGAAAATTATAGGCGATAGGGGCATTGTGTAACCGCCCACCGACTCTGAGCAGACCAACCGGGTCTAAAAAAGGCATTAACTTTTGAACATGAGACGAGTTACGGCAATTTTTGCCTGCATCAATATGAAAATGCACACGTTGCACTTTCAAAATCCATAATTTTAGAGATGAATGCAACTCCTCTACGTTTAATATTCCGAATATACGATCCTCTTTCTTTTTTCGAATGTTAACAGCAAATCTCAAAATCCATGCTGTAACACGTTGCAATCTTGTTAATGAAGAAAATCTATTTAACGTCTCCTCATTCCACGAATCAGTTGTTGTCAATACATAAATATTGTTGGCCTTTAGTTCAGGAACAACATCAAGTTTTACACTGGAAGAATGGAACAATGGCCACTCATCGACGGGTGATAGCATCCAAGGAGGCCCCCTCCACCATAACTCTGTATTGACCAACTGATCAGGCAAAAGTCCTCTGCTGGATACGTCAAATGAGTACGTATATGAAACCATTTGATCAAAGAATTAACTTCATTGATTTGTCCTATTCGATTGGCAACAAAGGTTTGCAAATTATATGTAGGTGTATGAATCCATGATAAGACTATTGTAGAATCAGTAAATGCGAACATTTTATCAATATGTAAAGTTGTACTGAATGATTTTAAAACATAATCCAAAAGTCGAGTAATCAACAAAGCACCACATAATTCTAAACGTGGAATAGAAAGAGTTTTCACAGGAGCCACCTTTGACTTGGCAACCAAAAGTCTAATGTTAAATTCTTGCTTCGAATGTTGGGACCGAATGTACACAACACAAGCATAACCCTTTTCGGATGCATCTGCAAATCCCACTAATTGATATGTATTATCACTACTCTCCCCTATGTAACGCGGAATTTGAATATTGGCTAAAGTTGACAATGACGATACTATTGCCGTCCAATGAGATTGAACCTCGATAGGAACTGGATCGTCCCAGTTCAATCCAAGCTTCCACAACTGTTGTAACAAACATTTAGCCAAAAACGTGACGGGGGCAATCCATCCAAGGGGATCAAAAATCTTTGCAATTGTTGATAAGATTGACCTTTTAGAAAATATTATTTGTGATGTTTTTACGCGATACGAGAACGAATCAGTTTGCGAATCCCAAACAATACCTATAATCTTAATGTTATTGGCATGATCTAAATCAATTTCTATAGGTGCTTCCTGGTGTGAGATTGGAATATCAGAAAGCAGTTCACGACAATTACTCGACCACTTGCTCAATTCAAAACCGCCAAGATAAAGTAGTTCCACCAAGTCTCGCTGCAATTTACGTGCCGATTCAAGTGTGGATGCTCCAGTTAAAATATCGTCAACGTACATATTTTCTAATAAAACTTTTGATGCTGTCGAAAATTTGGCATCTGCATCCGATGCGAGTTGATGTAAAGTACGTATAGCGAGAAACGGTGCAGAAGCCGTTCCGTAGGTAACAGTTTGCAGTTCAAATTCTTTAATCATTTGTTCCGGTGATTCACTCCATAAAATATGTTGATAGGATCTATCCTCTGGTCGAACCAATATTTGTCTATACATTTTGCAAATATCTGTTGTAAAGACAATTTCATGCGTTCTAAAATTGGAAATTAACTTCACAATATCTTGTTGAAGTTTAGGTCCTATTAAAAGTATATCATTTAACGACTGGTTAGAAGATGTTTTTGAACTTGCGTCAAAAACAACTCTAAGTTTTTTAATGGATCCAGTATCCTTAATCACATAATGATGAGGAATGAAATATTTTCCAGTCGAAACTGATGAACTTTTCACATCTATCATGTGGCCCAAAGATTCATATTCTCTCATGAATTGAATGTAATCAGATTTTATATCTGGATGCCGAGAGAAACGGCGCTCGAGGTGATGCAGACGAGATACTGCCGAATGATATGAATCACAAGAGCCGATTTAACTTCCCTGAATGGAAGTGGAACAACGTAACGTCCCACATCATTTCTATAATGTTGAGTTGAAAATATGTTATCACAAAGCAACTTTTCTGAAGATAACAGTGAAGAATGATTGGGAACGTCCTCAATTTCATAAGGTGTCTTCACATTAGTTTCAATCGATGAATCTAATATTGTCAAAAACGAATTAATAGGAGATGTGCTGTGATCGACATTTCCCATTAAAATCCAACCAAAACTGTGTTCAAAGCTATCGGTTCATTCGCTTTTCCTGCCACCTGCCCCGAACGAAGTACTGACGAAAACATTCCATCACCCAATAAAATATCTATTGCAGAGGGCTTATCGAAATTTGGATCTGCCAAAGTTAAATTTCTCAAATGATCCCAGTCTCCCCGACGAATGGGAGAACTAGGCAACTGTGCACAAATGCTTGATAACACGACGAAATCCGCATCAAAAAGCTCATTCGAACATAGAGGACGGATCCGACACTTGACCATTCCCGTCTGCGCGATGGCCGACAACTGTCCAATTCCTCGAATAGTAATTTGTTTATTAGAACAGTCGAGGCCCAAACGAATTGCACAATCATTTGAAATAAAATTTGCCTGACTGGCACAATCCAATAATACACGAACCTTGTGAAAATGACTCTTTTTATCACGAGCTTCTACGATGGCCGTAGCTAACAAAACTGATGATTGGCTAGAGCTCGATAAAATGTTGGGATTGTTAAGCCTCTCCGAATGAGGTGTGGTTGCCGCGATGGCCGATACGATTGGGTCAATTGTCTCAGGTGGCGAATCGAGTACTTCTTGTCTAGAAGTGTTATCGAAATTGTTGCTGTTTGACGCCTGTACTTGCCTATTTACGTCACGAGAAAAATGCAACAAAGAATGATGATTTTTATGGCACTGAAAACAATTAAAACGCGACCAACAGTTCTTGATCAAATGCTGAGGGGAAAGACAATTCTGACACAATTTATATTTCTTCACAACATCGAATCTAGCAGGTGGTTGTAGCTTTAAAAATTGTCACACTTTGAGAGAAAATGTCCAGCTTTGCATATTAAGCACACCGACTTTTGTGTACTGACAAAAGAATTTAATAAACGATTTGTTTTTGCTTTTGGCGCTTCATTTTTCACACCGTACCCATGAACCGATTCATAAATTTTAGATTGTGATTCTAAAAACGACAATAATTGCGAAAATGATGGAATTTCGTCCTTATGACCCATTAACTCGAAGTTAGTTCTTAGGTCATCAGGAGTTTTCTTCAAAACAATATGTAATAATAAAAATGACCACTGATCCGTTGGAAAATGTAACGCTTCTAATGCCTGAATATTTTCCTTCAAAACATTAACGACAGATCTAAGCGAATCCTTTTTAATTATGGGGCACGAGATAATGTTCTCTACGTGTCTGTCCGCAATTATCCGTTTGTTATGAAAACGATCTCTCAACAAATTGTAAGCAATTGGATAATTAATTACGGAAACAGGAAGATGCTTTATAATTTTCAACGCGTCACCCGATAGTGCTCCTAACAAATAATGTAATTTATGTATGTCACTAAGAGATTCATTATCATGGATTATAGCGTCAAAAGTATTTATAAAATTGATCCATTCAGTGATACCACCCGAAAAAGTTGGCAAACTAATTTTTGGAAGTGAAAAACCGAGACTATTTGATGTTTTTATAGAATCTTCCTTTGGTGGAAAAACTGCCAGATAATTCGTATGAATTTCAAAACACATGTTCATAAAAGTTTTGTATTTATTTTTCAAATCGGTTAAGTCTAATTCTTCACTTTTTGACGTTTCTAGAATCACATAAGATTCAACAAAGTCATTCCTTTGCTTTTCGATATCCTTAATTCTAACCAGTAAGCTATTTCTATCTATTAAATTACCAGAAACAACTGCTCTGATCGACGAATCATGAATTTCACGAAGGCCTAAGATTGCCAATTTATTACAAACAACAGCAGAAGCAGCCATTTTTCACTATCAACACAACTATTGTGACAATCTAAAATTAATTTTATTTAAATAGTATTCTATTTTATAAGCAAAGATGGAATAATAATGATATATTTTGCTAATATTTGAATTGAATTCAACAAACGAAAATGCGAAATTTACCACGAATTTTAACCCCTTTGAAAGTGACAAAATGCCCAATTCGAAGGCCGAAATGCCAGGAATATTAGGAACACGGGATCAAGGTAATTGGAAAAACACATACAAGCATCCAACTCCATAAAACTCAAGAGATCCGGCTCGAAGGACCAAAAATGTTGCATCCGAGACTGTTTCGAAATTACAGCCTCAAATGCAACTGGCGAAGTGGACTGTAAAGGCAAACAAAAACGAAAATGTTTCTGAAATTCGATGATTGACTGTGTGGTAAATAATTTGCAATGTAAGGACAAGGGAAACCAAAGGCACTTACCAAAATACGAAGGGCGAAACACCAAAAAACACAACTAGTTGATTGCAAAATGTCAGGCCATCTCACTGTACAGTATTGAATGTTATTGTGCTTTGTTTTGTTTCACCATGGTGACATTGGTTTGGGAGGGTAGGAAGGATAAAATGACATTCCGGTAGGAACTGTGCACTGTGCATATTGTCATTATTTCAAAATCAAACACCACATACGAATTCATCGTCCGTCCCGGTTACTTTTTCGCGGTGACTTGCCACTTGCCATCACAGCCATCACTGCCATCACTGCCATCACTGGTTGACACGTTGACAGTGAATACGAGGAACAGGCTAATTTTAGATCCAGTTCTTATTGGATTTACAAAATAATCAGCAACACAAATATTTTAAGAATAAATATAGTAAAATTATTTTTTTCACGTTTTTCGTTTACTCACAAATATTGCCCAAGTTACCCCTGAAATCATGAAAAATTAAAATCTTCGGACTGTATCCTATCATTTAAAAAAAATAATGTAGCTCACACCCGTACTAGATATATACAAAAACAGTTTTTCAGTTTGGTTGGGTATTTTGATCGCAAATCCAAAATGAAGATTTGTATGTAAGCGAGCCGCGCAAACGCCCCTCTTAAATTGCAAAAATATACATCTAGTGCTTTGAACACCCGCCGCGCTGTTTACTACTCGGCCACAGGATTATTGTCCGCTGTTTGGCTGTGGTTTTGTTTACATTATTACCAGTATGGATTGTGTTTACGAAACCGATTTAGGCATGCGAATGGAAAACGAAGGCCCATTGATGTACTTAACCGATTTGCATAATACCAACCGTTAATCAATCGGAAGGATTATCATTTTAAGAACCAATACCTACTATTCAAATTATTCAAAATACATACGAATGTTCAAATTGTTTCAAAACATCAGACTACCTCCGTGGTCGAGGGATAAGGCTCTCGAAACTCACTGAAAGGTGCAGGTTGAACATCTCTGAAAATCCCAACATGCGCAGGTAATTTTTTTTTTTTTTTTTTACATTAACTCCACACAGGAGGCCTTGAGGAAAATAATTTCCCTCAGGGCCTATGTCATCTGGGATGCTGTGTGGAGGGTCTTTTTGAGAAGAGGAAGGAATGAATATTGGTCTTGAAGAGACCCATGTTGTAGGAAGGAGGAAACACAGAGGCCGGCAAATCATTCCACAGCCGAGCTATTGAACATAAGAACGAGTCGGAGAAACGACCCGTTCTCATGTGACAAATGTCAACCGTGTACAAATGTTGGGCACGCGTTTGGCGTGTTTCCCGACTATGCACCGGTGCCGAAGGGATAAATGATGCTAGTTCCTCGGAGCATCTTCCATTGTAATACCGGTAGAACAAGGATAGCATTCCCACCCGACGCCTTAGATTAGTTTGATTAGTTACTATTTGATTAGTTTGTGTTACATCACAATTATTCTTCATGTTTGATTACCGCACAAGAGTCCCAACTGCCCCCGTCTAGAGCCAGTGAGACTATGGTATCCGCTATTGGGGTATGTTGTGAGGCTGAAGGTAGAGGGTAGGGGAAGGAAATCTGGAAGAGGAGGGTGGGAAAGTGCTACTATTCAGATCTGGTCACCAAACACGGCTAAAGCCATATCAAGCAACGTTTCAATTCTGAATGGTGGTCTAACACCAGGGTGATACTAGGAGTATCTTCCACTCTAGAACGTACCACAAATATCCTATATATTATTTTTAATAAATGAATTTTGAAATAACAGTTAGTTAAATTAAATTTATATGCGTCGGGTTCGAACAACGCGCGTCTTTCTCCCGTTACGTCATGAGGTTACGTTAGGTTATGGGCTTTTTTTCAACACTTTTGAAGACTTTTCAAAGTAAAATATCATAAATTAATCACGTTATGTGCTTATCTGTATCAGAAGAATCCTATATCATCTTTGAAAATGGTGTGTGGAGAGTATTTTCAGGAAAAGGAAGGAGAGGTCTAGGTAAGGCCTCAACCGGTCCCTCCCGATCCGGCCCGCCACTCAGTAGGTGGGCAAATGCATAAGCTATCAAGACCTAGGCAAACCTCACCCCATGAACCCGGGCACCTCCGCTAAGTCACCAAACGTAGCAAACTACTATGGCAGGGATGTTGGTTATCCAATAAACGATACCCATTTACGCCTCCTAAAGTGAAGAAATATATTTATGCTAATACTTGAAATTAATTTTCCTCAGGACCTTTGTCATATTTGCTGGTGATGTGTGGAGGGTAATTTCCAGGAAAGAAAGTAGGAGGTTGTAGGAAGGAGAAAGGTGTGAAAGGTTTACATTTGTTACTCCAAATAATATCAGAAATCATCGTTTAAGTCAAGTACGTCACTTAACACCGTGTGATTAAAGCTAGGTTGTTTAATTTCTTTTTTTAATTATTACACAATGTTGGTTCTAATTATTAAACTAGTAGGCATTCATTGAGGATATTAGCAATACGATCTTATATTCATAGTTCTGGTAATTCTATTTGTCTGTGTGTAGTGGTTACGTGGTTTATTTAACGTTAATACTTCACTAGGCTTCAATTCGTGTCCAGGGGAACAAATAACTTATTACTGATTCCATTTGTGGTTTGTTTCCATTCACTGAGCCAGTCCAGTTTAGGTTACGAAATAATGATTTAATTGGGATTCAATTGGAAAGCTTAAACCTACAATTCTTACGAATGCTTTATTTATTTTTTATTTTCTTTTCTAGTTTATTTGGGAAACAAACAGTTTTACACATTTTAATAAGAAAGTAACATATTACATGGTTGCATTAACCAGCGAAGTTTCCGCTAAAATTTATAATATATATATAAAAACATACATTAAAACATTAAAGAAAACATAAAGTGGTAGATAAAAAGAAAAAAAATATATAAA
Source organism: Limnephilus marmoratus (assembly GCA_917880885.1). Taxonomy (NCBI): domain Eukaryota; kingdom Metazoa; phylum Arthropoda; class Insecta; order Trichoptera; family Limnephilidae; genus Limnephilus; species Limnephilus marmoratus. The sequence goes on along the minus strand of OU862915.1, from coordinate 909,197 downwards.
CAAATCATATAAACACAAATCATCCAAATATTATTATTATTATAAAAAGAAGGAAAACCAACATAATGAGAATGAAAGAAAAAATAACATGCAGCAAGGGTGGAGAGTTCGTAATTAACAATTTACTTTAATTTTTTTATTTTATGAATTTAATAAATTAACCTGAGGACAAATGGAAAATATCAGCGTCGTAAAAGATATCATTGTCTTTTGTGCACTTCCTTCGTAGAAATGAATGTTGTGTGTAATTTGTTTTTGAGTGTGGGATGTGGAGTGTTTCTTATTGGACAGTGGAAATTAATGTGTTCTAGAAGATAGTTGTTGTCAACAACGTTGTTAATGATTTTGAATAAAAATTTCTGGTCGGATATATTTCTTCTATCTTCTAAGGTTGATAAATTATGGAATGTTAATGAGTCTTTTAGGTTTTCTGATGTTCGAAAGGATTTAAAGTCTAGGTGTTTCAATATCTTTTTTTGAATTCTTTCTAACCTTTCAATATTAACTTTGTATTGGGGATTCCATATGACTGATCCGAATTCTAATATTGAGCGAACAAAAAAGACGTACAGTATTTTGATTACGTGTGGTGACCTAAATGGTTAGAAATAATGCTAATAGTTACTTTTTTACTAAACCCGAGTTTCAAAACAAGTTTGGCCAAATCATTTTCCTTATTAATCACATGAAAAGTATTAAATAAACCTTTTTGCTTAGGTGTGTTTACTGACATGAACAAAGATTTAAAATTACTATAAATTCATGCGATTTAAAATTATCTAAAAGCAAGTATCTTGCAACGGTTCAGAGGAGATATATATATATATTTTTTTTAAATAATACTAAACCTTCTACTACTGGTAGGCCTACTAACGGGACACTGCCATCTCAAGAGACACATGCAACTATTGGGAGTGGAAAGCACCAATAGATGTAGAAAATGTGAAGAGGATGAACAGACTCCAATTCACTTATGGTGCCAATGTCCTGCCCTGGTGGGTACTAGGCTCAAATACCTGGGGAGACATGCTGTAGAACCAGAAGACTTAGCCACATATCCAATGACAACTCTGGTGAACTTTATTAAATGGACTGGGTTATTGTTAAAGGATTGAGGAAAAATGGGAGAAGGTACAATGGGTCCATGGCCTAAGTACTCACGGGAACTAATGGTCCGCTTTTAAAAAAATAAACCTTCTACTACCATAGTAATTATCACTCATTGCAAAAAATGCTCATGTAATAATTTATTTTCTTTATTTTTTACATTAACTCCACGCAGGAGGCACTGAGGAAAATAATTTCTCTCAGGGCCTTTGTCTTCTTTGGGGATGCTGTGTGGAGGGTTTTTTAAGGAAAGGAAGGAGAGGAGAGATCTGAGAAGGAAAAGGGTTTAAGGGGTGGATAGGAATCTGGGGTTCAGTGTGTCTTCAGGAAAGGAGTGAGAGAAAGTTCTGGGAAGGATTAAGGTTTGAGGGGTGGGTAGGAGGGTAGGAATCTGGCGTCCGGATCACCTGTCGTTAAGACCTAGACAAACCTCACCCCCAAGAACCCGGGCACACCTGCTAAGCCATTAAACGTAGCGAACCTCTTGGGTGACCTTTGGCAAAGGTGTAGGTTATCCTATATATGGTTCTCAGGGTGGCGGTACCCATATCCGTTAAATTGTACATTTATTAAAACATTTTCTCCCAACAGGAGGCACTGAAGAAAATAAATTCCCTCACTGCCTATGTTATATTTGGGATGTTATGTGAGGAAACACAGAGGCCTCAAATCATTCCACAGCCGATCTTTTGAACTCAAGAACGAGTCGTAGAAACGACCCGCTCTCATGTGATAAATTGTGGGAGTATGCTCGGCGTATTTATGCACCGGTATAAAGGGGATAAATAACGCCGGTTTCTCGGAGCATATTTCATTGAAATACCAATATAACAAGCACAGCATTCTCGCTTGTGCTCTAAAAATTGCAATTGATTTGTGTGATAGGGGAATCTATCAAACGAATAGCTCATTTCCACATAGAGTCAAGGGTTTTTTAAGTACTTTGGGGCTCCAGTTCAGAGGTGGCTGCCAAATTCAACAGTGGGGCGCACTTGCGTTTTTTACAGCGTCAGCAAAGTTAAAGTATCTGCTTGCCCTGCATTAAAACTAATCGATCTCGTAATTTCATCTCCCGTACAACTTCTAATATACATTTTTTTGTTTCATTTATTCAATTTTGCCTGTGTCGACTATAAACCTACACATTTTCAAGCTAATAATATGTTTAGGGTGTAGTTGAATCCGATCCTGCGTGTATGAAATACACATTATATTACACATGCGAAGTGCGGTAAGCTAACGTGTATGCCCGTTGTACGCACGCCTGGTTTAACTACCACCCGTTTAGACGTGTAGTCACGTAGTTCGCTTTTCTTAAGTTCATAAGCCAACCGTTATTTGGGATGTATTATTTGGAAGGGATTGCGAATGCGTACGTAAATTTAATAATATACGACTGCGTAATTTACATAATCCCGTTGTTTATTAGATTTGTACAGTACATACATAATATTAAAAACATGCTGTCATTTTTTGGGTCCTCTTTTTGGGTAAAATTTGTGAACAATGCCGGTATTTATTAGATTTGTACTTGTACATAATATATTCATATATTTTCAAAACATGTTTTCCTTTTTTGTGTCCTATTTTTGTGCCATATTTGAATTACGTCGTATATGCCATCAATATTCAGACAACATGAGCCTTACTAATAAACTTGCTTTATACCTTATGCAACTTATAAAGAAACATTAATTTAGGGTACGTGGTTGTTATATTTTGGTAGAAAGCAGTCACTTTGTGGTTTGACATATTAATTAAAGGAAAACAATCACTTTGTTTGTAACCACGATTTATTGATTTAATTTTTATTTACCGACCGGTTTCGCTTAATACAAGCATCTTCAGGGTATAAATTAAAATTAATTTATACCCTGAAGATGCTTGCATTAAGCGAAACCGGCCGGTAAATAAAAATTAAATCAATAAATCGTGGTTAAAAACAAAGTGATTGTTTTCCTTTAATTAATACGTGGTTGTTGTGTAAAATTTAAATCGTCTGTTAGTAAGGGGTCTAGTATTTGTTTATTAGACAACACGCGTATATGCGTACACTTGTCGGTAAACGAGTTGAAGCGAATAACACACACACTGCTTTTCTTGCGAAACGTTACTGAGAAACCACATTTCGATTTTAGCCAAGAAGGAATAACAAGGGCATAGCGAGTACCCGGCGTGCGTTCCCACGCATTCAAAAAAGCAACTCTTTTTCCCTGCATGTCCTTTCCCATGCGTCCCCGTTCCCGCCCCCGTTCCTCTCCCGTGTCCCCTTTCTCTCCCGCGGTCCCAATCCACCTTCTACCTTTCCAGCAGTCCACCTCTCCCGCGTTCCCCTTCCATTTTTCCCCGTCGTCCCCCTCCCACTCCTTTGTTCCCCTCTCGCCCTCTCGGATTCCCATCCCCCTCCCGCCTTCCTTCCCAGTCACTAAAAAATATGAAATGCACACATTTTTTAAACAACTTGCTCGCCACCTATTGTAATATTTTTTTACAAATATCATAAAGCCAGTACTCTCCATAATACATGGAAACCTTTGCGGGCATGCGTTTAACAACTTACCAAAGTTTCATCACAATCGGATGAATAATATAGGAAATAAATACATAACGCCAGAGCTCGCAATTTTTTACAAAAACCTTTGGGTGTTTTTTGCTTTAGTAACTACCTTTATTTCAACACACGTTGGAAGGTGTGCACTTTAAAAACTTAATTAATATTAATATTATTATCGTTGTTTAATTCACTTTATTTATGATAAAATCAATATTTGACCACCGTTCTCATTACTGCATCATAACTTTTTTAAGACATACATGAAAATAAATACTACAAGTAATGACGGCAAGCTTTGCACAGCAGAAATACTAATAATTAAAAAACAACATAAAACCTCATACATAAATATAAATACTCCAGAAAACGCAAAGAGAGTGTATAAATTTCCATGCTAAAACCCAACTAAAAAATATGTTTTGTTTTGATTTCAAAGCTTCTTTATCAGGTGTATTTTTGTATTTTTTTTAAGATAACGTACAAAAGAAATAAAGGGATTTCTAAAAAAATACGCTGTTATTCGTATTTACGTCGTTTTTACATCCACCTCCCCAAAAGCTTACGCCAAACCCCAATCCACTTTGCCTTCCAGAAATTCAGGAATCAAATCGGGATTTATTGGCTGAAAAGATCGTGACTTCCGGTTTCCGGTAGAGGCGGAAGTTCCTGTCACCGTTTAATCTCAAGCTTTGGTTAACTCGAACAATAACGTGCATGGTACATTGTCAAATTTCTGTACTAGATTCATCACGAACATGGCCGTACTCAGGCAGAGTAGCGGCCAGCGGGTCGGTCTCCCTATGGGCGAATTCAGATGCAGATTTAAACGAGTCGCTTAAAATAAAAATATTTGTTCATGCGAAAACTCAGGCGTCACCCTAATTCATAAAAACACGATAGGTATCAGGTTGGATAACTTAGGGGCACTAGAACTAAGGAAAGCCGGAAACATTAATAGTAAGGTAATTAATAATCAAATAAATTTAAATAAAAGTCCAATACTAAGATTGTTCCCTAACGACAAAGAACATTCCCTTTCCCTTCCCAATTCTCCATCTACACTTACGCCTTGTTCCTCCTTCACTTGAGGGGTCCAGCCCATTTTGCTTGATGTAAGGTGTGTTTAACCTTACCTCGAAAAAGCCCGCAATACGATTTGACTTAGTATTTGAAGATGTCTAAGCTAGCTACCGTTAGATAGAGTGACTGTAAAAATGCTGCTCAACTTATAAAAGAGTGGAAGGTACCTACATGTTAGTGTTAGTATAGATACAGTGACTGTAAAAATGCTGCTCAACTTATAAAAGAGTGGAAGGTACCTACATGTTAGTGTTAGTACAGATACAGTGACTGTAAAAATGCTGCTCAACTTATAAAAGAGTGGAAGGTACCTACATGTTAGTGTTAGTATAGATACAGTGACTGTAAAAATGCTGCTCAACTTATAAAAGAGTGGAAGGTACCTACAAGTTAGTGTTAGTATAGCCCTGCTAAAAAGTCATCTTTCATACTTGAAACGCGGGTAGAAATGGCTTTAGACGTGTTTCATGTAAGAATTTATATTTATTATTTTTTAACCTTTGCTATTTTTTAAATCCTGCGAGCCTTGTAGGGTAGTGACATTTATAGTCCCATTACTAAAGCTCTACAAGGCATCCAGGAAAAGCAAACCGGAGTCTACTCCTTTTCCTCTTTCGCCGCCAGGCAAGAAGACTCCTTTTTCCCCCAGCAGTCACTCCTTTGCCGCCCGAAACAGGGACAACAAGAGGGAAAGGGAAAAGGAGTCTGCTTCTCCGCAAGGGAAAACAAGAGTCTCAGCCTCCAGCCAAGTAAACTCCTTTGCCTCCTTTTCCGCTAGGCAAGGCGACTCCTTCGCCCCCAGGAGGCAGGCATCTTTTCCACTGGGCAAAGCCCCCGCCCCAGGAGGGCAATTACATACTTGTTATTCTATTGTTTTAAAGCCCCCGCCCCAGGAGGGCAACCCTTCAGCCCCAGGAGGCGGATGCCTTTCCCACTGGGCAAAGCCCCCGCCCCAGGAGGGTAACTTAAAATGTATATTTGTTCAATTAATATAAGTTACACACCCCGCAGGACAATGAAACAAACACATTTCATTCCAGAGTCCTGCAGGGCATCCAGGGAAAGAAAGTTTGAGCCTCTGACCCTTAAACTCACAATGCTAGGGCGTTTTTGCCCAGAATCCGTTTTTTTCCCATTTTAAAAATCCAAGGACCTCGTAAGACGATGAAACAAACAGGTTTCAGTAGCTAGTCTTACGAGGGACCTGGGGAAAATACTAGATTCTTATTTTAACTTTCCACAACTAGCCAAACAGTAAATACCTATCACCAAATTATAAACTCACCTTAAAATCAATACAAATTCACCAAAACCAAAATCTGCGGGTAAAACATAACTGTATAAACATGTTAGAATTAAGACATTCACCTGTATATAACAATTTTACCCTGTAGAATTATTTTTAAATTTCAATTTTAAGCGACCAGTTACAAGAAAACGGTCGGCAAAATAGGTGGCCCACGGGAAACCTGCCCTTATATACTTGCGGGCGAGGTCAAACCTCCCACCCCAAATTTGTACCACGTGACCAAATTTTGTAACAAATTTGGGTATAAAAGGAGTGCAATTTTTTAAATAAATCATGTGTTCATCTCTACTCAACAAACTCGTGTTTTATTCCTCGGAAGTTTTCCTACAAACACCTACCTCTGGAAGTCTTCCACCTGCTGCCTCCTGCTGAAGTTCTGCCTGAACGAGTACCTGGTGCCTACCGCTGCATTCGGCCCTAACTCTGGGCACTGCCAAGGCACCGCTCAGGCAGAAACTAGGCGCATCCAGGACCATTACCACTGGATGTAGGGAGGCTAGCCAGCTCTTATCATCATCATCAGCGTGTACCTCGGGAAGGCGTGCACTAAAAACCCGGTACTATTTTACAGTCTTGTAAAGACGCTGACACGTCTGTTACAATGCACTTGAACATTGATGTCATTGCTTCGGGCTTGGAAAATTGTTTACTTATTTTTATCACAAATCCAAGAAGTTTGTAACAAAATGATGCCTACCCTACTATATGATCTGAAAAAGTAAGTTTGGGATCAAATGTATCCCCGAGGTTCCTGATGGATTTTACTGATGACAAAATTTCATTATTTAATTTATAATCAAATTTAATCGGGTTTTTGGAACGCGTATATGTTATAATGACATTTTTTATTTATTTATTTATTTATTTGTAAGAAACAAACAGCTTTTACATAATATACAGTGATAAATATACAAATGAACTGAAGTCAAGCCACAGAAGTTTCTTATGCTAGAGTACATGGGAAATGAAGTTTTAATATTTTAAAATTAATTTTGGGTTATTGGAAGGGGAGAGGAAGGGGAATATAGGAAAAGGCTAGGAGATGCTCCCGATACATTGTATACATTGTATATTAATAATCGGTCGTACGTGTAACTTCATATCGATATTTCTTTAGGTTATTACTAAAAATGTCAATACTTTGAAATTTTGTGTTATATTGTGCACATACGCGAGGAATTGGGGAGTTTTTTCTAATATTTGTTCTACATGACGGTAAATAAAATAAGTCGGATTGTCGGGTGGATCTTGACGGAATATGAAAATTTATTAAATTGGTAAGTTCTGGTGAGTCCAGGCCATTATTTAGAATTTTAAACAATAGGATTTGATCAAAAATTAGACGTCGTGTTTGGAGGGATTTGAAATTGTGAAATTTAATGGATTCCGTATAATTTGAGAAGCGTAAGTTTAGTTTATAATTTAGGTGTTTAAAAAATTTTTTTTGAATCCTTTCTATTCTTTCAATGTGGGCTTGGTATAAAGGAGTCCAGATCGGTGTACAGTGTTCCAAGTGCGGGCGAATATATGAGGTGTAAAGGGAATATAGAGTGTTAATGTTGTGGAAGGGTTTTGCTATACGAATTATAAATCCTAGCATTTTATTGGCTTTGTTAATGACTTCATCAGTGTGTTTTATAAAGTTTAATTTAACATCAAGTGTAACCCCAAGGTCCCTGATATATTCTACTTCATTGATATGTATGCCGTTCAATGTGTATACAAAGGAAATTTTATTTTTATTACGTGTAAATGTTAATTTATTGCATTTTGAGATGTTAATAATAAGTTTGTTTAATTCGCAATAGACAAAAAGACGATTGAGGTCTTCTTGGAGTTTAATGCAGTCATTGATTGATTTAATAACAAGGTATATTTTTTTATCATCTGCATATGCTAGGTAATTAGCATGTAAAAAACATTTGTGAATATCATATATATATACATTAAATAATAATGGGCCTAAATGAGAACCTTGGGGTACACCGGAGGGCACATAAAAGAAGTTGGACTTTGTTCCCTCAATTGAGACACTTTGAAGTCTACTAAAAAGGTATGAAGTGAGCCACCGGAGTAAGTTACCATGGATGCCTAATTGTTTTAATTTTTGAATTAGGATGAAATGATTAACCTTATCGAAGGCCTTGGAGTAATCAGTGTAGATAACATCTACTTGGTTTCTATTGTCCATATTGCTCGTTAAATATTCCGTAAAATTTACCAAGTTTGTTAGTACTGATCTTTTTTGAAGAAATCCGTGTTGTTGGTTTTGTATATTGCGAGCAATTGTTGTGTAGATTTGATCATAGACGATACGTTCAAAAAGTTTACTAAATACCGTGAGTATTGAGATTGGGCGGTAATTTTCAATGTTCATTTTTGAGCCTTTTTTATGAATAGGGATTATAATTGCTTCTTTAAACTTTGTGGGAAATTTACCTTCTTTTAGCGACATTATAAATATGTTAGTTAAAGGGTAAGAAAGATTTTTGGCACATTTTTTGATGAAATACGGCGAGATACCGTCACTACCAGCACCCTTACTAACATCTAAATTATTCAGGTATTTATTGATCATTAGATTGTCAATATTTACGTTACCAATCGAGGAATGATTATTTACATAAGTAGAACTATCGAATGTGCTGGTATTGTTCATCTCCATATCGCTTACGTAGGTGGACTGAAAGTGTTTAGAGAATAATTCACATACTTGATGAGCACCGGTACCTGACTCCTCTTTAAGGTGCATGATTTGTGGGATGCCAGTTGTTTTACTTTTGTTTTTAGCGTAATTCCAGAGTTGTTTATTATTATTCTGAATATTAGATTCAACCGAACTTATATATTGATTATAGCAATGCTTCTGTAGGTGTTTTTGTTGTGTACGTTTGATAGTGAACTCTATGTAATCTATTGGATTATTATAGGATTTCCATTTTTTATGAATTTTTTGTTTTTCTTTAATGATTTTGATTAGAGGAGCTGAATACCAGTTTGGAAATACATGAGGAAAAGTTTATTCTCATCTGCCTATTAAGATAAAAAAAAATTAAAGTTGTAAAAACATTATAATTTACGAATATACTTCGAATCATAGACCAAACTTCCGAAATTGGAGTGCTCGGAGATACAGAACTGCAGAAGTTGTACCACCCAGATCTTTTTTTTGACCTCAATACCCTTTTGGCATTGGCTTCGGCATTCTTGTATACGAGATAGTTCTCCATAGTCATATTGTGACGATAAGAAAGAGATTGACATTATAAAATAAAAGGCGAAACGTTATCACGTGTAAAATCCGTGAAGGATCTCGGTGTCGTCTTTGATCCCGAACTGACATTCCCTTGCCATATATCGCAGCTCACTCAGTCTTGCTACAAACTTCTTGGGTTCATCATAAGGACTTGTAAGTAGTTTGATAACCAAGAAGCTATGCTAGCGTTATTTGATGGCATACTGAGAAGCAAGCTGGAGTACGCGAGCGATGTTTGGGCACCGTACCACCAGAAGTACATTGACATGTTAGAGCAAATCCAGAAGAAATTCCTCAGGTATGTTTATATGCGGAAGCATGGAACCTATCCAAGGTTCATGCACCATATTGACTTACTTGAGGAAACTGATTCTGTGAGTCTAGAAACTAGACGGAAAGCAAGTCTTGCTATTTTGTCTTTCAAAATTTGGAACAATTTCATCGATAGCCCATTTCTCTTGGGATGCTATGATTTATATGTACCAGACCACTACAGCCAAAGTTGACATCATGACTTATTTAAAGTACCGAACGGCAGAACAGACGTCTTGGCAAAGCATAGCATGACGAGGGGAGTGGTGCTGTTAAATGAAATTGCAAACCATTTGGATGTAAGTGACTGTTCTTTATATGCCTTAAAAATATTATTGAAGAGTCACTTGCCTAAATGCTGATAGGGTAACTAAATTGTACTGTAATTGGAATTATTCTGTTGTACAATAATAATAATAATAATGAAGTCAAGATATTGCGTCTAAATCAAGTTGTCACTTTAAACAATCCTGAATGTCGCATATCGTCCTGACCAGTTTGAGATGTTCAGCAAAAAGCAAGCAAGTAGTACTCTGGGTGCATTCTTGAATATCATCGATTAATATCAAGAATAGTAGAGGTTCCAAATTGAACCTCGAGGTATTCCTGAAAATGCAGGGATTCCCTGGACTCTTGGCCACCGATGCATACATACTGTATTCTGTTTTTTTAAATACGCCACAAGAAACTGTATTAGAGGTTGATCAAAGCCTATTTTATGAATTGTTACGGAAATTATTTACATGACATGGCCAGTAATATTATTAGTCGTTAGCCTCATACTAGTTTTTTCGACTGGTAATGTTTTAGTTACGGCTTTTGCGGAGAGAGCGACAATTTTTCCGGTTCCGCTTCACATCTAGAAAACGGCGGCGTTTTGGGAACCTCTACCCCTGATGTATGTCATTTTCTCGCGCTCATTATATTGTTTTTCTTTTCAAATATTTTTTTATTTTTTATTAGTGACTATTTAATTACAAATTTGATGAGAATTACAAGATAAATATTTCATCTGTTTGTTCTTAGTCCTCCTCACTAGGTGGTCCTGTGCTGAGGCGGACTGGTAGATTTCTTTGATTTTCCGTTATTTAGTTTCTATGATATTTTTAATACATTCTCTTGTATGTCTGCATTAATTTCTTTCACCCATGTTTTGATTTTTTCCTTAAACTTATTTATCTTTTCTATCTTTTTCAAACTTGGAGGAAGGATGTTGTAAAGTTTGGTTGCCAGATATGTGTGGTTTCTTTGGCCAAAACTTGTCTTTAATTTTGGAACATCTCGTATATCCTTTTTTGAGGCTCTTGTGTCATGTATCCGAGTTTCATTAGGAGATTTTCTGTAAACTGATGGTACTGAGTATAGATTTAGTGTGTTATCTTGGATTAAGTCTTCATTATTTTCTATTTCCTTTTCATTAGTAATTGGTTTTGTGATTTTATTTGCCAATTACGAGCCAATGTTATTGAAAGAATTATTAATATATTCCAAAATTTTGTCAGGATGCTCTGCAAAAGAAGTAGGAATCATGTAAATGTTTAATTCTCCAATTATTTTCTTGTTGTTGGAGGGTTCAGAGTTAGTGATTTCTTTGATAATCTTCCATATTTTTCTGGAGTCATTGTTACCTTCTTCTATTTTCCTTTTATAGTAGTTTTCTTTGGCGTTGCAAATAACATTTTTACATATATTTCTGTATCTTTTATAGAATCTTAATTTAAATATATCGTTTATCTTTGAATGTTATCCTATGATGTAAAAACGTATTATCTTTATGTATGTAAATACATAGTTTAATTTCACATTATCTATCCTGTATTCTTTAATCTGGGTGTTATATTTCTTTTTCGTTTTTATTTAAATTTTCCTTTTCTACTAACTTTACTTAATGTTTTTTTATAAGTTTTAATAAAATAAGTATTGTTACGGTACGCATTTCAAGTATTATGACGTCACAGTCTTCCGCTTCCCCCTCGCAAGAAAGAACACACCGCACCCCTCCGCGGCATTCCGCAGAAACCCGCCGACCGTCGCCTGAGAAGCTGCGTTTGTCGCCGTACGTAAATTCCCGCGCGACGCCGGTTGCAACGGCGATCCGTTAAAATCCGATTTGTACATTGGAGGGGACCCACCACTTTCCCAACGGCGTTATAAGGAAACATATGGTTTCCTCCTTCACCGCACACCTCAAGACTCTACTTTTTTTTTGAACGAAGCTACATTTATTTGAACGACTCTAGACCCTCCAATGTCCATGCATACGGGGTTAGTAAGCAGTATGCAAGTACTTACATTAAAATTATAAATAGAAGATAAATAGAAGTAGCAGCCCGTGGAATAATTCTTCTGAAATAGGTAAAATCAATAAGAGAAAACAGTGTTAGTAAAAGAAAAATAAAAATAAAAATAACGGCTAGACCAGTCGAAGAAACCTTCTGTAAATAAAATAAGTAATGAGGAAAAAACAGTTATATGATTATGTTATAATGTAAGTAATTACTATAATAGCGGAAAGAAAATAAAATATATAAAAAGAAGAGCCAGAGAAAGTATTCCATTGACCACCGGGCAGTCCCAATGAGAATACGTATAGCTATCGGCCCAACCGCAGACGATGCTCGAAGTCCGCGCCCTTTAGCCGGTTCCCCGATTTTGCCTCGAAGAAATGCACTTGGGAGAGAAGGGGAAGATTTTGAAGACCTTGAGGAAAAGATGAGCGTCGGGTTACCGGAGGGGGGACGGAAGGACATCGAGACCGCACGGTTACGCCTCAGGCCTACGCATGACGATGGGGGAGGCGCGGGCGGATCGCGGGAAGACCACTCTGGTATGTGTTCGTCTGGCAATGTGCATGGACAGGGTCTATCCCACCCCCTTTCTATGGGGGAATGACGATACATAACATGTTCAGTTCAGTTGCGCCACCAAAGAATGGAAACCAAAACTAATACAGAAAAATAGAAAATAATAAGAGCATTTATACATGTGAAACATAATTACAGAATCAGTTCAGAGTGATAATATATCGAGCATTAGTGTCATCACTAATATCGATCACCAACACCAACATGACCTGTCGAGGTAAAAACATAAATCATTGTTAGCAGAGATCAGAAGAAAAAAAAATAGACAGATGTTATCAGTATTTTATAGGTCACATAAGTTATATTATAGATAGTTCAAAGCATATTCACTAAATAAAGAGTAATAGAGGAGGACCGAAGAAGAAGACGGGAGCAATACGTGTGGCACCTGAAACAAAGATGAATTTAATCTAGGTCGGCGACTCTAAGTACAGGCCATCTCTCTACCCAGGACTTGACAAACTTTTTCAAGCATTCAAAATTCTCTTTGTTCGACACAAGGTCAGCATTCCACGCTGGTCTTGTTATTCCGCGCAAGCCATCCAACATTTCCTCTCGTGCTTCCTTCATCAACTCGCAGTGCCACAGAATGTGCCTGGCGTCCTGATTAGTATCCCCACATGCGCAGTTTGGGTGAGGAGAGAGGGTCAAGCTATGAAGCCGACCCCTGAATTCCCCATGCCCAGAAAGCATCTGCGTCACATAGTGATCTAGTTTAATGTATGCCCCTTCCATTCTGAATTTAACTGAAGGGAAGAAGGAGAAAGTCCATCTGCCCTTCGTCGACCTATCCCATCGCTCTTGCCATACACTCAGCGTTCTCTCGCGCATCGCTTTGAGCAAGCCAGGGAGGGCCACGACTCCTCCCGGTGTCAGCTCGACTCCCAGGTGGACAGCAGCCCTGCCTCTAATAAGTTCCTTTTTGGTCAATATTTCCCTAATTTCAAGGTCAATCGGCAGAATGCCGGCCAGAACCGGTAGTGCATCTGAGGCCACAGTCCTATAAGCGCCCAAGAGCGCCAACAGGGGAGTCCGCTGACCCCGTTTAAGAGCAGAGTTTATCAAGACGTTATCCAAGCGATGCTCCCACACAGAGGCAGCATATGATACTTGCGACACAAATACCCCTCTGTACAGCAGGCGAATCGCCGGAGAGCGCAATCCCCATTCGGCTGTTGAGAGTCTTCTCAGTTTCTGAAACAGGGCTTGTGCCCTGTCGGAGACGTTCTTGACGTGGGCCAGGAATGAAGAAGATCTGTCCAAAATTACGCCTAAATACCTGGTGTTTTCTGCAAATCGGATGGATGAGCCTCCCATTCTGATGAAGGGGTTCCTGCCTCGGCTGAGCATGCCCTTCATGAGGAGGCCCACGGTCTTGTGGGGAACGAAGTTCAGTCTATTTCTCTGTCCCCATTCAAGGATCACTTGTAAACCTTCTTCAGCCTTAGATTCCACTTCCCTTCTACTGTCCCCAGAGACCAAAAACAATTTATCATCTACGTAGTCGACCGATATACAACCTTCAGGCAAGGGCAACCTGGAGGAGTCGTCGAACAAGATTTTCCACAGGTCGGGTCCGAGAACCGACCCCTGCGGACATCCCATGTCGACTGTTCGGGTGATTAAAACGTCCCCGTGCCCTATGATAACTGTCCTACCACTTAGATAGTCACTAATAATCTCAAACAGTTTACGCGGGCAGTTCCTGCTTTTCAGCTTGGTAAGTATCATCGGCCACCACGCGTGATCAAAGGCACCCGAGATATCCAAGAAGATGCCTATAACGTACCTCTTTTGGCATACCCTCACCCATTCAAGCGCATGTTTAATGGCGTGCTCCGTGGATTTGCCGGGGACAAAGCCGAATTGAAGATCGCTGGGCGGCGTTAGGGTGAGGTGTAGTCGGTGCTTGATGATGTTTTCCAAAACTTTGCCTAGAATTGGCAATAATGTTATAGGCCTATAAGCTCCTATGTCCGTCTTCGGACATAGGAGCTTATAGGCCTATAACATTATTGCCAATTCTAGGCAAAGTTCTAAATTCTAGGCGATTTGTACAGTAAAAATACGAGGTCGCGAACATGACCCTCTCCGCGTGGAGATTACCGCTACATTGGAGCTACCTGCGCTGACCCTGGCCTGCCGCCCCCGGCTTCCTGACCACCAGCTGTGAGTTGAACCTCGATTTCCCTCTTAATTAATGTGTCCCATAGCAATTCTCGGTTGAAACGACCACATTCCCGGAGAGATTTGAGAGACCCCCTTCGTTAGAAAATATCTAGCTAGGCATTGTGTTGTTGATTTGTGACTAATAATTATGTTTTGCTAGATGTTGTAATTGTGTAAACCAGACAATATAGTTATATTTCACCCAACTTCCTCTTTCATTTGATGGGACCACGTGGGCGGGTTTGGCGAATACCTAAGTACCATTTAAATCTAGTTACCTACGACCTTGACGAGGAGAGGGTTCCTGCCTGCTGACGACTTGAGCTAGCCGAGAGCAAAATGTAGGTGGCCCCCTCCCCCTTGGGACCGCTACAGTATAACTGTTTCCTTGATAAACTAAAATAAAATATATGTTTAATTTTTCTCTTTTAAATAATAACTTACCCAATCTTATAATAATTACTTTACTTTAAAATATAGTATTCAGTCATTGAAAACAATTTAAACTAAGCTCTTACGAAAAATATGAAACAGGAAAGACAGAAAAAATATGGTTGCTTCTGGGAATTGAATCCGAGACCTCTGCCTTGCTGGGGCATTGCTCTGACCATTGATTTGATTGACAATGCTTCAAAAAATTTAGATAATGTTGGTAGTTCTTAGTCTACGTATGATTCACTAAAAAATCGTATATCCGAGTACAAGGTTCATTCGCCTAAAGGCGGCCCACTACCTACATACGGTCCTGATATCACCGAGATATAATATATTTCAGTAGGCTCCAGTTGACATTATGGAGGTTCTACTCAACTAACAGGGTGGATTTAATAGAAAAGGTACGACAGTGGGTGTCGTGCTCGCGATTTATTACTCATTTAACCCGCTTTTCCTGGTTAGCTAACGACCATGGCAAACCTAACCTCAAACATAGGCTCGGAGAATTGGTCCGGAAAAGATTTAGAATAAAAGCTGTCTAGAATATTCATGAAACAATAGTTACAATAGTCCGATTAAACCCTCCAATTTATTATAATCCTAAAATGGTCGTGT
This sequence comes from Limnephilus marmoratus, assembly GCA_917880885.1. Taxonomy (NCBI): domain Eukaryota; kingdom Metazoa; phylum Arthropoda; class Insecta; order Trichoptera; family Limnephilidae; genus Limnephilus; species Limnephilus marmoratus. The sequence continues at coordinate 893,496 of OU862915.1, read as the reverse complement.
GGCGAATGCTCCTATCAAATAACAATGTAATGTATAAAACAGGTTAAACGTTGTTGGCATTTTAAATATAAGGAAGTAATAGTAAAATCCTATATAATATAACTCCCCAAATAGATTTGACAGGATTTACTACTTTATTCATCTCTTCCTTCATCTATATAATGCTCTCTTTGTGGTATTTACCCACACTTTAAATCATCTTTCTATTTTAATTGTTTTCAAATCAATATGTATTTAACCTTAAATATTCTTATGTTATAATTAAAAATCCTTATGTATGATATTCATTTATGTACTTCTACGCCTGTCTCAACACAGGTATACCCTAGTGAGACAGGCATCGAATAATGTAATGTAAACATACCTTATATAGATAAATCTATAATATAAAAATGAATCGCTAAATTTGTTGGTAAGCGCAAATCTCGAGAGCGGCTGAACCGATTTCACTAATTCTTTTTTTTAAATATTCCTTAAAGTTCGAGGATGGTTTTTACGGAGAGAAAAATCAAGAAAATTGCGCAGAAAATTAGATAATAACAGAAAACATCGCACGCTTGACAGTTCGCGTGTTAGAGAATGACATTTTGCAAAACAATGAATGATTGTTCAATCAGGATTCTATTTTTGAAAAGTTGAAAAATTTATTTAAAGTTGTACTCCCCTAATAGTTAAATGGCATAGCACCGCATGCCGGGACCAGCTAGTAAATAAATAAATTAAAACAAAAATAAATAACTTCTATTAAATCTTGATTATATCATTATCTGTACATCAACTGTGTTTTTTCGGGAATTTTCAAAAAATAACAGGCTCAATAGCTCAATAGCTCACTGTTCGAATAGTTTAGGTTCGGATCGGTTCGGTTGTGTTCTTTTCGGTTCGGTTCGGTTCGGTTCGGTTCGGTTCGGTTCGGTTCGATTTGGTTCGGTTCAGTTCGGTTCGGTTCGGTTCGGTTCAATTCAGTTTGGTTCTGTTCGGTTCTGTTCGGTTCTGTTCGGTTCTGTTCGGTTCAGTTCGATTCAATCAATCAATCAATCCTGCTCTACTTGCTGACCACTAGTGACCATATAAACTTTCCGGCCAAAAACTTCCCAGAGCAGACCAAAATTGTAATATAATGCAGAATATAACGTTTATGGAAACGAACCAAAGTTGAGCTTAAATTATTATAAAAATATATTTTGCAAATTTGTTCCAATTTTATGTTCTGATTAACTCCTGACTCCAGGGAATACAATTCAAATAAAATGTGATAAGTTTTATACAAAAAACTGGTATAATTTGATGAAATCAAATCACTTTGTAAAACACCTCTTATTTACTTAAAATTATTTGTTTTAAAGAAACCATTGGTTTAGAAACATATTGATAATTTTGATTAAATAAGTGGTGTTTTACAAAGTGATTTCTTTTCATACAATTAAAATTATGCCAAAAAGTGAATTTGTAAAGATTGAAATAGTATAATTTAATTTATAATCATCCTGTCGGCATGTTCCAATCCTTGTACTCAGAGGCCGAGCGACGAGCGTTTCTGTAGAAATGCTCAGTCGTGAATTCTAGACTTAAATAATGGGTTGTATTTCCGACAATAATGTATTACGATTATCAAGCCCCATGAGATGTGATTGGTGTACATGTATATTGCTAGTGTTAACTGCTAACAGGACGAGGTACTCACTGAGAATGTAACTTTAATCGTCACTTAATTATTTTGATCTAATCCTGGCTTTCTAATTTAATTATTTTACTGATAATTTGGGCCTCCCTGAATGCAACCTGTGGGTCTCCCCATTTAACTTCTTTTACGTAAACCCCACCCAAATAATTTTCCACAGGGCTTACATCATCTTTGGAGATGTCAGTGAAGTGTATTTTTTAAGGAAAGTTAGAGTCAGAGTGTCCAGGAGTGACGGACGTACTGTTTCCGTTTTATAAAAGATATAGATTTATAGATGTTATCCCTTCTATATATATGTATAGTTTATTTACTATTTTTAAATTTAATTTAGAACTGAAACCAAAAGTGTCAAGAGGTATAATCGTCCATAGATGTTAACATGACCTAACTAAGAATTTTGATTATTTATCATTTTAGAAGAATAAAATAATGTTTATTTATTTATTTGTTTCCATGTACACGAAACAACACGGACCATTAGCGTAATTAAATTAACGTATGAATAGTAAAACAACATAAATAATACATGTAAAGTAAAAAGTAAAATTACCACAACGTGATGTACAACCCCAAGAAGACGGAAGTAATCGCATTCCACCATGGAAAAAATCCCGAGAAGATGCTCCCCGTACAACTCAATTCAATGAGGAAAAGCACATCTTCTGATGTAAAATACTTAGGTCATATCATCACTGAAGACCTCTCGAATGATGGTGATATTGAACGACAGAGGAGAAGTATCAGTGTATTGTTCAGTATGATTGCCCGAAGTTTTTTCCAATGCAGTAACCATGTAAAAAAAACATTGTGCAATGCATTTTTCATTAGTCTATACACGTGTGACACATGGTATCACTACCGAACCACCTCGATGGAACAACTCCGGATCCAATATAACAATGCATGCAGAATTATATTTGGATTCAGAAGATATAGCAGTGCATTGACAATGTTTACGGAACTAGGATTGCACGGATTCGCCGGTCTGATGAGACACCGGGTCACTGGAGTCAGGATGCGACTAATGGCCTCCGACAATACAGTGGTGACCGCAGCGTTCCAGCACCAAACACCACTGCTGAGTGAGCGCTGGTCCCGAGCTCACCTCAGACCACGCCCTACATACAATTGATAATTAACTTATTTTTTATTTTATTTTTTATTTTTTTTTTATATTTTGTTTTTTCGTACTTGATTCTTTATTTCAAACATTTTTAATTTAAATATGTATTTATATGGGATGTGTGGGATTGCACTGTCCTCCTCACAAAACATTATTATTATTATTATTGAAGTAAATAGTAGATATAAAGCAAATATAAATAAGTTGAAAGTAAAAAGTAAAAATGATAAAAGTAAAAAAAAAACTTAATTGCTGAAAATCTAAATATCTAACAGGGTAAAAAGTATAAAATATAAAAAGGTACAAAAAGAAAGTGGTCACTTTCAACCTTAGCCCCTCTGTAAACGCTTGTTACTCGGTAACGGTTCTCAACCTAGAGTCAATTACTACAAAATCAATTATTGATTTTTCTCGTATGATTTCGAGAGATGGTAAGGCTGAAAAAGATATTGAGAGAAAGATAAATGCAGGGAACTCCTTTAATGGAAGACTGAATGTCGTTGGCGCTAACAAAAAAGTGTATCCAAGAAGCGAATCTTGCAGTTCACAATGGAGTGCTGGTACCGACCCTGATATATGGTAGTGAGGCGTGGATCTGGAGAAAGATGGAGAACAGATGAAAGTTGGCTGAATGCTATAGAAATGAGATCCCTGGAGTGTATGTGGGGTAAAACCGTGTACTCTCTGCCTACCCCTGCGAAAAACGGCGTGATGGTTAGTTATTTAAGTATAAAAAGTACGTAATGCTCTTAGTAGGAGCCAAAAAAATGTATTTAATTAGGTGAACTACCGGGAGAATCGAATATTATGATAATAATAAAGGTAGGTATTATGAATTATAACAGCGCGATATGATATATGTTTACATTGTACCTGTGATGTATTTCTAATTCCGTATAAGTGTAAGTAAGTACTGATACATTGTAGTTACACGGTTCTTGCAGACAAGACTACCGGCTTTAGAATATTCATTATCTATGCCAGCGATGTATTGTTGAATTTTGTTCTACATGAGTGCCAGGATTGTTGGAATAATAAGGTGATTTGAATCGAGTTTGTCTACTAGGTACATGATAATTTATTAACGAAACAAATTCAGGGGAGTCAAACCAGTTATTATTTATTATGGTAATATTTTGTCTTTTAACGATAAGAGCCGCATTGATTGGAAGAGCAATAGAGAATCGCAACGCAATTAATATCATCTGCGGGAATTTCTAATTTAAAATGAATCGATAAAGTTAAGTATGATTACTGCACTTGTTCTAGAAATCTTCTTCTTCTCTCTGTCTTTTATACCTCACCGACCTGACTAAAAATACATGACATGTTCAGTATTCACTGCATTTTGCTGCCATTTCTTTAGAACAATTCTTGTGTACTTGAAAAATGTGTCGATTCTGCGAAGAATTCACTTTTATACTTCGGATGGTTATCTTCGTAGTCGACAGCGAAGACTGTTTTATTTTGTGCCTTATAAAGCCAATGTTGGGTTTTTCAAACTCCCTCACTTTTGATGGCACTATTTTTGATATTGACAACAAGTTGTTAAATTAGATAAAAATAATCCAATAATTACTATTAACTCTGAAAAAAATTCCGAAATTGCCTCTAAAGTAAAATCACAAAAAAAATGAATTCTCTGATGGCTGAATTTTTGTAATTTAGAACACCAAAAATAAAAAAGGTCATATCCGTACCAGATACCTTCTATTTTATTAATAAGCTCGGTTGAGTAGTTCGACCTGAATTCACATTTAATAGAAAGATGTTTTTACGATCGTACAGGGCGGTTCCAATGAGAAAGATTAATTATTCTCCGTACCAGCTTTTTAAAATTATAACTCAATATCAATTTAATTTTATTCCAAATTTGCTTTAATTTATCCCTACATCCAAAAATGCTGAAAGCCGTGATGATAAAACTATTATGTACTTCTTGTAATTATTTTTTGGTCATAAGTATTTATCATTTTTCAATAATGTCTAGGCAAAATAAGAATGAAAAAAAAACTTAAATATATTAATTTGTAAGACAGTAAATAGATAGACAAAAGAGAGAATTTTTCGTCATAAATAAGTGTTCGGATATATTTTTTAATGATTTTATTTAAACTAAAATTAAAATTTTGAAACACGCGTTTACTAGATAACATATTGATTTACAATAATGTATGATTACATGATATGAAAGATGTCTTGTAAAATAAGATTTTTCGTTTGAAAATTTAACAAATCTGCCAACGGACCTATGGTGTAACCTTATTATACTAAAAATCAACATTTTTTCTCAAAATTTAAACATGCGTTTACTAGATAAAAGAACAATCTTTCGAAATCAATTTAATTTTTTTGTGGAAAAGAGTCAATACGTCTAAAATTTGATTTTTATTAAAATTATTAAAATTAAATTTGTTATATTGAACTAATATAACAATACATTAACCTTTGTTCTAAAATTTGGACTTCACAACATTAAGACATAACATTCGAAAAACTGCAAAGCTTTTAGGAGCATAGCTTTTATAGCAAAGAGTGTGTGCCGAGACGAAATTCTGTAGCGGACAATCCTCTCTGCCTATCCCTGCGGAGAAACGGCGTGATAGTTACTAATTCTTAGATTTCGCAAACCATCAAATAATTATTTCTATTGCATTACGTGGTGTATTGTAATAAATTTCTATTGGAATTTCATTGTCAAGTTGAAAGGCCTGTTAGGATTACTGTAGGGGCGTGTAAATAGCCCCTGACACGAGGGAATGACTACCCTATGTAAATTAACGAAAATTGAATTCTTCCCTATGTGACACAAAAACAGTTGACCCAGCAATTCCAAATTCCAAAGTGAAAACAACAATACTCACTCAGAGAATGCAGTTCATCCACGATGTCCAACACAAAAGACACTTCTTTTTATGAAAAAATATCAAGGCGGTATTGCATAATTTTAACAGATGTTTCGCACAGCAAGGAAGTTTCAACAATGAAAAAATAAATCTGCCTATCAATAATACGTGCCAAATCTTGTACAACAATAATTCAATCCTGGGTGAATTATTCGATTATGCGTGACTAGGAGTGACATCTCTTGGCCTTTCACTGACACTCCCGTCGGAAGTAATCGCCTGCTTCACAAAGGTAAGGAAATGCATGAATACACTGAATTTCAAGTCACATAGGTAAATTCAATACAATACAAAAATCATAGATGGCGCCCTCATGGTCCCATAGCATAAATTATTAATTTAAAGAAATTAATGCCCAAATGGATCCAAATATATTTATGGCGCGTATCCATATTCCCCGCCTTGGAAGTTCGCGGAACTTTCAAAAAAAACAAAGTTTAAATTAAACTTATTAAGGATAAAATCACTAAGTTGAAAAATGTTTAAAAATAAAAATCATGTTGCTAAGTCAACTAAGTGTTAAATAAAGAATATCATGTTGCTAAGTCAACTAAGTGTTAAATAAAGAATGTCATGGTTAAGTCCGAAATAATGAAACTTTAACAAAATATTAACTTAAAATAATGATGTAATTATTGCGTTGGGATGGGATATAATTTAACAGGACGTTTAAAAAATCCATATCTTGTCTTTACCGTCGTAACGCGAATAATTCTATCAGTACCAGAATGAACCATTATCTGAATGAATGATGCCATTATCTGAATACAAGAATGACACACATGGCCACGCCGAGAAATAAAACGGCTGAAAGCATTTGAAGTTAGGTCAAAGACCAACTCATGTTAGATTATAACAAAATAATGTTAAACCTAACGCCATCTAGGATCTGTTATGTGTAGCTCAGTGTACCTACATGTTTTACTTTGTGAGAATAAATTCTTCTGTTCAAGTCTAATTACCGTGTTTCATTAGGTTATGGGCCCAGTAGCTATAATTCGCGTTAAAGTAAAGTTTTCTCACGTAAAATTACTTTTAAGTGGACAATCAGTGACCAGTGTACCATATACTCCAGAAAAACAGAGTAAATCGCTGCAATAATAACTGTTTTTGGGATTGACAATCTGTTACCGCGTTCTCGGTCCCGGAGTGTTATTTTTCAATATGGCGGGAAGTTACATAGTGAATATACCAAGATTGAAGGGCCGCGAGAACTTTGATGAATGGCAATATGCTGCTGAACATTTTTTGATGTTGGATGGTGTCGATATTCACAAGCCAGAATCATCTGATTGTACGAGTTTGGATGATAAAAAGGCAAAAGCTAAACTTATTATGACGATTGACTCCTCTATTTATGTTCACATCAAAAACGAGCAAACAGTACAAGGTGTATGGAAACGTTTGAAGGCCTTATATGACGACTCTGGCTTCACACGACGCATCAGTTTACTCCGAAAGCTAATATCTATTCGGCTAGAAGACTCAGAATCAATGGGTGCCTATGTAACTCAGATGGTTGATACTGCGCAGAAACTTAAAAGTACCGGTTTCCAGATAACGGACGAGTGGATTGGATCTCTTCTGCTCGCTGGGCTAACGGATAAATTTGCTCCTTTATTAATGGCGATCGAGCATAGTGGTATGATTATCAGCACAGATGTCATAAAATCGAAATTGCTGGACATGAGTTCCGAAGTTGGCAGCTCTGGAACAAATAGTGCATTTTTGTCAAAAGGTTGGCAGCACCGACACAGCAAGAGAAATGGCAGCATTGGTAGCCCTGCAAAATGGAAAACGTCGACGCCACCGCCATCTTCGAATTCTGTCAAAACAATCCGCTGTTACAAGTGTCAACAACTCGGTCATTATATGAATAAGTGCCCGAATAACACACAGAAAAAAAGTGAAACCAATGCATTTAGTGCAATTTTTTTGAATGGAACATTCAATAATTCACATTGGTATGTGGATTCTGCTGCAAGTTCACATATGATTGTTGATAAACGTTGTTTACAGGATGTATCGTTTAATCACAAAGTGAAAGACATTGTTATTGCAAATCACGAGAAAATACCGGTTATATGCTCAGGGAACACGATGATTACGACAGTAGTGAATAATTCGGAGTTTGATATCCCTGTCAAAAATGTTTTATGCGTGCCGAATCTATCAACTAATTTGTTATCAGTAAGTCAGCTGATTCAAAGTGGAAACAAAGTTAACTTTGAAGCAACAGTTTGCAAAATACGCAATCGACAGAATGTACTGATAGGTGTTGCAAATTTAGTAAATGGTGTGTACAGATTAAATATTAAGTCAGAACATTTGTTTGCGTGTACAGCAACAAATGTGACAAGTGAAATATGGCACCGAAGGTTGGGACACATTAATTGTAAAACTCTGAATGCGATGAAGAACGGAGCAGTTGAAGGTGTGACATTTCAACAAAAAAATTGTAAAATTGATAAATCCAGCTGTACTATATGCTGTGAGGGAAATCAAGCGAGGCTGCCTTTTCCTCTGAGTACTAGCAAGAGTCAGGAAACGCTGGATTTGGTTCATAGTGATCTGTGTGGGCCAATGGAGAATAATTCACTTGGAATGGCCAGATACTTTTTAATATTTGTGGATGACTATAGCAGAATGTGTTTTGTATACTTTCTACAGTCAAAACATCAAACATTCAAATACTTCAAGGAATTTAAAAATTTAGTTGAGAATCAGCAATCAAAGAAAAAAAAAATATTAAGATCTGAAAACGGCGGCGAGTTCTGCTCAGCGGAAATGAAAAATTACTTGAAGCAGTGTGGTATAGTGCATCAGAAAACAAACGCATATACTCCAGAACAAAATGGGCTATCCGAAAGATACAATAGGTCAATTGTGGAGAAAGCACGGTGTCTCTTATTTGATGCACAGTTCGAAAAGAAGTTTTGGACAGAGGCTGTAAATACGGCGGTGTATCTTATAAATAGGTCACCAACGGCGGGACTAAGCCGTAGTACTGCGCCTTATGAAATGTGGACAGGAAAAAAGCCAAATGTTTCCCATTTACGAATCTTTGACAGTCGAGTGATGGTCCATATACCGAAAGAAAAGCGCAAAAAATGGGATAAAAAGGCAACTAAAATGTTCCTAGTTGGCTATTCGGAAAACACCAAAGGCTATCGATTGTTTGACCCAGAGTCACAAAAATTAATTATTGCTAGAGATGTTGTTGTCATGGAAAATACAAATGACAGTTCAACAGCAACTATTTTCGTCGAAGACATACAGCAACCTGACTGCACGGAGGAAAGTCAGGTGAACAGCACATATGAAGAGGAAAATGTGAATGATGTTACATATGTTCCTGAGGAATCGACTAGTGAGTCAGAAGACAGTTTATATGAGACGTTAACCCCGGCCGACACAGATGTTTTTCCGGAAAATACTAACATTGCTCCGGAAAAACGAGTCAAACGTAAGCCAGAGTACTATGGTTACACGAGCATGTGTATAGAAGACGTGTCGAGTGAACAGATTTCTCTCACCGAGGTTATAACTGGACCTGAAAAAGTGGAATGGAAAAATGCAATAAAGGAGGAATTAAAATCCTTTAGTGAAAATGACACTTGGGAGCTAGTAGACAGGCCGCAGCATGGCACAGTGGTAAAAAATAAGTGGGTGCTTAAAAAGAAATATAACAGTGACGGTGAAGTGCGTTTCAGAGCGAGACTTGTTGCAAAGGGTTTTTCCCAGAAAAAGGGCATAGACTTTACCAAAACGTTCTCGCCAGTGTTAAGATATTCTACCCTTAGATTATTATTTGCTTTAAGTGTACAACTTAATCTCAAAATGAATCACCTTGATGTACCAACAGCATTCTTAAACGGTTTTCTTAAAGAAAATGTTTTTACAGAGATACCAGAATACTCTCATTTTGTAAATTGTAAAAATAAAGTATTAAAATTATTATGAACAGTTAAAGACTGAACTTGTCAATAAATTCAAGATAAAAGATTTAGGTCAAATTAAACAATGTCTAGGAATGAGGGTAAATGCTCAAATAGATTGTATTACTGTTGACCAAGAACATTTTGTAAACAATATTTTAAATAAGTTCAATATGTCAGATTGTCATACTTCAGAAACCCCTATGGAAGTTAATTTAAAGTTGGAAAAAGATTTAAATAATAATGATGATATTTTAAAATATCCATACCAACAGCTGATAGGAAGTCTCATGTACCTATCTGTATTGACAAGACCAGATATTGCTTATAGTGTAAGTTATTTAAGTCAGTATAATAACTGTTATAATGAAACTCATTGGAAACATTTAAAAAGATTGTTAAAATACCTACAGAAAACTAAAAGCTATGGTTTAGTTAATAAGAAAAATGATTACCATTTACATGGTTTCGTGGACGCGGATTGGGCGTCATGTACTTTAGATAGAAAGTCATATACTGGTTTCTGCTTCATAATGTCAGGATGTGTCATTTCTTTTGAATCCAGAAAACAAAGAACAATTGCTTTGTCAAGTACAGAAGCGGAGTACATGGCTTTATCCGAGGCCTGCAAAGAGGCTATTTATTTAAAGAGTTTATTGTTAGATATGATTTCTATCAATAAAAATACACCTGTATGTTTGTATAGTGATAGTCAAAGTTCTATTAAATTGGCTGTTAATCCACTGTTTCTTAAACGTACTAAACATATTGATGTACGACATCATTTTGTTAGAGAATGTGTATTTGATAATAAAGTGAAAATTGATTACGGTTCAACCTCCAATATGCCAGCTGATTTATTGACCAAAAGTCTGTGTATAAATAAACATTATAAATTTTTAAGTTCAATGGGCATATCGGAAGTTTAAATCTTATTGTTTTTTGTTTATATGAAATTTGGATTATTTTGTTACGAGAGGGTGTTAGATTATAACAAAATAATGTTAAACCTAACGCCATCTAGGATCTGTTATGTGTAGCTCAGTGTACCTACATGTTTTACTTTGTGAGAATAAATTCTTCTGTTCAAGTCTAATTACCGTGTTTCATTAACTCAATATGAATGGCCTTGGTTACAAAGCACACAAAAAAATATATATATTCCTTTTGTGAAAGTTGTCTTCTCAGACGAGCAAGCGTGATACAGAGGGGACCTGCGTAATCTACACTGGTGTGAACGAAAGCCTTTGCTTCTACAACACGATATGAAGGTAAATCTGCCATCTTCAGTGTAGGATGCGATGGATTTAAGCGGAAGCAGCAATTGCATTTCCGCACTTTTGCCCTAATAACAGTCCTGGCATCTAATATCCAATAGCGCTGCCGTAAGATGGACATAAGAAGTCCAGGGCCTATATGAAAGTACATGACATAGAAATGATCAACAATAAGATCCACAACACAGTCATGTTTAGGAAGTAAACCCGGAAGTTTAACCTCAAATGGTAAATCCGATTCAGAAGGCCGCCCCCCCAATACGTAACAAATTATCCTCATCGAGAAAAACTAATAAATTCCGAAGCTTTTTTGAATTGTATATGGACAATTTGCCTTTCTGAAGTTCAGCAATATCTTCTATAAAATGAAAACTCTGCACAGAACGAATCATAACTTTTTTACAGGAAGGTGATACCTTTTTTACGAATCGAAGGACATAAACTACTATCCTTAAAAGTTTATCCCATGTGGATATACGCTGAGCCAGTTCACTCAGGACCGATTGTTCACACGGAACTATTGCAGTGAGCACATTAGTTTTGTGCCCAGGCATTTCACCGGTATTTGTGAGATGAAAAGGTTTTATTGGCCATTCCGAAGGTGGGCTGCGAATCCATGATGGGCCGTTCCAACATAGTTCGTGTGAAACGAGCTGGGAAAGAAGCATGCCACGTGTAAGGCAGTCACTAGGATTTTCACTAACGGCGACATGATAAAACTTCTCAGGAGGCAAATTCTCCTGACATTGAGCCACGTGATTACTAACAAACACCGACCATCGATGTGGCGACGAATGTATCCATGAAAGCGCAATGCTAGAATCTGAAAACGCGTATGTCCCTGCAATAGTAAAACGCGAACGATAATTATCTTGAACCATCCGTATTAGTTTGGACATCAAGACCGCGGCACACAGCTCCAAACGAGCAAGTGCTGTCACTTTGGTGGGAGAGACCTTTGATTTTGCACAAAACAATCTCATGGTAATATTCCGAGATGGATCAGTTGTGTGTAAATATATCACACAGCCATAACCATTCAGGCTCACATCGCAGAAAGCGACAATGAGTACTGTACTGTCCTTTAGGACACCAACAACCAACTCACTAAAAAATAACATCCGTATGTACCCTGATCAATCATTTGCGCAAAGGAATCAGTTAAATGATTTAAGAACGGAGCTGAAAAATAGGCAATCTTCAGGTGAGCAAGACATCACAATAAAGTATATTAATAACATCCCAACAATTGTCAAACTATCCCCAAAAAACTGACCCATAACCTGAAATCTACATCACTATCTCTCAACATTTATTACCAAAATGTAAGAGGACTTAAGACTAAACTAAATAATTTAAGAATTAAACTACCGACCTTAGAATATGATGTTTACTGCTTCACTGAGACATGGTTGACCCCAGATATTAAACATGGTGAGTTAGGATTTCACTCCCATAATACCTATCGAATGGACCGCGATACTAATACTAGCAACAAAAGTAGGGGAGGTGGCTGTCTAATTTCTATTAACACTAAATTAACCTCAAGAAAACTCAAATGTACAAACCTCAACGTGGAACAACTATTTGTTTTAGTGACAAACAAGAGTGAAAAAATCATAGTTGGTTGTGCGTACATTCCACCCTCATCTGATGTCCAGCTATATACTAGTTACTGTCAAGAAGTAGAAATATTGCGAATAAAATATCCAGACGCTAAATTTATCCTTACAGGTGATTTTAACCAACCTACTGTTCATTGGGATATTAACAACAATAATACTCGCACAAATTCCACGTCCAATAATAGTTCTCGTGAACTTATAGAAAATATTAACGGCCTACATTTTATAATTTAAAACCATTAATTAAATTAGTACATATCCGTACTAGATATTTGGTTTAACTTTTCATTGAGATAAAATCGCCTTTCTATAATTTTAGCATCCACTGCCTTATTTTACATTTGAAAGTAAAAAGTTGGGTAAGGATTATGTTAGCAGGCTTAATGGTAGGTACTGTTATAGATAAATAGTAAATTGGCGGATAAAGAACCAGGGTGTCTCTAGAATCCCAAGTAAACCCCGCAAATCAAATATGTACATTTTGGAGTACCTACCTTACTAAACAAGTAAAAAGTATAAAATGTGTCGCTCAGTACGAACGTACGGGAGAGCTTTACGCAGACAGACCGTAAGGACTCTAGTTTATTTTAAGACTTGGAACCTTTTATTTTGCAGACTCGGTAGACTCACGTTAAAAGCAGTGGAAGGTTTATGTTCTAATGAATAAAATAAACCATGTGAAAATACGAAGCAACAAAGTTTATATTTTAATTTTATATGCACGTCGTCGCTTTAGTTCGTATTTGTCCAACAGACCATTAGAAAATTTTACAGAAAGAGAAGGTTTTCTTTCATTAATTCAATTAAACATTATGAAAGGTGTTTAAGATAAATTCATTTTCGTAAAGGTAAAGGTCTCATTAGTTTAAATAATTTTTATTTAAGTGATTAACAATAATTTTTTATACTTTATTTTTAAATTAAAAGTGGAGATGGGTTAAAAACTAAAATGGTCTGTTGGACAAATAAGAACTGAGGTGACGACGTCTTAAATTTGAATGTATTTACTTCTATGTTCGTAGTAAGCTGTTTACAAAATTAATCAGTAACCGTGGCAAAAGTTTTATGAACACCTCACTAGGAGAACCTGTACCGAGGTGTTCATTTTCCCCACACAGGGGGCCCTGAGAAAAATAATTTCCCTCAGGGCCTATTTCATCTTTGAGGATGCTGTGTGGAGGTTCTTTTTAGCACCCCTTCTAGCGAACCACTTAACGTAGCGAACAACTTGGGATGACCTATGGCAAAGGTGTTGGTTATCGGTATCCAGTCGGCGGTACCCAGACCCGCCTCCCAAATTGATTAGCAGTTAAGGTACATCGTAATAGTATACAGATCTACTAATAATAGCAAGAATGTAGTAACAATGTAGCGAAAATAAAAGGGTGAACAGGGAGTGAATTTACACGAAATGAACTTACACGACGTGAACTTACACGAAGTGAACTTACACGAAGTAAACTTGCACAAAGTGAACTACCACGAAGTGAACTTATACATAGTGAACTTAACACGAAATGAACTTACACATAGTGAACTTAACACGAAGTGAACTTACACGAAGTGAACCACCACGAAGTGAACTTACAAATAGTAAACTTAACACGAAGTGAACTTACACGAAGTGAACTTACACGAAGTGAACTTATAGAAAGCGAACTACCACGAAGTGAACTTACACGTAGTGAACTTAACACGAAGTGAACTTATGTATAGCGAACTTACACGAAGTGAACTTACGCAAAGTGAACTAACACGAAGTAATATCTTGATTTATTTTTGGGGTATTATGCCGTATTGCGCTTCCTCGATGATGGATACTGTAATGATGCCCGAAACGTTGGCCAAATAAGGGGGTAGCGCAACATGACATAATACCCAAAAAAGGAATCACGATAATAATTTGGTCGTGAAAATTACAAATCATACCTTACTCGAAGTAAACTTAATGAAGCAAAAAAGACGATAAAAGAAAAGTGAAAATGTTAATTACGAATTAAAGTAAGTATTTCAAAATATTACCAATTCATTTATAAAAAAATATTTTTTTTCTTTTCAAAGTAAATTAAATTTTTCAAAAGAAGCAAACACATTGTGACTTGACATTTTAAATAAATAAAAAGAAAATACTTTGTTTTACGTTACTTTATTGTTATTTTTTTCCTTCTACCGGTTTCGGTACCTCCGTACCATCATCAAGACTGAATATAAAAAATACTGACAAATACAGGAAAATACATATATATATATATATTAGATATACAAATTGTGAAAGAAAGAGACAGTAAATTAGAGTGGGACAGTGCGTCAGTTGTGGGAGGGAAGTGGGGGAGTAAATTAAATTACTAAATATTTATATATTATTATATTACTAACTTATATATTTTATTATTCCAAAGGCGTTTACTTCCCAAAAATTTCAGTGCGGCTGTTTCAGGTGCTCTCATCGATCTCTGCAACTTTTTCTGGTTACGCGGTGTTTTTTTTTTAAATAATAAAACCAAAATATTTGTGAGTGGTATTGGTTTAGTAGATACGGAAGAACGTATAAAAGAATTCCACTGGAATTAACTAACTAGTAAGTCGATGAATAAAATCGCAGGGACGTTCCAGGACGACGATCCACGATAGGCGAATCAAATAATTGAACCGGGTCATGTCAAAAGTCAAAATGAGACAGGAGTAGGTCTATGTGGATAAAACGAACAGTGTATCACAGGACGTTGGTTAGTCCATCCATGTCATAATAGTCGTATCTCTCGCAAAATTTTGTATGATGCGTAATTAATGTGAAATATTTGTGCGTAACGCGTAATTCTATTCAAGTTCAATGATTTTTTTTTCTTCATCTTTGTAACTGTTTGTCATATCAGTCAGCGGCAAAGTAGGTACCATAATTATTTTATTAATTAGTAGCTGACCAGGATAACGTTGTTCTGCCATATGAATTATTTCTAGTGAATATTTTGGTTTTAAAAAATAACGAATGTGTTGTAAGTGTGTGGGGATGGGATCTATGATAGAAAGAGGAATGAATCTATTTCTCAATTATTTGTATTTTTGAACAAATTAATATATTATATTACTCGTATTTCATTAAAGTAACGGACATATTCATTGTTGTCATTCAACAACAACAAAAAATTTCGTTCTATTTGAATTAAGGGCGTCGCGACGGTTAAATTTGTTTTAGGTATTTTTGATGCAAAAAAATTGCCAAAAAATAGAAAAAAAATTCTGGATGGGAACACCCTAATTAGCTAGTGGTATGAAATATTTACGACCTACTCTCATAAAAATTGGTCTAGCCGTTTCGGAGGAGTGCGACCACAAACACCGTAACACGAGATTTTTAAATACATGTATATTAATTCTTCATTCAAAATGCTTGACAGATGCTTCACTGAACTATACCCAGTGGACATACAATTGCGCCCCTTTCACATGTCCGTATTCTGTGAATGGCTGTCCTTTTCATAATAGTAATAATGTTTGTTCCAGGATGTGGGCAGAATAGTGCATGTATATATTTTATATTATTTGGTAGTGACACAAATGTATTTGGTATTATGGGAATACAGTGAATTTTGTTTTATTTTTATTTTAAGGTGGAAAGATGAATTCTACTCTCCTTCCTATACATACATGGACGAAGTCACCGACAGGCTAAATAATGCAGGGGTAGGCTGCCAAATCGGAGGACAGTGTCTGAACAACATCAGTTATGCAGACGACATGGTCTTGATGGCACTATCTATAAGGGGCCTACGTATTCTTCTGAAGATCTGCGAAGAGTTTGCTGAAGAAACAAACATGCTATATAACCCCACTAAAACGCCTCTACTGGTCATAAGACATGGACAAGGACCAAAAAATATTCCTCCAGCTACCCTGAACGATATGAACCTGCAGTTGACTGAAAGAACTAAATACCTTGGACACATAATCACCAGATGGACGATGATGACATCGATAGGCAAAGAAGAGCTCTCAGCGTAAAAGCAAACATGCTCAGTAGAAGATTCTGCCTTCGCGGTACTGCTGTAAAAAGGACGCTCTTCCTTTCCTTCTGCACAACGCTGTATACGTGCGAACTCTGGGCAAACTACAAGAAGAGTAGTATAGAAAGTCTCCGGGTTCAGTACAATAACGCCTTCCACATAATGTTTGGTCTCCCAGATATGCAGCGCTTCCCGGATGTTCACGGAGGGGTAGATTCCCGGCTATGCAGCCCTTATTAGATCCAGGTGGCAGGAATGAGGGAAAGGATATGCAGCTCTGGAAATATCCTAGTCATGGAAGGCCACCTCAGTCCATCATACAGCATTGATACACATTGGAGAAAAATACTGGCTCCTGATGTGGTCACAGAATCCTAAAAGTCAATTACTATTATTTTCCTATTTTCTTTTGTTATTACCTTTTCTTTAATATACAATCATATTCACCTGCTTTTCTTTTTTTTCTCTTTAAAATATTTTGTGTATGTATTATCACCCTTATGGAATAAGTGAGATTGCACTATTCGCCCCACATACCGGAATAAACATTTATTATTATTATTTATTATGAGTATTTTCGTTATTTGTTTTTGGGGTGTTATGCCGTGTTGCGCTATCTCCTTCTTTAGCCAAACTTTCGTGCTTGCAAACTCGGCCACCCTGATAAATCGGCAATCGCTGAGCACCTAATCGAAACCGGCCATTACTTTGGATTTGTTCCTGAGGTCTTGGGAAGACCCAAAACTTATAGAGCACGCCTAATTACGGAGGAAATTGTAATCTACAAAAATCCTTTTAATATTAATAGAGACAACGGAGCTAAGCTCAATAGCTCTTGGTATCCGGTGATTGACGGCTACACCAAAGCTAAATGCAAAAAAACCTTGTATAAGTATACAGTAATGCCTGCTCGTGGTAAACCATTTTGATTTATATTGACTAAATTCGTTTTAACCATTGTAATTCGATTTCTTAAATTCTTACCATTGTGATTTCTAATTTTAAAATTCATTAAGAGATGGAGCCACTTCGGTCGGCATCTCGCAAACGGACCTGCCCCTGAATAGCATAAATACCACGTTTTAATGAACTTTCTATCCCGTTCCGCGGTGACGACGCCACTGCTTGTCAAGATTATTTTGTACTGGTGAAAGTTAACCATTGTAATTTTTTTTTTTTAAATTCTTACCATTGTGATTTCTAATTTTGGATTTCATTAAGAGATGGAGGCACTTCTTGTCACGAGTATTTTGTACTGGTGAAAGTTAGTGGTGCTGGCGACACGGTATCGCTTCGAAGTAAATAAGCACACACTTCACGACTAAAAATTACACATCTACCGGATCTGCCCTGATGATAGACACTGCAACGATGTCCGAAACGTTGGCTAAAGAAGGAGATAGCGCAACACGGCATAACACCCCAAAAACAAATAACGAAAATGCTTTTGGCCGTGAAAAACTTAAAACTTATCATAAACAGAGTAGATTTAAAAAAACGAAATGTAAAAAAAAACATAAATAATACAATAATTGTTGCTACCTTTTCCAAAATTATAAATCCTACCCACAAAATACTTTTTTAATGAAGTGTCATCGTGTTCAGTCAAAAATTAAATATCGTCATGTCAACACATATTGTGAGTGTTGAATACGGAGCCTATATTCGACCGTATCGAAACAGATAAGAACCATCGTGAGCTCGCGAGTTCAGTTGGAATGTGTTGAACCAGCGAAAATAGACAAATCCTTGATTATCCCTATACCTTCTTCTTTGCGGGTATTTAAGTCCCCAATAATAATAAATAACCGATAATGAAGGGTGTGGTCTTGAGTGAGCTCGAACGCAGTGCTGGAAGGCTGTGTTAAGTAGGGATGTGAAAAAATAATCGATTAAAAAAAAAAAAGTTAAAAATCGATTTTTCTCCTACAAAAATCGATGTTATTAGGCGATTTTAATTTTCTAAAAAAATCGATTGATTGGTAATAGTTTTTTTTTACACTGCCGATTTTATCATTGGCAGCCCTGTACCCTTAGTCATTAGTCCGGAATCCGGAGCGCGCACCTATATTATGTTAATAAACAAAACATGACATTGATGATGATGACATTTCTTTTATGCTAAAAGCAGTTTAGTTGAAGTTTCTAATCAAACTTGTCACCGGATGAAGTCAGAGTCAACGAAAAATTTTAATTTGTGTTGATTATTTAAAAAAAACTTTTAATTTCGATTGTTTAATATAAAACTTATAATTGCTGTTGAATATTTTTTAATTAATAAAACTGTGATTAAAAATATTTTACGTGTTTATTTTAATTAAACAAATTTGGGGAAAAATCGATTATTATTACAAATTTTCTAGAAAAATCGTTACTTATAAATCGATTTTTCATGCTAAGAAAAATAATCGATTATTTAATAATCGGGTTAGCGGGACGGGGGAAGGGGAGAAGTGGAGTGGGGAGAGGGAGAGGGAACGCGAGAGGGGAAAGGATTCGCAGGGAGAAACAATTTAGATCAATTCAGCTAATAAGTTGACAACAGTTTTGGATTCTGAGGCGGTACGAAGTTTGCCGGATCAGCTAGTATTTTATAAATACTTCAGCTTCACAAAACCTACAATTGTAAACATTTAAATTTGAATTAAATCGTAATATTTTAACAAAGGTATTTACTTCCAATTCCATCACGCAACCATGTACAATGTGACCTTAGAACGGGCTACCCAAGTATGAACACATAAAAAATAAAAATAAATAAAAGTCTGTACCATATAATGTTCATTATTTCATCAGACACCCGTAATTTTACAGTTACTGGATTACGATTTAATGTTATTTTATTAACAAATATGAATTTATTTTTATGAAAAATGTATTTACTGATTTTTTATTAAAAAAAAAAAATTATTAACAATTTTGGTCGACATCTTGAAATTCCAGAGTTCTCCTCCGATTTAGTTCAAAATTGGTTAGTACTCGTAAGATAAGGTAAGGTTGTGATTGAACGAAAGTCAAAAGTCATAGCTCAGTTTGTTCTTATTTTATGTAATATGGAGGCAAGTTCCATATTGTACATTCGCTAAGTTTCGTTAGTTAATAAATTTATTGTACTGCGCTATTTAATCTCCTTAGCCTTAAATACGCGTTTCCCCGCTAGACTGCGCCTAAGTACCTCTAGTACCCCAGTAGTCTTTATTTCCAGGCAATTTGTAGATTCGATTCTATTCAACATTTCGTATTCTATTCAATAGGGACTCCTTCCGCATTGTTTACATTAGTTTTATTGGGTATCTTATAGTCGAACGTGACTAATGTTGATTTGAAAAGATAACATTTGGCCTGTGAAAAGTAAGAAAACGCATATTTGTCGATGTTTTATTTTGTTGCATAGTTTTTTCAGCAAGTAGCAGGAGTCTTTTGCCTCCAAAATTTTAGTAGTTTTTGTCAAATCAGTCTATATTCAGTCAATATCAATATTCTCTGCGAAACCATTTGTGGAATCTTTCTAACTCTGCTTAAACCAATATCTTACCGCAATTCAAAGATAATATTACGACATTTACAAATCCGTCATATACATAGATATATCCATGGCATATAAATGCCTTAACATGAAAACATAATTATAAATATTTCATTTGCATGCAATTATAAAGTAATATTATTAAACAAGAAAACAGAATCGCGGAATATCCGAACGCGTACTAACTAACCTACAAACTGCATTTATCTACTATATATACATGTTTAAACTTCCACCACATACTACTAACCCACTACATGAAAAGCAAGTGAATTACATCTCGTAATGTCATTTGCATTTAATGAAAATGAAATAATTATATAACACGAAAACTGGAGACGGGAGAATGAATTTAAAAACGTTAATAAACCAACGCTTTAAATATCCCAAGCGTTAATTTAGCCCCATTGTAGGAATTTTACATAAATACCAAAGTAATTTCCCCTACAATGGCGGTCGAATTTTATAGCTTTCACGCCAAACCTTTTCTCTGTTCAATTTTTATGTTGGTTTATCCAGAGATTAAAGAACTGTGTTAATCGTTTTCCGGTTAAAAAAAAATGTTTTTCGAGTAGACTTAAATTTTGAATATTTCCAGGTTTCCGTTTCGAACAGTGAGTGTTCGTATTTTTTAATCTGTTTAATGTGTAATTAATACAAAAACGATTCAGTTGTTTTCTCTTGTTTCATACAAATTAAGATCTTAAATTGTATCAGCCAAAATATTATCTCAGAACTATTTTTAATTTTTCGTAGAAAACTTCTTCTGAAAGGTGTTCACTGTGTGATGGCGTTATTTATTTTATTAAAAGACAAATAACGTTGTTGACACCTACGCAAGGAGCGGTGTTGTAAGTTTGACTTTCCATGTGGCTGTCTGTCTGCCTGTCTGTGTGTCTGTCTGTGGCATCGCAGCTCCTAAACGAATGGACCGATAATGATGCGGTTTTATTTGTTTGAAAGCTGACGTGATCGAGATGGTTCTTAGCTACAATTCATGAAAATCTATTAAGGCGTTTCAAAGTCATCAGCATTTTTTGTGTCGGGGGTTGCTGAAAATTTTTAAAAATTTTACTTACCAAAAGAAAGATTTGAAACTTTTCACGTGAACCATATCCATAGTGACCATTTTGTAAAGAAAGACAGGAACCATTTCACGTGGACCATATCCATGGGGACCATTATCTAAAGAAATACTGAAACCATTTCACGTCGACCATACCCATGGTTACCATTTTCTAAAGAAAGACTGGAACCATTTCACGTAGACCAATATATACATGGGGACCATTTTCTAAAGAAAGACTGGAACCATTTCACGTGAACCATATCCATGGGGATCATTTTCCAAAGAAAGACTGGAACCATTTCACGTAGACCATATCCATGGTGACCATTTTCTAAAGAAAGATTGGAACCCTTTCACGTGGACCACATCCACGGTGACCATTTTCTAAAGAAAGACTGGAACCATTTCACATGGACCATATCCATGGTGACCATTTTCTAAAGAGAGACTGAAACCATTTCACGTAGACCATTTCCATGGGCACCATTTTCTAAAGAAAGACTGAAACCATTTCACATGGACCATATCCATGGGGACCATTTTCTAAAGAAAGACTGGAACCATTTCACGTAGACCATATCCTTGGGGACCATAAATTCATGCGTCGTTACTCCTTTCTTACCCATCCCTCATACCTTTTTTTTCTCCTTCCTTTCCTAAAAATACCTTCCCCACAGTATTCCTAAAGATGACATAGGCCCTGAGGGGAATTATTTTCTTCCGGGCCTCTCGTGTGGAGCTAATGTAAAAAAAGTTACTACGTCTCCGATTTATTTTATACCTTTTCCCGATTTATGATCAATGTGTTCAGCCGTTTAAAAGAGGTATGTTCAGATTCCAAAATAATTATTAAATAAATAAATAGTATGACCAACGACAAGCTCTCAATTGTTTTCATCATTCCTTTCCTTTGTACGAGGGTGGAGTGAGGGACACATTGCCAGAAAGAGATGGAGAAATGAAGAGAAAAGAGAGCTGTAAAAAATCGAACAGTTTTAACATCCGAGCTAAAGTTTGGTCTTATAATGCGAAAAATGTGTGTGAAAAACTTTCTTTGAAAAGAGAAGTCCCTTATTCTAAAAACGCCTTTATTATTATTTCTTTTGTCGTTTGTTTTTGCTAGCCAACAAGTTTAAAAGGAAGAATTTATGTTGTTCTATAACAAAATTAAAGAAGACTTAGTTATTCTCTGCTCTACTTCTTCTGTGGAAATCATTGTTTTTTTTTTCTTGTGGAGTTTATTCTTCAATTTTAAAATTTCTTTGTTACCGTTCAGTTGCCTTCTGTTGCTAAGAAAATTAGCAAACAATCATTTTAAAATGGGTTATTTCCACAGAAGAGATAAACCGATGAGAGAGGGGCGCGGGCGTGTCAAAGTGGCCGTGTGCTCAATATTTCTTACTTCTGGTGAAATTGATCAAATATTTTTACACAAGATGATGTGTGGAGGGGATAAATGACATAAGCTCTGAGTGGAATTATTTTCCTTAGGGCCTCCTATGTGGAGCTAATGTAAAAATATACGGGCTTTTACATACATGAGATACACATAATAATTTTGTGGAACAGGAATTATGTACTAATTCAATTATATAAAACCCATGTAGAAAAATAATAACATTGTTGATTATTTTTCTACATGGGTTATTGTTATTATTGTTGATTATTATTGTTGAGGTATGTTATTACTTCTGCTTGCAACTGTATTCAGTGCAGTTTTTTTATTATTAAATATAATGCTAGAAAAATTACTGTTTTTATATATTAAATAAAGTTTTTTCTTTTAAAGATACATTATTTTATATGTCTTACACTTTTTCAGAGCAAAGCTCGAGTTAAAAAGGCGGAGAAAACGAATATAAATCACAATTTAACAAAGGAATAATGATCTCTTTTTTTATGTATAAAACAAAGGATATATAACAGCAAACAACAAAAATATCATACATGTACACATATTTTTGTATGTAAAAATAAATAATAGTGTAACGGCCAATGCCGCGACACGAGATGATGTGACTGTAAATCCTTTTTTTTGATGAGTAAAGACCATCGATTGTGTTTTGAAATGTCGATCATAGGAAATAGGCTATGAAGGAATAGTCTCTTACCTTTGACGGTTTTCTCCAATGCTTCAGGACCGATCCTGGTACTGGCAGTTTCCCAATGTACCGGCACAACACCAGGTTTTTAAATAATGACACTTGAGTTCATAAACAATGATTTTTTGCGATTATTTGCGATATTTCGACGAGAGAACTGTGACCAATGTCACTACGAAATTCCAACTGCCCAAGTAGGTAATTTAAACTTGGGTGGCAATATTGTTTAATTTTTCACATGTAGGTAGGTGTCAATAACTTCATTTCATCGGGGGTGGTGGACTTTTTTATTGTAAAACACTTTTTAATATAGAGTCGTTTTTATTTACAATCACTTTGAATTTACAGCAAATGAAATCAACACGGACCCCGCCAGGAGCAATAAGGGGACTGTACCCTAGATATCGATTAATGCGAGAGAGGAAGTATTTTGAATAACACCCTTTTTTTACTGCTAAAAAATATAAAATACCGTCTTCAGGTTTACGAAAATACGATAATAACAAACAACAATGGCGATCGGCACCTACTGAGTCACGTGGCCTATTTTAGTTAACATTAGCTTCAATAAAATTCACCCAGATGTCCCTAGTATTCATTATCTCTTAATATACTGATCAAGATTAAATCAATGATTATCTACAGCAATCATCCCATAGATGTCACTATTCTTAACAGTAGGAACATCTTCTTCTTTTCCTGGTAGAGACTTTGAGGAAAGAAGGAAGAGAAAGGAATACGTGATTGATGAAGGACTTGGGGAATATGGATTAAGTTTTTTAAAAAACTGTTTCAGAACCAAACATTCCGCCGAACTTGAGGAAATATGATATTTTGTCAACAACTATTTACGAAGGAAAAGCAACTAAAAACGAAAGCAAAATAACTAATTAACCTAGGGATTGAACAAGACAAAAAATAAAATTAAAATGAATTAATCGATGGGTAGTTTATACAATTTGACCACGGGCCGCTTAAAAATGCCCTGAGGGGTTCTTACAGTAGCGACACGAACCATTCCATCGGCGCCGGGGAATAATTCAACCACCCTCCCGACAGGCCATCGCATTGGGGTAGCTTGTGAATCATCTATCATGACTAGATCATCAACTTTCAAATTAGGAGTTGACGTTGCCCACTTGTTTCGTTGTTGAAGAGTACGTAGATATTCTTTCCGCCAACGATTCCAAAAATGTTGGGACATCTGTTTCAATATTTGCCAACGCGATTAACGATTCATTGGTACGTCCACAAAATTTTCTTCAAGAATAGAAACAGGAGGAGCCCCAATTAAAAAATGTGCAGGAGTTAACGGGTCTAATTCGGATGGATCCGACGACAGCGCTCCGATTGGTCGCGAATTTAAAATGGCTTCGATGCGAATCAGAACAGTAGTCAATTCTTCGAAGGTAAGGATTTGATCTCCCACAACCCTCTTCAAATGGTGTTTAGTTAATACCAGCCTCCGACACTCCATTGAAATGAGGTGCGGAGGGCGGAGAAAAATGCCAAGTAATTGAACGAGCGACAGTTGCGTCAACAAGTTTGTAAGTGTTTTCAGATGCATGTATGAATTTAGAAAGGCCAGTATGATATTTATTAGTTCCAATAAAATTGGTGCCACAATCGCTATAGATATTTTGGCATATACCGCATCTAGAGATGAATCTATCTAATGCTGCCACAAACGCTTCAGTAGATAGATCTGACACTAATTCAAGATGAACGGTTTTGGTCGATAAACAAACGTAAAGACATAAATAGACCTTATAAGTTTTTGCGCCGCGACATCTACTTTCGCGTACCAAAAAAGGACCTCCATAATCTGTGCTGACATTTAAAAATGGACGACCTTCTCGAAAACGGGAAGCGGGTAAGTTATCCATCAAAGGGAAACTACCATGCGGGTTATTTAAAACAAGAAATGCATTTACTCAATCGATGTCGAATTACGTTCCTAGCCGAAATTATCCAATATTTTAATGATATTATGGATTGGAGTGTACGAGGACCTAGATGAAGGTACATGCTATGGTAATAATCAATTATTAAAGTTGTCAAATGACATTGCTTCGGTAAAATAATAGGATGTCGAGCATTTTCTGAAATCTGTAGAAGGCGAATTCGACCACCGACTCTCAAAACACCATTTTCATCAATAAATGGAGCGAGTATTTGAAGCTGCGTTGAGCACATACGATGGGAAGAGATATGGTTCATATCTTGTTTAAAATAAATTGCTTGAACAAGCTTAATGCAACTTTGCAAGGCTACATTATTTCTTTTAATGGAAGTAGGGATAACCCATTGAAATTGATAATCGATTTCGAACGTAATCTATTGATAAATCGACGGCACCAACATATAACACGCAGTAATTTCGATAATGATTGGTTACGCCCATACACATACCTACATAGCACGCATACATACTGTCACTGCTTGCGATTGGTATTAATAATGCTGCAAATCCCTTTCCTACCTATCCCTAAAGCCTATCCGTCAATTCCTACTCAGTCTGTAATAAACGCCCGCCGCAACATATAGCCATTGGGCATCAAATAAACGAAATTTGCGCCTATTGCTGTTTGTGCCTGTTGGATGGGAGAGAAAGCAGACGAGGGCATTGCCAGCCTACAAGTTCTTTTATCCTTTTCGGTGAGTCCTTTCCTTTCTATGCCACATGTATTTTTATCATTTCAAGCAGTGATAGTAACACAAAATCAAGGTCCTTCGCCAGTCTTCTTTACACAAACATGTCAATCCACTCTACAAAATCATAAATATCATTCAATGATGAAAATTTCAATAAAAACTCTTCGTCACACGTTGACACATTCGTCGATAGAGAAATTAAATTTTTTGACTTATACTCTGGTAACTGGTCTACGGAGATATTTGGAGGCCTAACAAATAACCATTCCTCCAAAGGTGTTGATATAAAGTTACATAGGTGCTTTCCACCATAACGAAGCGTCAGCGATTTCACTGGGAAAAACTCCTCGCGAACCTAAGTCTGCAGGATTTTCTTGCGATGAAATGTGATACCAATATTCATAAGGTATATTTTGTATTAATATATTATAATAAAACAAATATAAAACTTTATTCCACTTAATTTTATTCGACCGTAACCGGTTTCAGCTCGTTAAAGCCATCTTCAGACTGGTA
Organism: Limnephilus marmoratus; assembly: GCA_917880885.1. NCBI lineage: Eukaryota > Metazoa > Arthropoda > Insecta > Trichoptera > Limnephilidae > Limnephilus > Limnephilus marmoratus. The sequence goes on along the minus strand of OU862915.1, from coordinate 867,074 downwards.
CAAATATTTCTTAGTCTACGGTTTACATACACAACATATTGGGGAGGGGGAGAGGGGTGGTCTAGGATTTTAATCAATTATAATAATTATATTTGTTGCTAAATCGTTTTAGTCTTTCGAATTTCTAAATATTTTGGTAATTCCAGTAAGCTTCATAAATTGGGTTCGCAGCTCACTTCAATAATGATTATACTTAACATATTACTTGTAAGGTATTTGTTAAGATTTCAGGTACTGAAATATTAATATTTGTGATTGTCACCCTAATGGTTGTGGCAACATTTTTTTGTGTTGGAAATTGCCAGGGCTATTTCGTATTGCCACGGATTTTTTAATTCCTTCTTCTCTTGTTACCATCCGTCTCGGGCGGGTCGTTTTTGGCAAAACGTCTGCTGCCAGGTTGTTTTCACTTCATGTGGGTTATAAAACCGCGGAGAGAGATAGCATCATTGGGCTCACCGTACATGAGCTACCCTACGGGTCTTTTATTGTTTCAATAAAGACCAATTATTCAAGAGCTGGAGTTATTATTGAAGAGTTACTCCAGCCACACTTCCTTTGGAATCTGGTGTTACCACGCCGGATTGCTCTGTCAGGAGAGCGGAAGTTTAGATCCTGAACAGTGGTCCTTCGAGCCGGATGATCATTATTTGCATTGATCCATTCGAGCCGGGTGATCATTATTTGGATTGATTCATTCAAGCTGGGTGATCATTATTTGGATTGATCCATTTGAGATGGAAGATCATTATTTAGAGTGGCCCAGTCAGGCCACATCATCATCGGGAGTGGTCCAGTTGGCGTCCTCATCACCATCATTGGATTGATCAAGCGAGCCTCATCACGACGCTCGCATGCACAGCAAATCAGGTTGTAGCCTTCCTTTCATTGTCCTTTCAAATTCCATTTAAAAAGCTAAAAATCTGTGTAGATGCCACATTATTTCGTATTGATTATATCGAATTATATTCGGGTGTTCATAATCAGATGCTTTCAATATAGCATAAATTTTGTTGGTGATAATAATTTTTATTGTTGTATTCAGTCTGCCGAATAACTTTGCTTTTGCCTACCTACATTTCTAGCCACGCGTTTGCAAGTTATGTCTTTGTATGCCATAGTATTGTGATTGGCTTCTCTATGATCCAAAGTATTATTCATTATTGTTTACGTCAAACCGCGTCAAACTGCCGTATTGTGTTTTCAGTTTTTAAATCAAGTTAGTGTTATTTCGTTAAAAAATGGAACTCGACAGGTTGATTAAACGGCGCGGGGTTTTGAAAGGTTCATTAACGAGATTCGAAACCTATTTAAGCAACGAAAATGATATTACACCTGGCGTATTGTCATCGAGGTTAGACGCCATCAAACCTTCTCTGATAGAATTCTCCAAAATTCAGCTGGAGATTGATTTATTGAACAAATCAGAAGATAATGACGCGAGGGATAATTTTGAAGGTATATATTTTAATATAATTGCATTAGGACAGGAAATGTTATCAAAATTTAAGAAGATTGAAAATGTCCCAAATATCTCAGTAAATTTACCACCAATCTCTATACCAGTTTTTTCAGGTGACAACCATAAATGGTTGGCTTTTAAAAATTCGTTCATTGCTTTAATTCATGATAACAGTAAATTAAATAATGTTCAGAAATTTCATTACCTTATTAGTTATGTGTCCGGAGAGGCACTTGATTTGATTAGTTCTCTAGAAATAACCGGGGATAATTATAGTGCAGCTTGGACAATGCTTATTTCGAGATACGAAAATGTCCGACTTATAGCAAATAGACATTTGAATTTCTTATTTAATTTTACACCGTTAAAACGACAGAATCATCATGAATTACGGAATTTAATTGATCAAGCAAACATTCATTTGAGAGCTTTACACAACTTAAAGCTACCAACAGAACATTGGGACACATTAATTATTCATATTCTAACCTCAAAGTTAGATAATCACACACGTAGCCTTTGAGAATCAATAGAATGCGACAAAGTTTATCCTACGTTCGTGCAGTTTAGCAATTTTATTTCACAAAGGTCTCAGATCCTGGAAACTATCCAAGGTGACATTGGTGGAATGCAACAGAAATCGGAACCAGTTGCAACAAAACCAAAGTTTTTTAATTTTAAGGAAAGGAATTCTACAAACAAGGTTACGTTAGCATCGAGCAACGTTAATTGTATGCTGTGTAATGACAGTCATTCCATTTATTCTTGCAAAATATTTGTTAACAAAGAACCAGCGGCACGAAGAAAGCTCGTTTCAGAGAACAATTTATGTTATAACTGCCTAAAACCGGGGCACCTTTCAAAGTTGTGCAGGTGGAAGGAAAAATGCAGTGTTTGTGATCGAAAACATCACACTCTGTTACATATCAATACTGATAATGTACAAGCGGGTACTTCAACTGGCAAGGGTCAGTCGGAGGCACCAGTAAATTTAGCATGTCATAGCGACATGAACGGGCGGGAAATTTTACTATCTACCATAATAGTAAAAATAGAAGACGCGTATGGTGGAACACACAAAATACGCGCACTTTTGGATTCGGGTTCAATGTCTAATTTTATTACAAAGGATACTTGTAAAAGATTAAATTTGCATTGTACAAAGTTGAATATACCTGTTTCAGGTTTGCATAATAATTTAATTCATGTAAAGGAAACAGTTGACATTAAATTTAAATCATTATGTTCTCAATACCGGGATGAAATATCTTGTTTGGTATTAGATGAGATTTCTTGCAATCTTCCGCAGACCTTGATTAATCCAAAAATGTTGAACATTCCAGACGGTATCCAGTTAGCTGATCCGCAGTTTTACCAGCCAGCTTCTATTTATATGCTGATCGGAGCAGAGATATTCTGGCAGGTGGTTCGTACTGATCAGATACAGTTAGGAAAGGATAAACCTACATTGCATCGAACGGAGCTAGGCTGGATAATATCAGGAGCTGTACAGAGGCGTCATAATACGAGGCCAGTTAAAGTTTGTCATATTTCATTAAATTCTTTGCAGAATCAAATAGAAAGGTTTTGGAAGGTTGAAGAAATTGAAAATCACTGTTCAGGATCTAAACTTCCGCTCTCCTGACAGAGCAATCCGGCGTGGTAACACCAGATTCCAAAGGAAGTGTGGCTGGAGTAACTCTTCAATAATAACTCCAGCTCTTGAATAATTGGTCTTTATTGAAACAATAAAAGACCCGTAGGGTAGCTCATGTACGGTGAGCCCAATGATGCTATCTCTCTCCGCGGTTTTATAACCCACATGAAGTGAAAACAACCTGGCAGCAGACGTTTTGCCAAAAACGACCCGCCCGAGACAGATGGTAACAAGAGAAGAAGGAATTTAAAAATCCGTGGCAATACGAAATCGCCCTGGAAATTGCCAACACAAAAAAATGTTGCCACAACCATTAGGGTGACAATTACAAATATTAATATTTTAGTACCTGAAATCTTAACAGTATTTCTCAAATAATATATCTCAAAAATAGAAATATTTTGTATTATTGTTTCAACACGATTTGCTACAAAAGTTTGCAAGAGAAAAAAGGTGTCTTTAACCATCCCAATACAATAGTTGAATCGGTGAACGCGACAGTCTTTTCTATTTGAAATCTATCTTTATATACTTCTTGACAATAAGTCAACACATTTGCCAATAAAACTGCTCCCAACAACTCCAGTCGCGGGATCGATGTTATCTTTATGGGGGCAACACGGGATTTTGCTAATAAAATTTGCTAATATGGCTGGACATTTCTGTTATTAATCACTACCAGATAAACAATTCCACAATATCCTCTTTCAGAGGCGTCCGCAAACGCAACAAGTATGCATCAACTGGTTGGAAAGTTGCGACATATCGATCAACCTTTAAATTGGCGAGTGATGGAAGCTCTTTAATATATTTCTAAAACTAACTAACTAACCATCACGCCGTTTCCCGGCAGGGGTTGGCAGAGAGGACCGACCGCCAAACAAATTGGTCTTGGCACACACTCTTTGCCTCACTCACATTCATACATCGTCTCATACATTCTCTTCTATTATTCTGACTTTTGACATGGCCCGAGTATTTGATTCACTTGATCGTACCTTGTCTTCCTCGGGCATCCCCGACTTCTTCTACCATTCACATTCGCGTCGTATATTCTTCTTACACTACTTTCTTCGTTCATTCGCTCTACATGCCCAAACCATTTGAGGGTCCGTTTCTTAATCTTACTCATTATGCTTACATCAGCCTTACATTCTTTGCGGATATCCACATTTCTCACACGATCATACATTGTTTTACCACACATACGTCTCAGGGATCTCATTTCAATAGCATTCAGCTCATTTTCATCTTTCCTCTGCCAGTTCCATGCCTCACTGCCATACATCAGGGTAGGTACCAGGACTCCATTGTGGACTGCTAGCTTCGCTTCTTTTGACAGTTTGTGAGAATACATGTGAGAATAATATGACTATCTCCTTTAAAGTTTTTTTTTTTTTATTATTTATTAAATTACAGAATATATTTTGTACACAAAAATTGAGTAGACCCACAAAGCTGTCATATGGCGGCTTGTCTGCAGGTTAGAACAATTTAAACATTCTTAATATAATATCTAAGAAAATATTTGTAAATACATTTATAGTTTAAGGAAACATTAGAATAGATCACATAGTAGATCACATATTTGGCAGCAATATTGTCGAAACCAACAGCCTTACCATTTTCGTTATTTGTTTTTGGAGTATTATGCCGTGTTGCGCTACCTCCTTCTTTAGCCAACATTTGAGCACTTAATCGAAACCGGCCATTACTTTGGATTTATTCCTGAGGTCTTGGGAAGACCCAAAACTTATAGAGCACGCCTAATTACGGAGGCAATTGAAATCTACAAAAATCCTTTTAATAATAATAGAGACGATGGAGCTAAGCTCAATAGCTCTTGGTATCCGGTGATTGACGGCTACACCAAAGCTAAACGCAAAAAAACATGTCTAAGTATACAGTAATGCCAGCTCATGGTAAACCATTTTGTGTTATAACTTTATATTGACTAAATTCGCTTCAACCAGTCTAATTTTAATTTTAGTAAAATTCATTTAATATTAATAGAGCAAAAAAACCATGTCTAAGTATACAGTAACGCCAGCTCGTGGTAAACCATTTTGATTTATATTGACTTAATTCGCTTTAACCATTGTAATTCTATTTCTTAAATTCTTACCATTGTGATTTCTAATTTTAGAATTTATTAAGAGATGGAGCCACTTCGGTTGGCGTCTCGCAAACGGACTTGCCCCTGACTAGCATAAATACCATGTTTTAATGAACTTTCTAATCCGTTCCGCGGCGATGACGCCACTGCTTGTCAAGATTATTTTGTACTGGTGAAAGTTAACCATTGTAATTTATTTTTTTTAAATTCTTACCATTGTGATTTCTAATTTTGGATTTCATTAAGAGATGGAGGCACTTCCGTCGTAACCTCGCAAATGGACTTGCCCCTGGCTAGCATAAATACCACGTTTTAATGAACTTTCTAATCCGTTCCGCGGCGATGACGCCACTGCTTGTCAAGATTATTTTGTACTGGTGAAAGTTAACCATTGTAATTTTTTTTTTTTAAATTCTTACCATTGTGATTTCTAATTTTGGATTTCATTAAGAGATGGAGGCACTTCCGTCGTAACCTCGCAAATGGACTTGCCCCTGGCTAGCATAAATACCACGTTTTAATGAACTTTCTATTCCGTTCCGCGGCGATGACGCCACTGCTTGTCACGATTATTTTGTACTGGTGAAAGTTAGTGGTACTGGCGACACGGTATCGCTTCGAAGTAAATAAGTAACATACTTCACGACTAAAAATTACACATCTACCGGATCTGCCGGATCTGCCCTGATGATGGACACTGCAACGATGTCCGAAACGTTGGCTAAAGAAGGAGGTAGCGCAACACGGCATAACACCCCAAAAACAAATAACGAAAATGCTTTTGGCCGTGAAATCTTAAAACTTATCAGCCTTACCATTCTTCATGCATTTTATCGATTTATTTTTTTATTTCATCCACGCTGATTTTGGTAACAATCACTCCGTCATCGTTCATACCCGATTCACCGCTGGTCTCACTATCACCAGGGTTGCTTAGCTCAGTCGGTAGAGCATGAGACTCTTAATCTCAGGGTCGTGGGTTCGTGCCCCACGTTGGGCGCCACTGTAATATGTGGAAGAAATTTACTTAAATGTATAACTGATAAACCAGATACTTACGTATAAACTCCTTCCCCATTACTATATGCGGCTAGCTCCAGTAAAGGGTAGGTGCATGATAATTAAAAACTAATAATGAAAGAGATAAGTTCAAGATATAAACTAGGGTATTTATTGCGATAAACAACAGGGACTTGATCGGTAAAATTAAACAAAAGGTGAAGACTCTAAATTATTAGATAATATCTCGGGCCGTGTACATCATCAATCGAAGATTGATGTATGTTAGACGATAAGTTATAAGTGGGTAGAACGCAAGTGTGCAAGTGTTGAGCGCCATTGCATTTTTATAGAATACAAAAACTAAACTGGTAACCTGAGAATTAAGAAAATAATATAACGTTACGATTTCCATGATGCGAAGATATGATGACATATGATGAATATAATGTTGCGATCTAAAGCGCCAATGGTTGGTCCCCCAGCAGCAGTAAGCACCTTCCTTCCATGGTTTGGTTTCTTGACTGACATTAGCCGCGAGCCGAGTCTCTGCACAGATGATAAATGAAACGGGATGACACCTCTCAAAACGCCAGTACTTATTCCTATGAAATCGGGGTGAGAAGGTCCGTGTGAAATCAACCCGTTGCAACCTCCTCAAAATATTTCATCCTTCTCTCTTTTATTTCTTCCTCATTCGTCAACATTCTTCCATCTTTCGATTTTATGACTTTTAGGCTTCCGTTCTCTGAACCACTCCGGGACCTTTTGACCTCCTTTTGTTTTGTCATTTTTATTCCCTCTTCCAGGCGTATCTTTCACTCCAACACTTGTAGCGGTCCCAAGGGGGGGGCACCTACCTTTTGCTCTCGGCTAGCTCAAGTCGTCAGCAGGCAGGAATCCTCTCCTCGTCAAGGTCGTAGGTAACTAGGTTTAAATGGTACATAGGTATTTGCCAAACCCGCCCACGTGTGGTCCCATCAAATGAAACAGGAAGTTGGGTGAATCAAAACTATAACTATTGTCTGGTATACACAATTACAACATCTTGCAAAACACAATATTTGTCACAAAACAACACAATGCCTAACTAGGTATTTCCTAACGAAGGGGTCTCTCAAATCTATCCGGGAATGTGGTCGTTTCAACCGAGAATTACTGTGGGACACATTAATTAAGAGGGAAATTGAAGCTTAACTCACAGCTGGTGGTCTGATGCAGTAAACCGGGGCAGCAGGCCATCGTCAGCGCAGGTAGCTCCAACACTTTATCAGGCAGTGGTAACTCCACACAGAGAGTGTCATGTTTGCGATAATATTCCTTCTTGCCAGGGGGGAAGGCAGAACACACCGACCCCGCCGCTGTTGTTTGCGAGACTATGTCACCATTATGTTCAACTGTTCTCTTACTTAAAATGCGTACTGTAACACTTCCCCCCGCGCTCGGAAAAAAAAACGACGTGGTAATGGAGCAATAGGGCAAGAATCCTCTAAGCCACCAACGGGAATTTGAGAGAGATTAGTTAACTAGAGAGAAAAACTGACTAAAACATAAAACTAGCTTATGCCATAGGCTAGGTAACAATGTTTGCAAGGGTGGGGAGGGGAGGTACATAAAATATAAGGACCAAACAGTTAAAACATAGAGGGGTGAAACAACATACAGGGTTATGCAATTTAAAGAACAATTAAACAAGGTTATGCAATTGAGAAAGAGGAAAAAAAACTGTGTGTGACTCTAAGGTATCATTGGTCTGGAAGCTAAGTTTGCGGTGCGTAGATTTGTTTATGATTTCGACGAGATGCGAAGAGTTTCGAAGAATTAAGAAGAGACGTGATTCCACAAACTCAAGGGATTACATTATCACTGTAATCTGACCCATTTGAGATAACACTCAGGAGTACACTAGGGTCTTGGAGAAAACACTTTATTTCATCGTAGACGTCGAAGGTTACGAAGTGGAGACTGTGGTTGCAGTGCGGAGACTATGGTTACAGAGGTTGCTGAAGAGAAGAATCCAGGATCTGCAGACATGCCAGTACGAATCCTGATGTGCCATTATGGTGGGCACGGATCGTATATAATGGTTATCGAAGCATAATGTAGCTCGGAATAACTTGTAAAGGTACGCATTCAGCGAATACTGGAGAGTCAAGGTAATAATGGTTTACACATGACATGGTATGCGTCACTGTATGACAGGGCAAGAGACGGCATAACTGGCTTAGTAGCGAGAGCAGGAACAAAACCCAGGGGCTAGCGTGCCCAAAAGGTAGTCCAGTGTGTCGTTATGTATAGTGGGACAACTCAGCTCGCAGCGGCACAACAAGACAACATACATATGAGCGGTATGGTCCGTGCTTTCAGGAACAAATATTTAGAAAATAGCAGCAAGGGGACCTCCGTAATCACAGCGAGGGCTGCCAGGAAGTGAAGCTCAGCTTGGCTGCCGGTGAAGACATCCTTCTGGGCTTTTTTTTAAATCCGGGAGAGATTATTATTAAAGCAAAATTCTTGAAGTTTACCTGCCTAGAGACCAATGAAGAAAAAAGTTTGGAGAGAAACAAAATGTGTCCAGAGAATAAAACAAACGAAGTTTAACCACAGACCCAGAGAGAACAAAAGAGAGAGAGAGAGAGAGAGAGAGAGATTCCTAACTAGTTTAAAGTTACATTCCTGAACTTCATACTTACGTAATAGGTACATAACCATGTAATAATTTAATTTAACATACTTTATAATCTGTATTATAATGTACTGTGTAGGTATGTCTTAATAAACAAATAAATTATCCTTTGTTAGGATAACCTGGCGTTTGCCGAGTGACAAAATACCTTGGTTGAAAAAACAACCGGCCTTCCACGGCCTATGTTAACATAATGTGGTAACATTTTCGTAGAATTTCAAAGAACAAGACAAAAAGTCGTGAATGAGTCACGGCAAAGCAGAGAAACTGATTCATGAATAAAGGTTGTCAAAGAGACAGACGGTACGCCAGGTGCATGCCATACGTGTCCAATATTCATGAACGTGTTTCATTGAAACCAGGATGAAGATGGTGAGATATACGAAGAGAGTGAGGAAGAAAGCCTGTTGGTGACCGGTCAGTTACCGATTCGAACTCCAAGTGAGGGCGAAATATGGTCAACAACAGATTTTCCACTTCATAACATATATTTGAGAACATGAGGGTGGGGAGGAAGGAAAGGGACGGAAAGGAGTTGAGTGACGAAACTTGCTAGGGACTGGACTAATTTCCAATTCAAACTCTATGTGAGGATGAAACATAATTCACCAGCTTGTTTCCTGACTCTTTACATTAACCAAGGCGGATAATATTAAAAAACAATGAGATGAAAACGAATACACATTATACTGAAAACTAATCTTTCGCGTGTATTTGGCAAAAGATTAGGGGTCGTTTAAAAACTTCTACTTGATTGTGAGAAAAGATAGACCCTCGCTCTAATTTCACAAACCTGGGATTTTTTTATTCGTTTCCCAGACGACGAGTTTGGTGGTTTTGTGCCCATCGATTAACTCCTGCGGCACTATGCCCCATAGTTGACAGTGAAGCTGAAAACTAGTCCTTTTGATGTAGTAGATATTCCTGGGCTCCTTTCTTTTTGGAAAGTAGGAGAAAAACAGGAAGTCCACGGGCATTGGGGTTGAATAAAAAAGGTAGTGGACTACATTGCGTAGTACGCACACAAAGGTTTGATAATTTCGTTCGCACGATTCATGGTAAGTATTGTAACGTCTTCACGTCTAATGTACAGATTATACAAGTACACAATTATACACAAAAGCGGTTCTCATGACAAATTAATGACACACGACCAAAAGGGGCGGTACTAATGACAAATTAATGGCACACGACCAACTCAATGACATTTAGTTAAGAGTATAAAGTAATTATAACGAACTTCTCGTATCATGGCGGGTATTTTAAGGATCTCTCCTGTCGCGTAACAGGGTTACGTTTAAGTACAACACAATAAATGTTAACAATATTTGTTTTAATATTGTATGTGAAGATTTGTTAGATTAACTAACCCCGTAGCCCGGAAAGCGTACGATAGAACAGCAGAGAAGATAGACAATTTAATATTACTTCATATGTCACAAGGTATAAAGTGATGGCAGAGTATATTCTGCTTACACCAAGCAATATAAGAGGACAGACCTACGGTGGTTTTACATACTGTCTATAGTAACAAGTTTCGGTGAGGAAATCAAGAGGTAATAATTGCAAAACGATGATCGAACAAGACAATGCTGAGTACGTTAAAAATTACAATTATTTGAGTTCGAGAATCAGGATGACCGTGAGGTTTTATTAACCTGTCCCGTGGGGTTGAAACGTGTAATACAAAACACACGTGACGTAACAGTAGAGAAGAAACAAATCAATGATTTCGTTATAACAATCAGAGACCGGATGATTCGGTTTTACATACTTTAGTTGAAACGAGCCAAAGGATTTGTATATGAAATTATAAAGACCGACTTTAGGTTTTATAAATACAATTTCCAAAATGGACGTGTCAATATCCAATTTTGGGTGAAAACATGAGCACGGGTGAAAGGACGCCATCAATTTTTTAAAAATTTAAGAAAAAATTGAAAAACTTATATGTACAGGAAAAAGCAACTGTAAAAGTAACCATTTCCGATTTTCATACTTGAGACCACTATTGGTTTTTATATACTCAAGGTAAGCTGAAAATCAAGGGAAAGAAAAAAGGCGTGACTTTACCATGGTAGGTAAAATATGGTGATTGTAAAAAGGTTAGCTGGTTCTGAGTCGGAATTTGTCCTTTGGAATTTACAAAATCTGACTTCTAGAACGGTATGCCGATGAGCAATTGTTAATTTACATAGAGGCAGTCAATGCAAGGGCCAATAAACAAAAAAATTTACAAGTTACATGACATGACGAGACCAAGCAAGACAGGTATGAACATTGTATAGTGTAAGGGTTGAGAGGCGACGATTGGGTTCATGACTTCCCAAACATCGTGACTCGAAGGGCGTCTCTGTTCTAAAGTGATCAGCCTCAGAATAGGTAAGAAAATAAACGAAAAAAGAAAAAAAAGAACGCAAATTGCCGAGAGAGAAAGAAAGTTGGTACAAACGCAACACCTGGATGTACCTAATATGAATATACATTAATTTACAAACATGATCAAGAGTCCGCCCAAGGGCTAACTCGAGACCTGCCTCACGCTCGAGGAACCGCGCCACATCTCCTCATCTCGGGATGTAACTCTGGTAGAGTGTACACGTTGCGAGGGAGAAAGTACTACAGAAATGATCCTGTGAAGTACAGTCCTTTCTGTAAACGTCGCCACCGTTTTGTTTACATTCCGATTCTTGCATTTTAATTTCTGTATGTGATGCCAAGGGATTAATTCAATTCGCTCAATGAAGTCCAGTACATTAGAAACGCCGTTGTATTTGATTTTCCAAGAAGAGAGGTAGTAGGTTTTTTCTTGTGCCGTGATGGGTGCAGCAACTTGTTTCACTTTGACGTTTGTCTCGGGTTCCTTACTAGAAACCGGATCCTCCAAAACTTTGGTGATAATGGGTGCACTGTTCTTGAATCGTGCACGATGGCACGGGGTTTTAGAATAACCTGTGGTTATTCCTTGCTAAATAAAACGCTAATGGATTTCGATAAGAATTATGCCCAATCACCAAAGAAGATCCGGTATACACAATTAAGCAATACTCACTGTTGTGTTTCATAGCTTGATCTCCATTCGGCCACGGTCATAGGCGGTCATAGGTGTATCCAAGGCGTACGGTAAGATTGATCGGTTATTATAACCACGATATAGTTTGAGTCACGATAGGATGAAGCGGTTCACACGAAGCATTCGGTAAAGATGGCGAAATTATAATGCTTCACATTACACGCTTCCGATTGATAGAAAATAACATTTCAACGTTGAGCGAAATGTCACGTTACGTTTTGTTTCGATGGTTGTTGATAGACTGGCGATATAGCGGTACTTGACTTGTCCACCGTATAGGTAAGTACACTTAATGTGCGGAAGTCCAACTTCTGGGTTCCTCCGATCAGCATGGTAAATTGGAACACAAATACCTACGTATGAAATCCATCAGCGTTATGAAACAGTTCTCGTTTGCTGATGCAAGGTTTATTCTTCTGATATATTTTTTGTTGAATAATAACGCATAAGCTTTCATAGCAGATTTTGACTTGTTCATTGGAGAAAGTCCTCTGTTTTTTAAAGCAGCTTGGAGACGAGTTTTTGATAGGCTGTGCACATTGGGAATGACACCCAGGTCCAATAACGTATTTTGTTTCGTTGATTTCCATCGTGACATTATTATTCAGAAAGTAAAAAAACGGGGGGAAAATTTTTTTTTCTAAGTCCTAGAATTTGAAAATAAAAATGCGCAAGGGTTTCCTTAGAAAACGCATAATTGAATTTTTGTAGGCACTTTATTCACTTTGTATCACTTTGCACTGAAAAAACGAGGTAAAACACTTCAAGGCAGCACTTCCGGAAGAAAAAAAAACACACTTTCCAAAGAAAAAAAATATTTGAATATGGAGATTATTGAGTTAATTGTTTATAAAATTGTTTTATTAACTTATGAAATTAATCACGAATTATTAAGTTTTGAAGCACTTGTCCCTTTTTTTAGGAAGGATTCACTTGAATAGATTAGAATTTATTGAATTATCATTACTAACTGTCACTCGTGAACACTTTGCACTGATAACACGGTACCTGGATAAATAATGGACCAAAATGTTATTCTTTGACAAATAGATATCATCATTAATGGTGAGGTTAAAAGGGGGACGTTCCAAACGGGCGTTTGGGTATATTGTGCTGGAAGAAAAAAGGAACAAAACGATATTATTTCACCTGTTCCGATGGTGACAAAAAACTCGTTTCAATTTGGTTTTTTATCGGGGCGTTGTGATTGACATAACAGCTGTGCTTGGCGCGTGTTTTTGCTATTGCCGGCGGGAGGAATCATTACTATGTTTTTCGCGCCGAAAAAACAGCGGCTTGCCATCGGCCTTTATAGCGGGTAAAAATGGTACTAAGGTTTTCCGTCCTGTTCTGGAATGACAAGATAGCCTAATTTACCGAGGTTAATTCAACGCATAATTAATGTGATACAAAGGTGTAAGTTTGGGGAGTCATGAAAGCATTGTAATATTTAAACAATCCCTCGTTTGAGTGGGTTCACGCGGGGGCTTGTGGCTGTGGGTCTGGAAGAGAGAGAAAAAAATGTTGGGCCCAGTGTTGGCACCAAAACGCTGAAGAGAAAGGCCCCACGTTGTAGCCAGTGTAGCGGTCCCAAGGGGGGGGGCACCTACCTTTTGCTCTCGGCTAGCTCAAGTCGTCAGCAGGCAAGAATCCTCTCCTCGTCAAGGTTGTAGGTAACTAGGTTTAAATGGTACATAGGTATTCGCCAAACCCGCCCACGTGTAGTCCCATCAAATGAAAGAGGAAGTTGGGTGAAACATAACTATATTGTCTGGTATACACAATTACAACATCTTGCAAAACACAATATTAGTCACAAAACAACACGATGCCTAACTAGGTATTTCCTAACGAAGGGGTCTCTCAAATCTCTCCGGGAATGTGGTCGTTTCAACCGAGAATTTCTGTGGGACACATTAATTAAGAGGGAAATTGAGGCTTAACTCACAGCTGGTGGTCTGATGCAGGAAACCGGGGCAGCAGGCCATGGTCAGCGCAGGTAGCTCCAACACTTTACCAGGCAGTGGTAACTCCACACAGAGAGTGTCATGTTCGCGACCTCGTATTTTTACTGTTCAAATCGGGTTTTAACGGATCGCCATTGCAAACGGCGTCACGCGGAAATTAGGGAGCATACTTCGACCAACACAGCTTCTCGGGCGGCGGTCAGCTGGTTTGTGCGGAGTGCCGCGGAGGGGTGCGGTGTGTTCCTTCTTGCCAGGGGGGGAAGGCGGAACACACCGACCGCGCCGCGGTTGTTTGCGAGACTATGTCACCATTATGTTCAACTGCTCTCTTACTTAAAATGCGTACTGTAACACACTTACTCTTTTCTCACATCCCTTATAAACTTTTTTCGCTCTATCTCTCTCTTCGCTAGAAGCAGTGCCAGCCGATATCAGACTTAACCATGCTTTCTTCTTCTCTGAGACCAGTGCTTTGATCTCGTCATCCCACCATGCGTCATCTTTCTTCCTACCTTGCGTACTTATTCCACATACATCTCTAGCAGATTCACAAAAACTCACCTTCATGTGGTTCCATGTTTCATCAATGCTTAGACCGTCCATTTCCTTCTTATTTAATCTTATCTCTGAACAATTCTCATACTCACTTCTTACATTAACATTTTGCAGTTTTTCTACTTTGACTCTTGTTGGAGTTGATATCGTTTTCACTTTAGAGCGCCAGCCGCGAAAGAGGTTTACTCTCGACACCACCAAAAAGTGGTCAGTTTCAACCTCCACCCCCTGAACACTCTTGTGTCTTCGGTAACGGCTCTCAACCTAGAGTCAATTACCACAAAGTTAATTATTGATCTTTCATTTCCTCTTTCCCACGTATATTGGTGGACACATTTGTGATCGAAAAAGTATTCGATACAAACAGGTTCCCCTCTAAACATACGTCAAGTATTCTATTCCCATTGTCATTCGTTCTTTCATCATATTTCTTCCATTTCAAATTCATGTCCGAAGGGATTTCTTCGACCCATCCAATTTGAATTTTCCATAAGTTTTGCATATAGCATTTAGCAATAAAAACGACAGGATTAATAAAACCTAATGGATCATATAGACGTGCAATTGTCGATAAAATTATGCGTTTGGTACAGTGATCACTAAAAACATTATTAATTTTATATGTAAATTGATCAAGCAACGGTATCCACCGAATACCTAAAATATTAAGGTTTTTCTTGTCAGTATCCGACTCAAAACTTAAGGGTACTTCCCGATAGCTGACAGGAATGTCTTCCAGTATTTCAGGATGGTTACTAGACCATTTTCTCAATTCAAAACAACCTTTTTGAAGTAATGCAATTAATTCCACTATACAATGTCGAGCGCTTTCCAAAGTTATCATCTATGATAATATCATCTACGTAAGTATCTTCAATTAATGTACTAGCAGCCTTTGGAAAATTCAATTTTTCATTATTTGCTGATTTATGAAGTGCACTAATGGATAGGCATGGTGCACTTGACGTGCCATACGTTTCTGTTTGTAATTCAAATTCCTTTACAGGATGATCAGAATATGTTGATAACGGCGAGATTTCTCATCCACAAGTATTTGCCTATACATTTGACGGATGTCAGCTGTAAAAACAATTTTGTGTATTCGAAAATTACACATCAATTCGACAATGTCCCTTTGTAATTTGGAACCGACCAAAAGTGTGTCGTTCAATGACGTACCCGAAGATGATTTGGTACTGGCATCAAAAACGACCCTTAAACTAGTTGTAGAACTGGTTTCCTTGATTATTCCATGATGGGGTATGAAATAGTTACCAATAATTGGCGATTGAGGTGGCACTTCTATCATGTGCCCTAATGTTAAGTATTCTCTCATGAATGAAATATATTGAGATTTGAGATCAGAATCTCTAGTCAGTCTCCTTTCTAAATGCTTGAGGTGTGACAATGCTATGTCATATGACTTTCCCAATTTTTCCGGGCTTTCCTTAAATGGCAACGATTCGACGTATCTCCCGTCTTGGTTACGGTAGGTACTTTCAGTGTATAATTTTTCACAACGAATTTCATCAGGCGATTGAATTTTCTTCAAAGATGGAAAATTTTCAATTTCCCAAAAACATTTAAGCTTTTCATCAATATTTTCCTCCATTGACCTGAAGGATGAATTTATACAATGATTTGATGGTCCAACATTTCCCATCAAAATCCAACCCAATTTAGTTTCTATAGCTATGGGTTCATTTTCTTTCCCCATCAATTTTCCTGAACATAATAATGACGCAAAAATATCACTTCCAAGCAGTATTTCAATGGCTGATTGTAGGTAGAATGTTGGATCTCCCAATTTGAGACCTACGATGTGTTCTCAATGATGATCGACGATACGATTTGATGGCATATTCGAACAAATGTTATTTAATATAAGGAAATCTGTCAAAATACCAGATTCTTTCGAATCGACAGGATGAAATTGTGTTTTTATTAATCCGTTAGAATTAATTGTAGGAGTATTTCTAATACCTATCACGGTAAGTGGTTGTTTCTTAGAACGAGTAAAACCTAATCTTTTGACACAAAATTCTCCGATATAAAGTTTGCCTGACTTGCGCTATCAAGCATAACACGAACCTTTCTGGAAAACTCCACTTTTATCTAAAACTTCCACATAAGCTGTAGACAAAAGAACCGTTTTGTTGGTGTTATTGTAAAATGTTGTCAACGCCAACGGCTCCGACGAGTTTTCTTGCTGGTCTGAATTTTCCACGATTTTTTTTGGAAAATGTAATATGGTACGATGTCTTAATTGACATTCCCTGCAAGTAAAATGCGAATGACAATTTTTAGCGTTGTGTTTTCCTTGCACTAAGCAATTGAGACATAAATTATTTTCCTTTGCGAACAAATACCTATCTTTTGGAGTAAGGCGTAAGAATTTTTCACACAGAGAGTGTGTCGATTTACAAAGAATACACTTGATTTCAATGTTTGATACAAACGCATTAATATTATTACTTGATCGATGTTTAGCATTATACGATTTCAATTGACCTTTATGAGCCTGTGTCTAGTTTTCAGGAAAAACTCCAAGTGCCATTTCTTTTATTAAGCACTGTCCATCTAAGTACTTCAATAGGTGATCAAACGTTGGGATATTCTCCGAACTGTGTTGAATTTCAAAAGCAATACGCAATTCTTTTGTTAATTTACGTAATACAATATGTAATAAAAGAAAACTCCATTGGCGAACTGGAAAATTTAAAGCTTCTAAAGCAGCAAAATTTCCTTTCAAAGTGGAAATAAATTGCCTCAGATTATCCTGAGCTTTTACAGGTTGAATCGACAGAATTAATTCTACGTGCCTATCAGCGATCAAACGTATGTTTTCATACCGTTCCTTGTTATGATATACGAAATGCCCCCTCTCAAGTTGGAGCGCACGCCACTGCGCAGACTACAGTTTCGCTCCCTCGCCGCAAGTGCGCCGCGCGCTAACGGCGGCGGAACGCGAGCAACGGTCGGCAGAAGCCGCCATTTTTCCCCCGAGCGCGTTTAGAGCGCACGTGTAACGAGAACCGTTCCGCACTGTTCCGGAACATTCCACGAAGCCGCCATGGCGGTTGTGTTCGTGCATAGTGACTTGCCGAAATGCCAAGCACGGTTAAATTCCTTTCACCACACCGATCTCCAAGCCGCCTGCTGCTGTGAGTACCCTGAGCCATTCAACCCCCTTTATTGCGTGTGTTCCTTGTAAATTCAACGCGAAGATAAATGATCGCCCCAGAGAGATTTTAGGGCCAAATTCACCCGAATTAGGTAGGATTATTTATGCTACCCTGTTCTAACTGTGCCTGTATTATGTACCATTGTTGTTTATGAAAGGATTCTACCCAATACACCTGATATTTACCGTAGCCACCTTGTTTCACTGTCTCCCCCAGCCCGTAGGTTTTGAGCTTATTTCAGGGATGCCACACAAACGCCTCAGAGAACCTACCACCCTGGTGAGGATAGTCTCCCCCGCTCTGCTGACCATTCTGAGCTAGTTTGTCGGCAGAAGGTAGGCACCTCAGGTAGGTGTATCTAACATCCTTTAAAAGATTATATGCAACAAAATAATTTTCCTCAGAAATCGGTAAATGTTTAATGCATTTTTTGAACAGAATTTAAGGCATTATTAGAATCGATCAACGAATTAAAGGTATTTATGTAATTTGTCCAATCTGTTGATATTCCAGAGAAAATAATCAATTTTAATTTTGGCAACGAAACATTATTATTCGCCATTGAATGATCCGAATCACTTTTTGAAACTTCCGGAAATAATTGAAAATAATACGATTGAATCTCATAATACATCTTTTGGATTTCGGTATATTTTTCTTGTAAAACCTTAATCTCCAATTCATCGTTTATATTTGATTCAATCGAAATATGCAAAGTAACAAAATTATCTCTAATATCAGATACATCCGAGAAACGTGCTTTGAATATATTTTTATCAGTAATGTTCAACGATGTTATGGCTTTGTTAGCAGAAGAGCGAACACTTTCCATGTCTAATAAGGCTAATTTATACTTTATAATGGTAGCCGCCATTATGAATACTTTAAACCAAACTAATAATAAACACTGACAAACGTCAAACGTCAACTTGTAAACAGAATGTACGCTGTGATAACAGCTGTCAAATGCGATATTTATGTCCGCGAACTTCTTTACCGACACGTAGTACCGACCCACCGACACGAGAAAATGCTTGTGGCGTGCTTGGCGGCGGCGATTAATTTGTACGTACAAGGTACCCACTATCTACGAATTCAAAAATGTTAAGCCGCCCAACGACTTAAAATAATACCAATTTAAAATTGAAATGTAAATCAATTTTCATAATTGAATGTGTAATTCTGAAACAGCTTTATAAAACCGGAAAAGGTCAACGAATGAAATGATCTGTATTTCAAAACACATCAATTGTCTTGTTTCAAAATTACGTCTGCCAAAAATGACAAAAAACGACAATTTATCCGGCAAAGGACCAAAAATGTAACGGCCGATGCCGCGACACGAGATGATGTGACTGTAAATCCTTTTTTTTGATGAGTAAAGACAATCGATTGTGTTTTGAAATGTCGATCATAGGAAATAGGCTATGAATTTGACGGTTTTCTCCAATGCTTCAGGACCGATCCTGGTACTGGCAGTTTCCTAATATACCGGCACAACACCAGGTTTTTAAATAATGACACTTGAGTTCATAAACAATGAATTTTTGCGATTATTTGCGATATTTCGACGAGCGAACTGTGACCAATGTCACTACGAAATTCCAACTGCCCAAGAAGGTAATTTAAACTTGGGTGGCAATATTGTTTAATTTTTCACATGTAGGTAGGAAAATCTTCTTCTTTTCCTGGTAGAAACTTTGAGGAAAGGAGGAAGAGAAAGGAATACATGATTGGTGAAGGACTTGGGGAATATTGATTAAGTTTTAAAAAAAACTGTTTCAGAACCAAACAAATAGAATGTAACCGAATAAAGAAGAGCAGGTAAAAAAAAAGAAAGGAGAAAAATAAAGACAGAAAAAGGATATGTGATAATTCAATTATCGTTTTGAGAGATATAGTATTATAAGATGTAGTGATTATAATAACTTAATGATGTAGTGATTATATAAAGTGTTATATACCTAGATGTAGTGATTATATACGTTAAGTGTTTTACATTGTTTTTTTTTTATAATTTGTTTCCAAACTTAATCTGATAATTGGTTAAACCATTTGATGTGATAAAGAAATAAAACAACCGACTTGTTCAAGGCAAGATGATAGACGGAGATTTTATTCATAGATGCATAGATAACTAAATACACAACAGTACAACAAATGACGTTAGGTACTTGATTTATTTAATGTAACCCGGAATTAATTCCAACACCCCAACTACAGTAAATAAACTAAAATCTCTAAAATTAAATACAGTGTTTTTTTATATACTAACATTGCAACTAAATATTCAACTGAATCATACCCATATCATTCACACTTTTTTAAAGTAGAATGTCTGACTACAGGGGAAAAAGTTTCTTCATAATCTACACCAGGCTTCTGCGTAAAGCCTTTAGCCACTAGACGCGCCCTATACCGCACACTGTTATCACTATTCACTTTCTTTTTGTAAACCCATTTGCACTTCACTAGAGTTTTGTCTGAAGGCAGTTCGTTCACAGGATCCCACGCTTTATTGCCTTTGAATGCTTGTAACTCGTCCTCCATAGCCTCAATCCACTTGTCCTTATCTGGACTTAATAGAACTTCTTGAAAGGTAACTGGATCCTGGGCAATTTTTGAACTTGTTTTTGTACACAAGTTTGTGTAGCCATAACGCATTGGTACTCTTCTGGTACGCTTGGCAAGTAATATTTCTGACTCTGGTTCATCTTCTTCCTCTGTGGTCTGCTGTAATGTAGAATCAAAATCAGTCAAAGCATTGAGATAATCAGATCCTGAAATAATGTTTAGACTTTCCGCACTATCTTCCTTAACACTCTTGACTTGACTGTCTGACTTATCAGTTTGGATTACATCCCCAACTGAAATATTTAGTCTTTCTGCGCTAGAGGATTCTTCTTTTACTTCTTCCTTGCCACTCTTGACTTGACTGTCTGACTTATCAGTTTGGATTACATCCCCAACTGAAATATTTAGACTATCATCGGAGTGATGTTTCTTTTCAGTATTTTCATAGACTACTACATCTTTGCTTGTTGTGATTTTACGCTTCATAGGGTCGTACACTCGGTAGCCTTTCACATTTTCTGCAAAACCAACAAGTATGTGTTTCCTTGACTTTGTATCCCACTTAAGTCGTTTCTCCTTTGGGATGTGGACCATTACTTGACTACCAAATATTCGGATGTGCTTTAAGTCTGGTTTCTGATTTGTCCAGAGTTCGTTTGGTGTTTTATTATTTAAACCTGACGCAATGGATCGATTTCTGAGATAGACTGCTGTATTTTTGGCCTCTGCCCAAAACTTCTTATCTAAATCTGCGTCAAATAATAAACATCGAGCTCTCTCTACTATAGTTCTGTTGATACGTTCGCTCATACCATTTTGCTCAGGAGTATAAGCATTTGTCTTTTGATGCACAATGCCTAAATCCTTTAAAAAAAAATTAAATTCATTACTACAGAATTCTAAGCCATTGTCTGTTCTAAATATTTTTATTTTTCTATTTTGCTTATTTTCTACTAATGACTTAAATTCCTTAAAATACTTGAATACTTCACTTTTATTTTTAGAAAGTAAACAAAAGCCATACGCGAGTAGTTATCAATAAATACAAGAAAGTATCTCGATCCACCAATTGAGGTTATCTCCATGGGTCCGCACACGTCCCCATGTACTAGATCCAATGAATTGCTGCTTCTTGTTGCTGCATGGACAAAAGGTAGTCGCGACTGCTTTCCTTCGCAACATATTGTGCAAGTACTCTTGTCAATCTTACACTTATCTGTGTATTATATACCCGTGACTGCACCGTCTCGCATTTTATTCAAGTCATTTACATTTAAATGTCCCATTCTCCTGTGCCAGGTCACATCGCTCACTGAAGTAGATGTAAACAAACACTGTTGATTATCTAACCTCAACTTGTAAACACCATCTATTTGTGTAGCAACTGCCACCAAATCCTTCTTTTTGTTGTAAACACAGCAACAATCATCTTTGAATTCTACACTATTGCCATTCTTTATGAGTTGACATATTGAGATCAAATTTGTGGTAAGATTAGGAACACATAAAATTTCTTCAAAGTAACCTCAAATTTGCAATGTGTAGTGACCGTTATTATGTCTACACTACCAACGCACAATACAGACATAGCACTTTGATTTGCTGCTATTATCTCCTTGATCTTTGGCGAATAAGATGCATTTTTATTAGGTATACATCCGGCGTCATGTGAACACTCGCACCACTGTCTAAGTAAAAATCTTTTTTACTATAATTCCCGCTCAAGAAAACAGCCGAAAACGCATTAGTTTTCTTCATTTGTTGCTGATCATTCTGTTTACACTGCGATTTATAGTGACCGTATTGACGACAACGGTAACACTTTATGTTATTTCTGTCAGTTTTGTTTACATTCGAACTGACCATAGACGACGAACTACGACGTTCATAGTTAGAACTGTCACTTCTGCCAGTGCTGCCAACTTTAGAATACTGTTGGCGACTGTGCTGCCTTCTACTCAAGAAAGCGCCACCACCGGAAGACGTGTGTTCGCCTTCATTTCCTACAAGGTCAAGTAATTTGGCCTTCATGACAATGGCGATACCGAAATGCTCTATAGCGATGATCATGGGGAAGTATTTTTCAGGTAAACCTGCCAACAGCAGGCTGCCAATCCAGTCATCTCCGATCTGAAAGCCCGTACCAGATAATCTTTGCGCCGTTTCGATTACTTGCGTGACGTAGCTTGTCATTGACTCGCAACTTTCTAGACGAATCAAAATTAGGTTCCTCAGCAAAGTTATTCTTCTGGAGAATCCTGAGTCATCGAACATAGATTTCAGCTTTTCCCATAAGTTCACGGCACTTTTTGCCTCTCTAATATGAACATACAATGACGGATCAATAGTTAAAATCAATCTGGCTTTCGCTTTTGCATCGTTTTCTTTGTCTACCGTCGTAATGCAATTTGATAATCCTTCCAAAACTAACATGTTTTGTGTTGCAAAAGCCCAGTCACGGTAATTTTCACGGCCCTTTAGTTTAAGAACATTGGTCAAAAGAGAACCGGACGCCATTTTGGTTGATTTTTAAACTTCGTTGTTTAACACACAAAGATATAATTTTTCTTTTGTCTCCTTATCACCACAGCCAACGCCTATTCTAGCTACCAAAAAAATCACAACAAACTTTACTTCACTGCTAGAAAACTATAGGACATACTGGGCCCATAACCTGATGTGATAAAGAAATAAAACAACCGACTTGTTCAAGGCAAGATGATAGACAGAGATTTTATTCATAGATGCATAGATAACTAAATACACAACAGTACAACAAATGACGTTAGGTACTTGGTTTATTTAATGTAACCCGGAATTAATTCCAACACCATTTAACTCCAATATATTGAGAGAATTGTTTGGGCTGTGATAGTGAAACATCGCGGTTTTGTTCTATTGCTGTTTGAAAAAGGAGCTCTCATTATTGAAACAATCTTTCAGTATTTGTAAATTGGTAATTTTTTTATAAATAGGTAATATGAAGTGAAGGTATTTTAAATTCTTGAAACTATTTGACGGTGGTTTTTGGAATTATTTTTATTATTTTTTTTTTATGATTTCCAAAGGTAAAAGAGAAGTTTTGAAAACAACCAACCAACCAACAATTCCATATTGTAGCACTTATTGGATTAAGGAAAAATAAATGGTTCTTAGTTCTTAATATCCTAATGTTTAAAATGTTTCGAATTCTAATGAAAATGTACCTACATTAATTAGTTATCATAGTCTCTCTACTGTTATACTGATTTGCATCTTCCTCTTTATGTTACTATCTATAATTACACCGAGGTGTTTTAAAGTGGTTTTTGCAGTACAGAACAATCAGCTTTACATACATTTGAATTAATACATAAGAAGTAGTATACGTTAACACATTACTACTTCTGAGAAAGTATTGCTGACTGCGTGCAACTGGTACAAGCAAATGTCTATGACTCATTTAGATAGAATAGTTCTTGTTGGCATATAGAAGGTAATTATTCTTAACAAATCATGGCTGTCTATAATACCATAAATAATTTAAAAAATAAGAGTCAAGTGGGAAATAAATCTATCTGATAGTTTTAATAATTTTAATTCTTTCATCAAGTTGTTAAAATTAATAATGTTAAATGTTCTTTCTAAATTGGAAATACAGAAGCAGATGGTTTTGAAGAAGTTTCGTGGGGAAAAGAGGTCAGATGTAACCAATCGATGTTACTGCTGGAACTCCCACGCATAGATCAAACTATTTCGTAACACATCATTTCAGACCAAATCACCAATAAAATACATTACAATATTTTACACAATTCTTTCTAAGTACGAACAAATATTTTTTTAAGTTGGTAGGATTTTTTTTACATTAACTTCACACAGGAGGCCCTGAGGAAAATAATTTCCCTCCGGGCCTATGTCACCTGAGATGCTGTGTGGAGGGTCTTTTTGAGGAGAGGAAGGAACGAATATTGGTCTTGGAGAGGCCCATGGAGTAGGAAGGAGGAAACACAGGGGCTTGCAAATCGTTCCACAGCCGAGCTGTTGAACACAAGAACGAGTCGAAGAAGCGACCCGTTCTCAGGTGACAAACGTCAACTGTGTACATATGTTGGGCACGCGTTCGGCGTGTTTCCCAATTATGCACCAAAAGGGATCAATGACGCTAGTTCCTCGGAGCCCCTTCATTGTATTACCGGTAGAACAAGGATAGCGTTCCCACCCGCCGCCTGTGCTCTAAAGATTTCATTCCGTCTGTTAAAATGGCAGAATCTATCAAACGAACCGCCCTTTCTGCACAGAGTCGAGGGATTTTTCAGGTATTTTGGAGCTCCAGACCAGAGGTGGCTGCTAAATTCAACCGTGGGGCGCAATTGTGATTTGTTCAAGATTAGCAGTTGTGTACTATTAAAGTATCTGCGGGCCCTGCAGAGTACGCCCAGTTTTTGAGAGGCTAACTTTACTCTGGCTTCGATGGACCCCCCATATCTGAGCTGGTCACTTACAGTTACAACAAGCATATCAATGGAGAGCCTGTTCGGAAGATTTCTTCCGTTGAAGGAGACTAGATTTTCATTTCGAAACCTTTTAGACGTGATCAGACATGATTGGGTCTTTGAAATATTGAATTCAACAAGATTATTTTTTCCCAAGAGAAAACTCTCTCGAGGTAACCGTCCATGCTTTGCTTCGAAGCCCTCCGAGCCGTTGGAGTTTGTGTGCCGTTTGGGGGCTTGTCATACAAAAAGCTATCATGGACTGTAATGTCCTGATAATGTCAGAAATTACTGGTTAAATTAAGTTAAAAATGTCCCTTATTACCCTGTTTATAGTAAAGTTTACTTACGACTTATTTTATTTTATTTTCTTTATTTTCTTTATTAGGAACATTTACAGGTTTATAACTTTACATGCATTAAAAAATCACAAATTACAATAATTAGGTTATAAACCCAATAACGAATGTTCACATCATGCACCAATAATAATTAAAAAGTCTATAATTATAAAGTTTTTTTTTTGTTTAGCTTAATAATATATAGTTAGGAACTAGATATGTCTAGGGATAACCTAGCTATACTGTCTAGTATATAAAGATAAAGATACAGACAAGATAAGATAAGATAAAAACAGAGTAGAAAAATAACTAAATGTATAAACATATATTATAATAATAATGAAAATTGAAAAACACCAGACGTAATGTCGAAAGCGTTATATGTAAATATATATATAAAAATATAAGGAAAAGAAAAATAAAAGGGAAATGAAAGTAAAATATTAAAATAAAGTGTTCCAGTTTTATGTTAGATTGAATAAGTATTTTTAAATAAGATAATTACAAAATAAATTTAAAAAAAACTGAAAAACACCGGACGTTTCTAAAAGTGTAAGGTGGAAAAGTAATATATAAATGTACACATACATACACATATATACATTCTTTTAAACTTTCAGTATAAAAATACATAAAAAAATTCAATACAAAGAATACATAAGAAATTACGGTATCAATTTCGTTACAATGAATTAAGTTATTTGTTAATTGATGGGTAATTATAAGGCTCCATTAAGTATTTGTCTAAAAGTGCTTAAAGTGCAAGAAAAAATATCGGTATCGATACATTTTTTGTTATAAAGATTGCATGTTCTTAATAGGAAAGAATTTTGCCTGAGACTGGTTGAAGCACTTTCGATATGAAACAATGACTTGTCTCTAGTTTTCTTACTCGGGATTCTAATATTAATTGATGACAAAAGAGCTGGACAGTCAATGTGACCACTCAAGACTTTGTATAAGTAAGTCATATCCGCGATGTCTCTCCTACTTCTTAGAGTTTTAAGTTACCCAAGCAACTTGCAGATCAGTATGTTTTTCAGTGATTAGGAACGCGTGTGAGTCCCGACTGTTTCCAAACGTGCATATCCAATCGGAGTATGTTGTTAGATGGTAGGATAGGGAGTAGAAAGTTAGGAAAGTACCTGGCTATTCAGATCTTGTCACAAAACCCGGCTAAAGCCAACATCATGGAGTGAAGATGTAGAAATATGAGGGAAGAAAATAGGGAGAGGGGTGTCTAGTTTATATGATGATCTAGCAATTCGTACAAATGCAATTTCAAAATACGCGCTCTATCTAAGAAGAGTTTGAGTTTTGTTAAAAAGAAGTTGTTTGAAAAAAATCACCAAAATCGCCCCAATGATTTTATACGAATATTATTTATATCTTGATACAACAACATGATTTTTTGACATCGTAAATTTACATCACAATTTAACTTCATTGGGTTAATGAACCAAACGAGATAAGGAAGAAGAATACATTTAGCACAGAGGAGGCAGTATAAATCATTTATTCCCGGTTTAAAGTCAACATTGAAATAACGTGGCATTTGTGCACTTTATTTAAGTGATTCTCAAGAATGGAAACCACTTCGTCTATTGAAAGAACTCCGCAGCGTTTTTCTTTAGGAAAAAAACTGGCTATACAAAAGCAGTCAACGGTAAAACACGATGCGATGAGATACGTGTCATTTATAAATTAACTTTGAAGCTAAATATATGTGTAATAAAGCAGGAAAGGCTCTAGAATGGTGAGCTCTGGCGTCTTGACATTTGCACATATTTTATGTGAAGTCTTTTGTAAATGCAACTATTTTCTTTTTCATTTTTTGTTTGTTTTGGAAGTTATTATGTTTATTAGATTTTTTTTTCAATGCATCAATGTCAATGGAGATTGAATAAAAAGTTATTAATATGCTGTGTGCTAGATTTGGATTTACAATTTGGAAGGCGGGTGTGCGTACCGCCTCCCCGGGAACCATTTATTGGATAACCAACACCCCTGACATAGGTCATCCCAAGAGGTTCGCTACATTTCGTGACTTAGCGGAGGTGCCCGGTTTCATGGGGTGAGATTGGTCTTAGTATTGGCAGCGCGTGCATTTGCCCACTTGTGTGCGTGGCGGGCCTGATCGGGAGAGATTAATTGATAACCAAGACATCTGCAGCCGGACTCCCTCGATCGATCGCTTTGCACCGCAGTGGGAGGGATATCTAGACACATTGACCTCCAGATTTCTACCCACCCCTCATACCTTTTCCTTCCTCTCCTCCTTTACCTATAAAGACCTTCCATACAGCATCCTCAAAGATGACGTAGCCCTGAGGGGAAATATTTTCCTCCATGCCTCGTGTGTGGAGCTAATGTAAAAAATTACGAGTGTGAAGTTCACAAGCGGTAGAAGTAAAACCTAAAAATAGGCAAGAGTGGGGAGGTTTCGGAGCACCGCACAAAGAAAAAACAGATTCTAACTCATTTTCTCGCTGGCTAAATCCTATAGATGAATGTGCTTGTCCCTTTTCAATGTCACTATTTTCCGTACATTTGCCCACTTGCTGCGTGGCGGGCCGGATCAGGAGAATTTTATGATAACCAAGACCTCCCCAGCCGGACTATCTCGACCCATCGCTTTGCACCGCAGTGAGAGGAATAGATTTACTCGTCCGTGACACCTAGACACATTGACCTCCAGATTCCTACCCACGTTTCATACTTTTTCCTTCCCAGTACTACATCTCCTCATAGAATTTTTTTCCACAGGTCCTCCTGAGTGGACCTAATGAAAAAAATGCAAATATATGAGTAGCTATTAAGTTTGTCCCAACTCTAGTTGCAATATGCAAAGATCAGAGTCAGGTATAAAACTCCTACGTTTTTAAAACAAAACATTCAAGTTTTGCCTCGGTTCTCTTCCGAAGCGGTTCAAGAGTATTGGTGAGTGATTATTTAAAGGGAATACAAACAATGAAATAAATAAAACATTCATAAGCTTTCACACGAAAGAAAACACGAGGATAGGGAAATTCTCAACTTCCGGATAAATGGCAACACTTCCCCTTCCGCACCCACGACCTATATATAAGATGGAATAAATGTTCTCCTTTGATCAATGAATTAAAAACATATAGACGGACGATTTAATGCCCGATCGGCAACTTGAGCAGACTGTAACATACTGAACAAATATAAAGAACATTCGATTGCGTTTCTTTATTACTGGGATAAGAGAGTTTTGGGAGAAAACCCTACCTTCAAATAGGCGATCTGCTCTTTCTTATACTGGTCACTTAGCACTGTTACACCCGATTAAATATCATATAAAACGTTCTTATACGAAAGCGATTTTGTGAGAGATTCAATAATGGGGTGTTTCCACGTTTTTGTTACTACTTAAAAAAATTAAGCAAAAAATTACGAGGATTACATCATTTTTATTTTATTTTTATGTTGACGAATAAATTTTCTACAGCGAGTCAAAATTTCCCATTTTAGAATTACCGCTAAAACGATATTTTGCGGCGGGACTATCGTGTTACGTCATGAGCGTAGACGCTCACTGACAGTGTTTATTTATGCTGGCCAAGCTGAGCGACGCTTGTGACGTCACAATCTGATTTGCCAACCACGGGTCGTTTTGATTTTGTCAGTCTTAGACTGTTTTTGAAATCAATAATATTGAATGAAAACATAAAAAAAACAAAAAAATTTAGTTGGATGATTAAAATCAGAAAAATGCTCTTTAATTATTCCGTACATTTTAACAGAATCCCTCGTTTGAGGAAATGCCCCATTGGTGTGATCACGATCGCGACAATATTTCAACTGATTAATGTGTGGGTACTTCCAAATGATCGTACAAATAATATTTTGAACTGGCGTCTGTAGTTAGGATTTTGTCATCTTCTTCTTTCTTCCCTGATAAACGACCGGGAGTACCCCCGAAATTTCATGTTAAACTAAACAATCGACAAAAGAGATACCAACTTCTCATAAACAGGAAACTTTTAAACTCAACCACCTCGCAGGATCCAGGAAGTCAACGAATCTACATCAGCGAAATTCTCAGTCCTTATTACAAAGACCTTCTATGGAGAACAAAATCAAAGGCGAAAGAAACGGGATTTAATTATGTGTGGTACAAAGATTCAAAAATTATGATTAGAAAAAAGAAGGAGAAAAAATCATCTACATTAAACACGCTGATGATCTGATAAAAATGGTTTAGTTGTTTCTGGAGAGCTCCAGTTCCGGTTAGTTATTGCCCTGATCACCCTTCATTATCAAATGGTAAGGAGAAACTTTAAACATATTGTTTCGAACTACAACAATAATAATTATTCACTTAGCAAATTCATCTATAACTAGGGTGAAACTCCCGGTTATTGCCATGGACAGTGGAACTCCCATAAACAAATAAACAATTTTTTTTGTATAATTACTTTTTCAACATGCCTTTCACAATGGAATATTTAGATGAGGAAATTCATAACCAAAACCTGTCTTACACAACTTCAGATACTAGTCTATGTAAACGCCTGATTGAGAATGGTATCTTTACCAAAATTATGCATCAAAAAATAAGATCTATAAATAAAAACTTTGATGAACTCTTAATACAACTTCACCACATAAATGTCGATTTCGACATAATCATCCTGACCGAATGCTGGTTGTCAAATACATATACACCTAAAATCATCAAAAACTACACATCGCATAATTCAACTCTTCTCGATAATCAGAACGATGGAATTGTTGTATATACAAAAAATAATCAAAACTTCACAGTAACCGAACTAAAAATTCAAAATGCAAGTTGCACGCAAATAAAATATAACAATGATACTGTAATCTTGGCTATATACCGCTCGCCATCGTTTCGTAATATTACGCCTTTCCTAAACAGTCTTAGTTGCATACTTTCAAATCTCTCCAATGCTAAAAATATTATAATAATAGGTGATTTAAATATCAATATACTACCGGGCAACCAACACCACCAAAGCCAAAATTATATTAACATGCTAGAATTTCATGGATTAGTAAGTACCGTCAATTCACCAACAAGAACGACTAATGGATCTATATCATGCATTGACCACATTATGGTAAAGTCCAAAAAACCATCCAACAGTATCGTCTACAAATCAACAATCACGGATCATTATTCAACAATTTTCGCAATACAAACAGCTACCAAAATAAATAAATGTAGCCTGCCTTTAGCAT
This sequence comes from Limnephilus marmoratus, assembly GCA_917880885.1. Lineage (NCBI taxonomy): Eukaryota > Metazoa > Arthropoda > Insecta > Trichoptera > Limnephilidae > Limnephilus > Limnephilus marmoratus. The sequence continues at coordinate 836,749 of OU862915.1, read as the reverse complement.
ACAATAAAATCAATTTTCAAAACCTAATAAACCTAGAGTAGAAGATAAACCTAGAGTCAAATCATCCGGCGTGGAGCTTTGAATGTCCGGTATATAAGAGAAAATTAGAATTAGAGAAGAAAAAGGTCAATTTTTTATAAAAAGCAACCAAATGCAAGGAATTCTATGTTTTAATATTCAAAGTTTGATATCGAATAGTGAGGAGGTCCAGAACGAAATAATCCCACAATGGATAAGCGAGACTCACGTAACATGCGACATTGAAGACAGTGAAATAACTTTTCAGGGATATACTACAGTACGTTGTGATTCCTGTAGTAGACATACAGGGGGAGCAGTTATAATTATTAGAAAAGACATAATATATGAAGTAATTTCCAACACACAGTACGAAAAGAATTGCTGGATACTAGCAATAAGGATAATTTCGGGATATAAGAAAGGTGTTTATGGAGTAATTTACCATTCTCCAAATGCAAATACCAAAGACTTTCTATCATTTATAGAGAACTGGTGCAACCTAAATCTCCAAGAAGAAGAAGATAATATCTTAACTGGTGACTTCAATATAAATTTCAAAAACTTTAAGGATTCATATACTAAAAGACTAAAATAAATTATTCAAACTTTGGGAATGAAACAACTTGTTAAAAGTGAGACACGAATAACAGATAAATCCAGTACGTTAATTGACCTTGTCATATCAAATAGATTGGATTTGAACGTAAAAGTTCTTGATGAACCAAAAATAACCGATCATAACCTTATCCACATTACAGATAACATAAAAAGAAATAAGACGTAAACCAGCAAAATAATAAAATACAGAAACTATAAAAAATATAGCAGCGAAAGATTAATTGAACTTCTGGGTGATATGGATGAACTTCATCAAATTATTATGCATTAATTCATTCTTTATTACAGTACAGCATTATTGGGTGGGGAGGGGCCTTTAAGGCTTCCTTACAGCCCATAATTATAATTCAAAGAATAATTATAAAAACCATTCTTAGGAAACCATACGACTTCCCTACTATACAGATATTTCGGGAATTTAATGTACCATCTATTATAGAATTGTATAAGAGAAACGCCTTATGCCAAATTTATAAAGAATATTTTATTAAAAAAATTCACCCCTCAGGTAGCATAAGTAATAGATTTAAAACTAACGGCTTAATAGCCATCCCTATGCTTAGAACGACCACGGCTCAGCACCACTATTTGTATTTATGTGTAAGATGGTACAATATATTATTATCCAATAACAAAATTAATATAACAGATACACTGAATTATGAATTATTCAAAAAACAAATTAAGTCCCTTAAATTGGATAATGACATATTGTACCCTTAATGTTTACCCTATATATAATTAATTAATTTACCCTTACTTAAACAGCAATATTTAATATTAAAAAAAAATTGTATTGATATTGTCCTCATATAACTATTTTTGTCTAAATTGTGTACTTACCTAAGATGTTTATTTCATTACTTCTTTGAAAATTGTTTACATAATGAACATTATGATTATTTTTTTGCATGTAAAATACTCCTCCCATAAACACGAGCTCCTAGAGCTCAACTTATGGAGTAGTAGAATAAAACATGAATTATTTTGTAATCTTGCATATATTATCATTGTAATGTATAAACAAAAATGCTTGAAATAAATAAATAAATAAAAAAAAAAATGGAATACAATGAAAAGACTAAATCATTAATAAATAATCTACAAGAAGTAATTGATAAGTTAACACCAATCAAAACTACTAAAATAAGAGAAATAAATAAATGGTATAATATAGAACTACAAACAATACAAAATGAAAGAGATAGATTGTACAAAATTGCGAAAATCTAAAGAAACTCTCAAGACTGGAAAGCATTAAAAAATATGAGAAATAAATACGCAAAACAATTGAAAACTTGTAAGAACGATTACTTCAAAAACAAAACTATGTCTGAAAAAGGAGACACTAAAAAAATGTGGAAAACTATAAAAGGATTAATACAAACCGAAGATAAAGAGATGAAATACGACATTGAATTCCCACATCAGATACAGGGTACCATACAGAACTGCTTCAACAAATATTTCGTAAACAGCATAATAGAATTGCATCAGAGTATACCAATACTGAAGAAAGACATCTACGCGAGAAATGATCGGCTAAACCGAGAAAAACTTGTGTTTAAAGAGATTGATGAAACATATCTTTACAGATTCTTAACAGCACCAAATCAAAAGCGAGTCCAGATGGAATAAGTTTTACAGTTTTGAAAGATGCAGTGCCAGTGATAGGACCTCATCTACTGGACATAATAAATGAATCATTAAGAAGTGGAAAATTTCCAAACACATGGAGAACATCTACTGTGATCCCGATTCCGAAAGTTGTTAATACCAGAAAATGTGAAGAATTTAGACCAATAAATATGTTACCAAAATACGAACAGGTACTAGAAATTGTAATAAAAAAACAACTCGTTGAGTATTTGGAAAAACATAACATATTATGTGAGGAGCAATCAGGATTCCGGAACAACAACTCTTGCGAAGTGGCGATAAACCCTTCCCACCTTCCTCTTCCCCACCTCCTTCCCCTCCCCGCTACCTTCAGCCTCACAACATACCCCAATTGGGGATGCCATAGTCTCACTGGCTCCAGACGGGAGCAGTTGAGATTCTTGTGCGGTATTCACAGTAAAAAAAAAAAAAAAAAAAAAAAAAAAAACATAGTGATTGATACATGGAAGAAAGAAACAGACAAAAAAAATAACCATTGCAGCATTCTTAGATTTCAAAAGAGCATTTGAAACGGTAGAATGGAAAATACTATTGGAAAAACTAGAAGACATAGGTCTTTCTGACGTAGCTCTGAATCTATTCAAAGAATATCTCCAGGAAAGAAAACAGGTAACGAAAGTTGAAAGCTCAGAGTCAGAACCGATAGAAAACAACCTTGGTGTTCCGCAAGGGTCGGTATTAGGTCCAATTCTATTTATAATTTACATAAATGATATTATCAAAACTATTAAACATTGCAAAATTAGACTATTTGCAGACGATACCTTAATCTATATTTCGTGTGAAGATTACATAGAAGTAATTAAAAAAATAAACGAAGACCTACAAAATATATCAAAATGGCTGAAATTAAACAAGTTGAAACTGAACGTAAACAAAACAAAATATATGGAAATAGGCAATAAAACATGTAACACAGAGTTAAATTTGAAAATCAATGGTGAAAAAATTGGAAAATTAAATGAAATCAAATACCTGGGTGTAATACTCGACTCAAAACTGACTTTCACACCAAACTTTGAATATGTGCTAAAAAAGGTATCAAAAAAGGTAAATTTTCTTAGAAGACTAAGACGTAAATTAAATAGAAAGTTATACAAAACAAAGCTATGAGATGTATACTGGGAAAAGGCAAATATTAAAGAGAGGAGCTAAATTGGATTCCAATAAAAAAGAGACTACTATTTAATGTGTTAATTTTTTTGCATAAAATTATGAAAAACCAAATGCCAAAATACTTTAAGGATGAAATTGTTTTTAATAGAGACATTCATAATTACGAAACAAGAAATATAAACAGAGTTCGATTGCCACAAATGAAGAAATCAAAATCACAAAACAGCCTAATGTACAGAGGACTAAAGATGTATGATGAAATGCCTGAAAGTATGAAGAATGAAGAAAGAATGAACGTATTTAAAAAGAAATGTTATGCTTACTGTAAAAATATTTAAATTTATCAAATGAAATGTTACATTGTGCTTATTAGTTTATATTCATGTAGTATAAACTAACTCAATAATTAAAAAAAAAAATTTAAAAATAAAATAAAACACTTTAAGAACAAATCCTGGTACGAACTCTTCCGAATTAAACAATCAGAGGACGCATGGATATACTTTGTTAACTATTTGATAAACGAATTACACAACCATTCCATGACGTTGACCAAAAACATAACTAATAAACTGATACCCCTGAAACCTTGGATTAACCACTCCATAATTAATTGCATATACAAGAGAAACATGCTACACAAAAAAAAACCAAAGATAATCCATATGACCAAATAACATCCAACTACTATAAAAGATATAGAAATATGTGTTGTAACGTCATCAGAAAAGCAAAAGAAATTTACTACTCAGAAAAAATTAAAGAATGTAACAACAATCCTAAAAAAATATGGGAAATACTAAGAGAAGCCACAAACTCACAAACTACAAAAGAGAAACAAAGCATAAATAAACTTTCTATTGATGGTCATATTGTTGAAACCACAAAAAATCCTAAACTCGTTGCTGATCATGTAAACAATTTTTTTATTAACATTAGTCCAAATCTTGCTTCTCAAATCCCCAAGGGTGGAATCACCCAATCTACCAATTCCGAGGATCAAGCAAATAAAAAAATAAAAAATTTCTCTTCCGAACTGTAACAAAAGAAGAAATTCTCAGTACAATTAAATCTATAAAAAACACTTATTACTTATTATATCCGCTGGACCAGATGAAATTACGACCAAAATCCTTAAAATGCTGTCTTCAGAGATAACATTGCCACTGGAATACCTTATAAACCTCAGCATTGCACAGGGCTACTTCCCCTCTAACCTAAAACAGAGTATCGTAATTCCCATCTACAAATCTGGAAACAAGACAGATATCAACAACTATAAACCAATTACTCTACTAAATAGCTTGTTTAAAGTTTTTGAAAATCTCATTAATGCACAACTTTTAAAATTTATCGAGAGTCATAAAATACTTTCAAATAATCAATATGGATTTCAAAAAAACGAAAGTACATCAGATGCCATTGCTAGTGTGACAGATTTCATTGTAAAAAGCCTTGATAAAGGAAATAAATGTATCTCAATCTTTTTAGACCTTTCTAAGGCTTTTGATACAATATCGCACTTAAAACTAATTAAAAAAACTAGAGAAAATCGGCATTACAGACAAACAGCTAAATTTCTTCAAAAGCTACCTAAATGGACACCAACAACAGGTTAAAATACAGAATACCCTCAGTAATCAGCGTTCAACTGACTATGGAATTCCACAAGGAAGCGTTTTGGGACCGACTCTGTTCTTATTGTATATTAACAACTTTTGCAACCTTGAAATTCAGGGACACATTGTTAGCTTTGCAGACGATACTGTCTTATTATTCGAAGACAATAATTGGTCAGCTGTATTTAAAAAAGCTGAAGAAAATATTAACTTCATTAAAAAATGGTTAGATATCAACACACTTACCCTTAACACGAAGAAAACAAACATGTTACTTCAAGCATCAATACTACAGGCCAACCTAATGATGATTATTTCATAAAAATTCATAGCTGTACGAATTCCAATGAATGTAGTGAGTGCCCCAGTATAGAGCGCACTTCACAGATGAAGTACCTCGGCCTCACCATTGACCCATACCTCAAATGGAACCTACACACCCAGATCATTGCAAATAAAATTAGAAAAACAATACACTTCTTCAGATCCATAAGGAACTTTCTTAACTTACAACTCCTAAAAACGATTTATTTTGCAATCACCCAATCTATCATTGAGTATGGTATCATTGCATGGGGAGGGGGCACTTCATCAGCTCTAGATCCTGTCGAAAAGGCGCAGAAAACAATCATGAAAATTATTCTCAAACTTCCTCTAACTGCAAACAGTGACCTAATTTTCAAAACAATGAGAGTATTTGATGTTCAACAAATCTATGTAAAAACTATCCTCATACATCTCTTTAAAAACAAACATGTGCTTTACGAAAAAAAAATAAACTTAAGATTTACACGTAACTCAAATAAAGACATTTTGCAAGTTCCAGCGCTCTCTTCCACCTTTGGTCAACGTAGCTTTAGATACTTTGTAACGTAATATTACCTAATATCTCTATCTTTACTTATCACCGCCATCCAAATACTCTCAATATTTCTCTGTATTCAAAATAAAACAAGTGCAGACATGTGGGTAGATTAGTGTAAGAAAAGACGGATTATACCAGTAACAAAGATGCAACATTTATTTAAATACATTCAAACAATTAAGGGTAGAGCATGATTAAATTGATTTAAATCTACAGGGGTGGTTGATTACCATAGGTAAGTCAAATTAATGTGAAAACTATAATCTCGGAACATGTGGGTCTCAATAAAAGGAAGAATAATATTTGTAAATCCTGAAGGGCGCCTGTACGGATAACCGAACATATTTATAAGGATTTAAATTAAATGCTAAGGATAATAAAATACCAAAGTTAAGCTAAATATCTCGTGATGATTCATTATTAAATATTAATTCGCTCACGCGTGTATTGGCCATGACCTTTGGCGGCTTGAAGTTCAGCTGTCCACACCATGAAACTCCCCAGAACCAACTGACGAACGTATTGAAACTTCATCTCGATTCGCCCTCTACCAGCGCCTGTACATTTACGGCTGTCAAATTCATCCGGTACCCGCGTGGCTAGAAACTCCGTCTAAATCAGGCCAGTACTTGCCCAAACTGCTGCATTACCCCCATGGCCAAGAGAATTTTTGCAAAAAAATTCCACTACGCCACCTGGCGTCAGAAGTCCTGAAGAGCGAAGGTACCGCTGCCACCAAGAATTCCAAAGTGCTTAACGAGATTTGTGGTGAATGAGTTTGAGCTTCTAGTGCCTTCCCAGCTGTGTCACTTCTCGTAATGTTCTTCCCAAATATGTAGAGATGAATTATCCTCAAGATGATGTTGTAAACCAGTAAGCCTCCCTCGATAATGATTCAGTGAAGCAGTGAATGAAACTTCAAACTGCCCAAATAATAAGGGCTCAATCCTCTGCTTATGTCAGAGCCACAAACTGTAGGTTGATGCAAATAAGTACTGATCCCTGTAGTTGAAGAAATCCATTTGATGCAGACCAATGCTTGGGTTAAACTTCTGCCTATTCAAGAGCAACTGAAGGTAGGTTGACATAAATAAATGATGTGCCATGTTGATGTAGAATTTCCATTTGACGCAGTCCAAATGCTTGTGTTAAAACTTCTGCCTATTCAAGAGCAACTGAAGGTAGGTTGACATAAATAAATGATGTGCCATGTTGATGTAGAATTTCCATTTGACGCAGTCCAAATGCTTGTGTTAAAACTTCTGCCTATTCAAGAGCAACTGAAGGTAGGTTGACATAAATAAATGATGTGCCATGTTGATGTAGAATTTCCATTTGACGCAGTCCAAATGTTTGTGTTACAACTTCTGCCTATTCAAGAGCAACTGAAGGTAGGTTGACATAAATAAATGATGTGCCATGTTGATGTAGAATTTCCATTTGACGCAGTCCAAATGCTTGTGTTAAAACTTCTGCCTATTCAAGAGCAACTGAAGGTAGGTTGACATAAATAAATGATGTGCCATGTTGATGTAGAATTTCCATTTGACGCAGTCCAAATGCTTGTGTTAAAACTTCTGCCTATTCAAGAGCAACTGAAGGTAGGTTGACATAAATAAATGATGTGCCATGTTGATGTAGAATTTCCATTTGACGCAGTCCAAATGCTTGTGTTAAAACTTCTGCCTATTCAAGAGCAACTGAAGGTAGGTTGACATAAATAAATGATGTGCCATGTTGATGTAGAATTTCCATTTGACGCAGTCCAATTGCTTGTGTTAAAACTTCCTCGAAGAATGTAGAAAACCACGTGAGCGAAAAATAATTACTGAGCTATCGTTAAGAAGAAGCAATTACTACGTATTAAGGTGAAACAAAAACTTATATAAAGCAAATATTTAGATTGAGCTAAAATAATTTGACCTAAACTTGAAAAGATTTAAACAAAAGAAACTTGACTCTAAACCCACATTCCACTCAAAACTTATGGAAATATTTATCCACAATACTGTTATAATACCATTGAAAATTTAATAACATCTAAAATCTTGACACCTATCAATAAAAATTTCAAATTGTAGAAAACCAACCCCTCAAAAGAAAATAACATAAAGTTAAGGTAATGAAACAACCACTGACATCTGTTGAACAGCGGAGAAGGATGAATAATCCTGTCAATATTAAATGGTTGAGATCCCGGAATAAAACTCCAAGATTGTGTAAGATAATTTAAGAATTTAAATCAGTCATACAGTTCCATTTTAAAAAAACCAACATGTGCCTTCAAATGAGTTCCGAGCTCTAGAACCGACTTAAAGTCACATGCCGTGTCAAAAAGGAACTGTGCAAGAAATGTTAAAAATTAACTGTGAAACTAAACATCTAATATTATGTACTCACTCTATAGAGATACTAATTAAATTTCCATTTAAAATGCATATATAATTAAACTTATGAAAAATGAATTGTTATTATTATTTTAATTTATTAATTGGTAATAATTATGTTACCCGAAGTAAATTTATACATTATCGTATGTCTCCAGAACTCATTCCTGACTATTTGAAATAAACATGCGACGGAGCTTCCTAAAACTCAAAATAGATAGTTTCTGAGAACTTCTGAGATTATGCGCAAGTATCAAAGTAAGATTGTATGACTATAAACACAAATTATCCGTAAAGTATCTCTATGGAGAATTATTTTAATAATTTGTGTAAAATAATCAATAAATTTAAATCTTATAAAATAAGAATACTGTTTTATCTGTATTTCTTGAAGAATGCATCACCCGAGCTAACATTATTATAACATATCTAAGTAAAGTAAACCCATTTCCTTGACTTGGAAAATTCCCATGCTGCGAAACTTCCTAAAGCTCCCAAATAGATTATTGTCAGCTTCTGAGGCTATTGATTATGTATAATTATCACCATGAAAATACATGTGGAATTTTCCAAGGTAGAAACCGTATGCACGACACCATTCAAGTCAATAATTACTACATGTAACCATAAATTATCAACCATGTACAAAACCATGTAGTATCATTATAAACACAATTCATATTATACAAATAGCAAGGTTTACCTACAGGGAAAGGAACCCACTAATTTTATCAGTTCAAAGCATGAGCGTAATGGCCAATTACCCCCATGCTCTGAAGGAAAATTTTCATACAAATTACAATATTCATATGCTACACTAACTATCACAAATACAAAGGACAAACAACCACAAAACAATTAACATATAGCACTCAATGTGTGGACACAAGTTTCATGTCAAAGTCATGTCATCACATTGAATGTATTTTGCGAACATAAGGTCAAAATGCATGCAAATTTTTACTAACTATCGGTACTTTAGACCGAATTAAATCCCATTACGGAAAGATTCTATTTTCTTACTGAAAGGAAATAAATTAAACCGCTGACTCCTCAGCATGCTCAGACTTTAAAATGTCCTTCGCGTGGAAAATACCTAAAAGCTTCCCATCCATGTCAGCCAACTGGTATGCCACAGGGGAAATTTTCCGCACAACTTTACTTCTAATAAATTTTGGAGCCAGTTTAGCTGAAAAGTGTTTAGAAGCATCTGAAAGAACGAAAGACCTCCGCCACACTACGTCGCCTTCCGCGTACTGAACCTCCCTCCGACGAAGATCATATTGACGTTTGTTGCGTTCATATGATTGTCGCAAAGATGTGCGCACCTGTGAAAAAATATCATTTAACTCTTGCAAACCTGCAGCCCAGGAATCCCGTTCAGCAAATCTAATTTCCTCCGCGTTGAAGTCAGCTCCTATGTAGTTCTTCCCTGAAATGATAATTTCCCTGCCAAAATTGAGGAAGAAAGGAGTGTAACCAGTGACTTCGTGCACAGCAGTGTTGATCGCTAATTCTATCTCAGGTAAATAATTTGCCCACATTCTGTGGTCAGTGCCTACATATGAAGCGAGGGCAGAGACTAAAACCTTATTAACTCGCTCAACAGGATTGTTTTGAGGGTGATATCTACAGTTGTAGAAAAGGTGCCGAATGTGAAATTTGCTAACCAAAGCCTTCATGTCCCGAGATATGTACTGCGGACCATTATCTAACACAATAGTATCTGGCACTCCAAACTTGTAGAAAATTTCATTTTCTAAAATACTAGCGATATTGCTACCCGTTGCCTTCCTTAGAGGGAATAGCCTAGTAAATTTGGAGAAAAAATCAGAAACTACTAACAAGTATGTATAGCCTTTTTTGTAAGAATTCGGATACGGACCCAGCAGATCTGTGGCAATCATCTGCCAAGGACGCTGCACCAACTTGGGATTTCCCATTAGCCCTGGCGGTAACAAATTGGTGCTTTTATACCCTAAGCAAATCTGACATTTACTAATGAACCGTTTGACATCAGCTGACATTTTAGGCCAATAATATTTAAGTTTAATCCTATTCAAGGTTTTCATAATCCCGAAGTGAGCACACACTGGAGGAACGTGGTGTTCTACAATAATGTTCTTTCTAACCTCCTTTGGCATAACTTCCTTCCAGTCATATGACCTGTGAAGAGCGTCCATGCTTTGGATGTGTTTAAAAATCCTATCATTTTCCACTTTCCAAGCTGAATATTTGTCCGGATTAGCTAAAATTTTCTCTCTAAGCCTGATGTACCACGAGTCGGAAGTACTAAACTTTTGCGCTAATGCATTTACTTGTAGGGGATCACGCGATAACGCATCCGGAATGACATTGTCTTTACCCTTTCGGTGAATAATTTCAAAATTAAATTGCTGCAGTCTTACTGCCCAGCGTGCGAGTCGTCCACTGGGCGACTTTAATTGTGTTAACCACTTGAGACTATAGTGATCTGTAATTATTCTAACCGGAATAGGTGAACCCTCAATGTAACCTCTAAACTTTTCCAGAGCAAAAATCATAGCGTTTAACTCCCTCTCCGTTGTGGAGTGATTCCTCTCTTGTGCAGATAACGACCTTGAAATGAATGAAATCGGGTGCTCTATTTGATTTTCATCAAATTGGCTTAAAACTGCCCCGAGGCCTACGCTCGATGCGTCACAACTAATAGTGAAAGGCTTACTAAAGTCAGGGCATGCGAGAACCGGAGCGTTAACTAGGATATTCTTTAATTTAACAAAAGCCGATTGCGCCTGTTGATTCCACGCAAACTTTTTCCCCGCGAATTCCTTCTTTGTTAAGTTGTGTAAAGGAGACGCAATAATTGAAAAGTTATGGATAAACCTTTTGTACCACGATAGCACCCCAATGAATCTACGTAGACTCTTTTGAGACGTAGGGGTGGGAAAATCCACAATTGCTTTTACTTTCTCGGGATCAGTGCGAAGCCCTTTACTGTCTACAATGAAACCTAAATATTTTAAAGAGTCCCTGCAGAAAACAGACTTTTCCACATTTATAGTAAGGCCTGCGGCTTGTAATTTCTGTTTCACCTGTCTTAGAAGTTCTATATGTTCTTCAAATGAAGAACTTATTATAATAATGTCATCCAGATAACAGAACACTTTGCCATCAAATTGTGGCCCTAGCACCTTGTCCATTAACCTCATCATGCGGGAACTCGCCCCGTGGAGGCCAAAAGGCATGGTCACAAAGTGAAACAAGCCTCTTTTAGGGATTGTAAATGCGGTTTTTTCTTTTGAATTCTCTTCTAAAGGAATTTGAAAAAAAGCGTCATTCAAGTCTAGCGTTGTTAAATACCGAGCACCCCCCAAGCTATTCAAGATGTCAGAAATGAACGGTGTCGCGTAGGCGTCGCGTTTAGAGTTTGCGTTCAAAAGTCTACTATCAAGACATAACCGGTACGTGCCATTCTTTTTTGGTACTAAAACAATTGGATTATTCCACGCGCTATTGCTGGGTTCAACCACTCCCAAAGCTAACAGTCTGTCTAATTCCTTGTGTACCTGCGGAAGTAGGTGCGGTGAAATCGGATAAATGCGTTGCTTAATCGGAGAGCAATTACCTGTGTCAATGACATGCTTCTCTAAGGATGTTCTACCTAACCGATTACCCGAATAGGAAACATACTCCCGAATGACTTTATTTAAGACTGAGCGTTGCGAAATGGATAAGTTTTCTGCATTTTCTAAACCTATTACATCAGCTCTACACTGTGTTTTGACCGACTCCTTAGAAGCCATCAATTTTGATATTCTTGGACAAATATTGAAGATTTTCCAAAAATCACAGCCTAGAATAATGTTAGCATTTATCTGAGGCATAACCACAAAACTGAAAACCCTCTCTGTGTTATCAAAACGAATCGGTACCGTAATTTTATACGAACAAACAACAGAATGACCTGTAGCCGAAACTAAAGAAAACTTAGTGTCAAGCTTGGAAAGCTTGAAACCCAAATCTAATAATTTCCTATGAAAATTGTTACCTAAAATGGAAATGTGAGAGCCCGAATCTAAAAGACCAGAAAAATTTAACCCTAAAACTTGAAAAGAAATGTGAGGACGGTTGTCCCTGTTTACCGCTCCCATCTCCTTTGAAGTATTTAAGTTTTTATAAAAATCTCTTACTACAGCCAGCCAGGAAGCCCATTCCCCGGACGTCTCCTCGGCGAGCGTCGACGTCTTAACGCCCGCTGTCTGGAACTCCGGGGTATTCAGTTTTTTGAACGGCGGCAGCCACAATCTGGAGACTTCAGTCCTGGTCTTCCGCAGCGGAAACAATGCACGCCCCTGGAAACGTTATTAGACGGGCTAAGATTATCATGGTTCATAAAACGACGGTTATTTCTAAAATTGGGATTGACATTTCCTGAATTATTATTATTCCTACCATTGTTCCTGTTATGTGAATTGTTATTCCTGACAAAATTTTGATTATTAGATGCAACAGTAGTAGAAGGAACCCTGTCACTGGAGCGGCTGTCCGCTAACTCAATCATTTTCCCAAGTTTTTTCAGAGTACTGATATCCGGAATTACCGATAGCGATAACTTTTGAATATATCTAGGCAACATATTACATTGTAAAATCTCCAATAATTCATCATCAGGTAATTTCGATGACAAACGATTATTTAAAATGAGAATGCGAGTAATAAAAGAGTTTAAATTCTCCTTCTGCATTTGAACGGTAGCTCTCAGTTGAGCCAACAGTCGCCTCTCGTGATCCAGAAACTCATATTCCTCTTTCAGAGCCACGACGATGTCAGACCATGATGCAAATGAGGAGCGATTTACTCTGTACCATAAGAGTGCATCACCAGAAAACAATTCAACAGCAGATGTAAAAAGTGAAACTTTACTCACATTTCGAGCTAGTGCGAGCTCTTCGATTCTCTCTATAAAATCGTGTACGCCAGCTGAGCCGTCAAACGTAATGTTCCACTTGTGAACAGGAACCGACAAAGGGGACGAAACGGGAATCGATGCAGCTAAGTTATCACCAGGTTTCGCCATGTTGATTGTATCTGCTTTACTCCTTGTGACAATTGTGTATTCCATAACCTAACTACAAAGGGATTATAAAACAAAAAGTTATTAGAACATGCGACAACACAAGATGTTACACCAATACTCGGAAATATTTCCCATGCATCTCAAGATAAAATTATAAATGAAATGTCGCCAGATGACTGGAGACGTTTGAAAAGCGCAAAAAAAAACGCCGGTGAGTTGGTTCCTTAGCAAAGCAAAATTGTAAATTTAAAACTACCGGGAGACACGTGTCTATGCAGGTGTTCAACAAGCCGCCATTGACCACAACACACATGACGAACAACAAATCATCACGAGATAATACGAGTGAAAGAACAATAAAATAGACGAGCACATGTCCGAGACGCCACATTAAGTTCTTTTATAACGTTGGGCCCAGATTGTAACGTAATATTACCTAATATCTCTATCTTTACTTATCACCGCCATCCAAATACTCTCAATATTTCTCTGTATTCAAAATAAAACAAGTGCAGACATGTGGGTAGATTAGTGTAAGAAAAGACGGATTATACCAGTAACAAAGATGCAACATTTATTTAAATACATTCAAACAATTAAGGGTAGAGCATGATTAAATTGATTTAAATCTACAGGGGTGGTTGATTACCATAGGTAAGTCAAATTAATGTGAAAACTATAATCTCGGAACATGTGGGTCTCAATAAAAGGAAGAATAATATTTGTAAATCCTGAAGGGCGCCTGTACGGATAACCGAACATATTTATAAGGATTTAAATTAAATGCTAAGGATAATAAAATACCAAAGTTAAGCTAAATATCTCGTGATGATTCATTATTAAATATTAATTCGCTCACGCGTGTATTGGCCATGACCTTTGGCGGCTTGAAGTTCAGCTGTCCACACCATGAAACTCCCCAGAACCAACTGACGAACGTATTGAAACTTCATCTCGATTCGCCCTCTACCAGCGCCTGTACATTTACGGCTGTCAAATTCATCCGGTACCCGCGTGGCTAGAAACTCCGTCTAAATCAGGCCAGTACTTGCCCAAACTGCTGCAACTTTGCCACGAAAATATTTAACATTCTCCCAGAAAACAACAAACTGAGTCAAACACAGAAAGAGTTTAAAAAATATGTTAAAATATGGATATATTCTAACGACCGAGCCTATACTGGTGCCCTCACCCAAACGCCCTGTCATTGACAGTTATTATTATAGTATTAACCTTGCAGTTTTTGTATTGTGTATATGCAAACAATGATGTAAACTCAAATAAAGTTTTTGCTGTATAGAAACCTACATTATACTTTTATAAAAAACCATAGATAAAATTGTAAGAAACGTTTAACAAAAAATTCTGCCTCAATACAGGTTCAACCTAGTGAGGCAGGCTATGCACAACTAAAAATATTGTATAATTATGCTACTTCTGTATAACCGTTCTTACATTACTTTCTATTTATTAATTTTTTTGTACTGATGTAATCTACATTGAATGTGTACTTTTTTAGTTGTAATGTTGCCAATTTAATTGAATAAAGATATATTATTATTATTATTATTCTGATTCCCAATTAGGGCTTTGTAAGGAAGGAGAGGAAACAATACATTGAACTGGAGCCTGTAAAACTCCCAAAGCTGTTTCAATACTAAACGCAGACAGTAAAATGTGAAAATAATTATCTACCCATTACCCAACCTTGAAATACCTAACCATGGACTAACCTGGTTTTACTCGCTCTGTATTTAGCTTGCGCGGCAACATCCCCTCAACCTTCCCTTCCCCCTACATGTCACAACCCCAATGTCTGTTTCTCAGCCTATCTAGGTTTTTTGGAGGCCTACATCATCTTTGGAGATGCTGTGAGGAGGGTATTTTTAAGGAAAGGAAGGAGAGGGAGATCTGGAATGAAAAGGGGTTAAAGAGGTGGTTAGGAATCTGGGGGTCAATTTGTCCAGGAGTAACACACGTACTAATCCATCCTTCCCACTGCGGTACAACGCGATGAATCAAGAGAGCCCGGCTGGAGAGGTAAAATGTCTCCGATCCGATCCAGCCCGCCACGCAAATGTGGGCAAACACATGTGCCGCCAAGACCTAGACAAACATAAAGCCATGAACCCGGGTACCCCTGCTAACTCCCCAAACATAGCAAACTACTCGGGGTAACCTATGGAGGGGCCCATAGTTTTAATCACGTGTATTGCAGTATAACATATTAATATTTTTGTCATATGAACTTTTCTTCTAACTCTCATGCACTTTCCCACAATAGTGCTATTTTTTGTTTTGTTTTAAATAGCCCATAACCTAACCTAACGTAATTTATTTAACCAAGTTTTTTCGTCTCTTTTAATGATCTTTCAAAGGAGTGATTCACATTATGGTGGGTCACGACTTTGCGTGTTTTATTAAAGATGAAGCATTTTTAATAAAACACGAAAATGAGGGAGTATTTTGATTTATTTATTAAAAAAATAAATTAATATAATTCAAATTATCTCAATGCAGTGTATTCAAATACCAGCAAAATCTTCATACTCTCAAATTTCGGCATTATTTTGCGAGACTCAATCTTGGAACTTTTTGTAAATGATTTCTTAAAAATATACAAATTTGCTACGGATAATTACAAAAAACATGGTTTAAAGGATTCAATGTAATTTTTTATACACTAGAAATAATCCCTTACAATGAAAATTTTCAAAACTTTGAAGTGAATCCGAAGGAAGAAGATCGGGTCAGAAATTTGAAAAATTTAAACACGTCGTTTTGAACCTATTTGGCACCTTTTTATCGCTCTTAGAATTTAAAAATAACAATTTTTTTTAAATTACCTGTCTTATTACACATTATTGAGTTGTCCGGTCACCATCCATAATTTTCTTAGCTATTCAGTCCATCAAAATAAAGAATCAATACAAGAATTGGCTATTTTCCTTGATAACCAATCTCATCTTCTCTGTGTCAATGAAATCATTTCCTTTAATATTGCTTCAGGCTTCTAGAGAAAGATGTGTAAAAGGACGCCATACGCGCTAAAACCGCCACCAATTCAAGCTTTTGTTACAGAAAGGAAGAAGTTTGAAGTAGAAATTAGTACAATGTTCGTCCTACACCATAGAATAAAGTATGACATAAGAAGTGCTTTGTGAGCGTGTTTCATTATCCAATTATAGGCCCAATCTCGGCCTATATTTCTATACAAAACTTTGTTTCATCATAAGGCAAGTGTACGAGAGACAGACCGCGTGAAAGGTGTTAAGTCAGTAGCACATTTCTTTCCATTCATATTTGTACGGAAGGCACTTTTAGTGTTATATTCTATATTCTTTATTCTGCACGTTTTATTACATTGAAGTTTTATTTTTTCAACCCTGTCAAAAAATAGAAAAAAAACGATTGATTAAAAAAAAGCTTTTTTTTTATTTTTTTTTTATTTATTTATTTTAGCATATAAAATATAATATACATTTAGATAATGTAGTAATTTGCGTACATGTTCATTTTAAAATACGTTAATACCACTCTTCCATGGAAGCATTAGCTTGTGTCTGGAAGAGTAGTGTACATTTTTAATGCTATATTTAAGTTCTTAAATTACAATGTGAATGTAAAAAACAATAAGTTGTAAGTTCGGTGATATGTAATTAGTTGCTAAAAACAATACAAAATTTAACTTATTTGAAGAACAGAGTATCACTTGGAAACTGTTCTTGAGATTAGATTAGTCGGAAACTTTTTTTTTTAGTTTTTTTTTTTTTATATATTATCTTTAAAATATTTTTTAACAGTGTTTATTAATTGGATTTTATCAATAATTTTTCTAATTTCATCCGGTAATCGGTTGAAAATAAGTCTTCCTTGATAAGTATAATAATTATGTGCAAAGGAAGTGTTTTGGGCATGAGAAAATATATTTATCTCTAGTACGGTTTTCAGTTCTAAATTTTTTTTCAATTATTCCCACACAGGGGGCCCAGAGAAAAATAATTTCATTTATGGCCTGTGTCAACTTTGGGGATGCTGTGAGTAGAGTAATTTTAAGGAAAGAAAGTACTCAAAGCATGTTCTGGAAAGGAAAAAGGTATGAGGGGTGAATAAGAATCTTACGGTCAGTATCTCACGGTCTCACAATCTCGCGGTCAGTTCAAGAGTGACAGATATACGAATCCATCCCTCCCGCTTTGGTGCAAGGCGATGGGTCGAGGATTCCAGTTAAAAAGGTCAAAGGATCTCCATAAATCGGCCTCTCCTGATCTGGTCCGCCATGCAATTGATAGACGTGAAAAAACCTCATTCCATGAATCCGGGCACCTCCACTAAGTCACCAAACGTAGCGAACTTCTTGAGGTGATTACCTTTAATACCAATATTTGCAGCAGCCAATTAGACTTCAGCATTCCTAAATTCATTTGAATTTAAGCTCACAATTTTTATTTTCGTACAGAATATTCCACCTCCAATTTCAATTAATTTCGATTGCTTAAAAATCTCGCTTACAAATCTTCACAAAACAACGTGTTTGAATATTAAATTACCCCAGAACGTGGTGTACGGAAAGTACCATCATTTTCTTAATATCGTCTTTCAAAACATGAAATACATGCTCTTGGATCGCAGTACCACAGTGTTTTTGAAGTGATACTTCTTTAGCACCGTTGTGAATTAAAACTCGATGAGAAGGAAACGAGTGACACTTAAGAGACAAACACATTCATCTATGGGATTTAGCCATTTAGAGAGAATGATATAGAATGAAACCTTACCTACGTACAGTACCTACGAAGCGTTCCTCTCTGTGTCAAGCTGCGCGCATTGGCCGCTTTGGTTATGAGATCTTTTCACGGCTCCTATTGGCTGAGATTGTGTTGGTGAAAGTTTCACTTTTTTTGATAAATCCCTTTATCACTTAATAAATTGCAAGGCCCAACACTTTTTTCTTGTTTTATTATTTGTCAAAAATAATAGTGCTACTAAAATATATTTGCTGCGACAAGTCTGGTTTGCAAGGGAACTAAACTGACAATGGCAAAATTTGAACTTTAGTGGTCTTTCTTGATCAAATGATATCCATTTTAATCCCTCTTGGAGACACTTCTGAAAGTGTTTCAATTTGATAACTTTAGTAAATAAGCATAATTATTTATATTTCCGTCATAAGTAATATGTGCAAATTAATGTTAGGGCTGTTTCAAATCAAAATGATAAATACTATTCGTATCTTCCTGGTAAAAGTCAACCTTTTAGTTTCGAAACGTTGCTTAAATGAAATGAAATTAAAAAAACTCCCTTGAACACTTCTGGTATTTATTTATTTATTTATTTATTTACACATATACGGCACAAATCGTGCCATTAACATAATTGACATACTTATAATAGTACAACAACATGAAGAATAACAATATAAATGTTAGTCAAATTTAAGAAAAAAGGTAAAAAGTACGGTAATAAGTAGTGTATAAAAACAATAATATATAAAAGTAAATTATAAAGTGAATAGTTTAAGATATAAAGTATTAAGTACAAACTATAAATTAAAGTACAAAACTAAATTAATTAAAGTACAAACTATAAATAGTTTAAAATATAAAATATTAAAGTACAAACTATAAATTATTAGGTAAAAGTAAAAATAAAAATTTAAAGAGAGAAATAAAACAATAAAATGTACAAATAAGATACCTATCTCAAGGTACCTACAAAGATTTAAATATAAAAAGTAATTCAGTTCAGTTTCAGTGCCGGCAACCCGGGCGTTTATTTAGTTTCATGGTTATTTACATTGTTTTCTTTTCTTTTACCCGCCTCACTAGACAAAGTCTGTTCCGAGGCGAGTAAATCACATATTATGTTTGTTCCAAAAGAAATGTGTGTATTTAAACAAATATATATATGTATGTAAAAAGATAAAAAAGATAAATTATATGTTGGTATATTAAATATTTACATACATACTTTATTTTTTAGATAAAATTAAATTAACATTTTGTGACAGTTGAATATAGCGGTTACATAATAGTAGTAATAATTAATAATTACTCATAATAATTAATGTTGCAAAAATTGCAGTTTCTCGTATTTGTTTTATTTGTATATTATATAATTTCGTGAGAACTTGTATGAAATCTTATTTATTTAGAATATTTTGAATGTCTGTTCTTTCCTTTTCATTCAACCATATTACAAATCTTTTGAAAAGCCAATTCAAATTATTTGGGGTGACGTAAGTTTTTGTTTGTGTTAGGAAGGTATTGAAAATGTGTGGTGCTAGGTAAGATTCGTGTTTTTTTGCAAAAGTTGATTTGATATGGGGAACTTGAAAGTGCTTATTAATTTTTGCTCTTGTGTTTTGTGAGTGAGGTATGTGGAGATGTGAAGTTTTGATACAGTTTTTGTAAATGATCTTCCTTATGAATAGTTTATTTACGTCTAGTAATTTGTTTCTGATCATTAGCTATTCCGTCGGATGTTGGTAAGGTTTATAAAACATAATTCTAATTATTGTTTTTTGATTTATTTTAAGAGAATTGAGGTAAGTATCTGCTGCTCCTCCCCAAACTGAAATTCCATACGTTAAAATACTTTGACAGAGTGCGAAATATATATTTTTTAGTTGATTTAATGACATGATGTTTCGTATTGTTTTGAAGATGTATGATAATTTTCGTATTTTTTTTGATAATATATTAATATGGAGATCCCATTTTAGTTTATGGTCAACAGTTAAACCTAGATATTTAATATTGTCTGCATAAACAATTTTGTCACAAGTACAGCATGTGTTATTTGACGAAATATTGGTGCAGGGGTTAAGATGTAGTTGTGGTTGGCTATGTGGTTGACCAGCCTTTGTTTTGCTAAAAGTTAAATATTTTGTTTTTGAAATGTTCAGTGTTAGTAGATTATTTTGTAGCCATTTATTTACTACAGTCATCCCTGTTTCTGTGTTTTTGAATACCTTTTCCCATGATTGTGCCTTGAACAAAATTGCAGTGTCGTCTGCATAACTGATTACTTTGTACTCAATTTTTCCTAGGTTTATCTCAGTTAGACTATTTATATAAATGAGGAATAGTATGGGACCCAAGACGCTGCCTTGCGATACTCCATACCTGATATCTGCTTTTTCACTGCTGTATTTATTTATTTTTACTATTTGTTGTCTCTTTTCAATGTAGCTGACAAACCATTTTAGCGGTTGACCAGTTATACCGATATTTTTGAGTTTTTGTTGTAGTAAGTTATGCGAAATAGTGTCGAAAGCTTTTGCTAGGTCTAAGAATACCCCAATCACCTTTGATCCGCCATCTATGCTTTTCACTATGTAGTTGGTTAATTCTGATAAAGCATCTTCTGTACCCATTTTGGCACGAAATCCAAATTGGCGGCTTGAGAGCAGGTTGTGTTTTTCAAGGTACGCAAGTAATCTTTTTTTCATGGCTTTTTCTAGAAGTTTAGATAGTGAGTTTAGCAGAGTGATTGGTCTGTAGTTTAATATCAGAGTTTTGTCTCCCGATTTATGTATTGGAGTGATACATCCTATTTTTAAATGATCAGGGACAATTCCGAGCCTAAAACTTTGGTTGAAAATGTGTTGAAGCGGTATAAGTATGTATTCACGTAGATTTATCAGTATTTGATTGGAAATGTTATCCGGTCCCATCGCGCAATTTGGTTTGAGAGATTTAATAAGATCCGATATTTCCTTTGTATTTACTTGATAAGCATTGAACGAGTGATTTGGTCGTATGGAAGAGCAAAGTTTGTATAAAGAGTCTTCTGATGTACAGTTTTTTTGAAGAATTTTTTCCGCTAGGGTAGAGCCAACTTTTGCGAATTCAGTGTTAATAAAATTAGCTATTTTATTAGGTTCATTGTTTGTTAAGACTTTGTCTCCGTTTATTAATAGTTCTTTGATATGTGAATCTTTCTTCGGAGTGGAATAAGTAATATTTCTTACAATTTCCCAAATTTTTTTAGTATCATTTTTGGCGATTTTTATTTCTTTTTTGTAATATTTGTATTTGGCTTGTTTAATTAACTTATTACACAGGTTTCTATACAGTAAGTAATCTTGCTTTAGTTTGTTATCATTCGGGTTTTTGTGGACTCGCATATGCATTGCATCTCTTTTATGAATACTGTTGACTATTCCTTTCGTGATCCATGGTGTTATTTTTTTTTCTTTATGTGTGTAGTTAGTTCTTTTGCGGATTTTTTGTGGTGTGTTTGGTTATGTAGGTTTCAACCGTATTTATAAATGTGTTCAGCGCTGTTTGGGTCTATTTCATTTAGTACATTAGTCCAAGGTTCATCGTGAATATCCGATTTTAGGGACTTAAATTTATTTTGTCTTTCATGTTGCCATTTTTGTTTTTACTTTGTTCTTTGTTAAGAAGTATGTTTAATGTAGTTGTGAAATGGTCAGTGATAGTTGAGCGAATAATGGATGAAAAAGTTTTTTTTCTGGTTTTAGCAAATATATGATCGATGCAGGATTCGGAGTGTGATGTAGTTCTTGTTGGCGAGTTTATTGTAGATTTAAGTCCGTAGTGAGTAAAAACATTTAAGAATTCCGTAGTTTTTGGTTGGCAGTTTAATATGTTAATATTCATGTCACCAGCAATAATTATTTGTTGAGTTTTTTTATGTTGTTCAAGAAGTTTATTTAAGGAATTTAAGAAAGGGGCGAGATTTTTGTAGCATGGTGGTCTGTATATAGCAAATATAGAAATACATGGGCCAAGTGATATTTGAATGCAGTTTGCTTCAGTTATGTTAATTTCTGATATGGAAGATTTTATTGAATCTTTGACAAAGATTACTATACCATCATTTTGATTTAAGTGTCTTGTGGTCTGGAATGTGGTATAGTCATTTAAGTTTAAGTTGGTGTGAGAATCACCTAACCAGCATTCACTTAGGATAATGATATCGAAACTTATATCTATTTCATTTAGAAGGACACAGAAACTATCAAAGTTCTTTTGAATACTTCTTATGTTTTGACATATTATGCTTAAACTGTGTTTTCCTGAGACAAGGATTTTGTATTCTTTTGCTTGGTTAAAAGTGTATTCTGTGTTATTTATTGTTTCCAAGTCAAAATTCAGTGCAGAAACCATTTGTTACAAGGATGAAAAATAGAAGTTTTGGATGGAAAGCCATACATGATAACGTACATAAGATTTGGGAATGTTTAGAGTTATTATTAAGTACGAAGTAATATAAGGATACAGTTTGGCGCCTGTTTCAGGAACAATTTCTGGTTGGTTTTCCTCTAGTTGTTTTTCAATGAGGTTGGTGGTATTTTCTAAGTTTAATTGAATTGCTTGCGAGTCGATTGATCGAAGGCGAATATATACTCGCCTTGTTGTACTCCATAAGTAGGAGAAAAGGTGGTTTCTTGCAAAGAGTTTGTAGAGATATAGTCTTATTGTTGTGTGCGTGGCTAGATATCCATTTATGTGTATAGGTTCATGTCGTCTTTCGTGTCCTGTTTTGTTAATGTTCCGTCTCACTTTATTTTTCTCTGTTTTTTTATTGGAATTTTTATCTGTTTCCAAAAACTCATCTCGATCATTTGTATTTTTAAATTTGATTATAATCAGTTTTGGAGTTGCATTTTAATAAATCCTGGATTATGTTAACTGATATGATAAATTTTACAAGTACCTATGATTTCTAGTGCATTAATAGTTTTAGAAGTACTGGTAGGCATATTATGTTTACATGAAGTATTTACGTGGTACTAGCAAACAAATTTAGTTTAACGCATCTTTTGTATGAAGCCAGATTACCGGCAGCGTTATCGATATTAGCATACTCATTGCCTAAAATATGCAAGCGATTTATGGTTGAGTTTTGTTCTGCGTTCGTCATAGTATTGTCACAGTGGAAAGGTGTTTTGAGTCGAGTCGGTCTACAAGGTACGTGGTAATTTATTAATGAGACAAGTTCAGGGGAGTCAAACCAGTTATTGTTTATTTTAAATAAAAAAATAAGGTCATTGAGTATTCTTCTATCTTTTAACGATAAGAGTCGCATTTTTTGTAATAAAGATTCATAGTTTATGTCAACCGCGGGAATACCTAATTTGAAATTAATTGATCTGAGAAATTTGCGTTGGATTCTTTCAATGGAGTTTGCATGGCTTTTGTAGAAAGGGTTCCATATGGGGGAATTGTATTCTAAATGACTCCTGACCAGAGTTGTATATAGTATTTTGAATGTGTGGATATTTTTGAAATCTCTACAAATTCTTACAATGAAGCCCAGCATTTTCATTGCTTTACCAGTTATTATATCAATGTGGTTGGTAAATAGTAGCTTAGAGTCGAAGGTTATTCCAAGGTCCCTTATTACAGGTACTGACAATAAACTGTGATTGTTAAAAGAGTAACTATATTTGATAGGGTTTTTAATTCTAAAGAAACTCATGATTTGACATTTTTTAATGTTAAGTGTAAGTTTGTTAATGGTACACCATTCTACGAATTTTATAAAATTGGATTGGAGGGACAAGCAGTCGTATATATTTTTTATGATTTTATATATTTTCATGTCATCAGCAAATAATAATATGTTAACATCAGTGAATATGGAGGTGACATCATTTATGAATAGTATAAACAATATTGGACCAAGGTGCGAACCCTGAGGCACACCACTAGTGGCTTCAAATTCGTAAGACAAGTGTTCTTTAATACAGACAGTTAGTACACGTTTTGATAAATAATTCTTAATCCAACATAATAAATTACCACTTATTCCTAATTTAGACAATTTATTTATAAGAATTTTAATGCAAACCTTATCAAAGGCTTTACTGAAATCCGTGTAAATTGAGTCAACTTGTTCTCTATTAGCAAGAGCACCAGAGATAAAATGTTCATACAGTGTAAGGTTAGTTAAGGTAGATCGTCCAGAGATAAACCCATGTTGAAATGATGAGATATTAAATTTTATGCAAGAACATATTTTTTGAAGAATTAACTTTTCAAAAATTTTTGGTATTGACGATTGTATGCATATTGGTCTGTAATTTTCAACTAAAGACTTGTCTCCGCTTTTAAATATTGGAGTGAGAAAGCTATTTTTCCATATTTGTGGGAACTTGCCTGTTAAAAGTGATTGATTAAATAGTAGGTACAGAGGGTAAGAGACAACACCCCCACAGTTTTTTAGAAATACGGTGTATAATATCTTATAATCTTATAATATCTTATAATCTTAACATAAGATCTTATACGTATAAAAATCAAAATATGCTTTTATGTATGTTTATGAGATGTGCATGCGTTGCTAAACCATTCATCCGATTGCGATGAAACTTTGGGGATTTAATGTGTGCATGCCCGAAACTGGTGAGCTCTGGCATTATTATAATTTGTATAAAAAAAAATTCAATAGGCGGCACGCGAGCTGTTTGAAAATTGAATGTACTGGAAATGAATGAATGGAATGCGACATGGGGGGAGGGAAATCGGGAGGGAGTTTCGCGGGACGGGGGAAGCGGGAGAGGGGAGTGGGGAGATGGAAGGCGGATAAGGCGGAATGGGAACGCGTGAGGGGAAGGAGACACAGGAGAGGAAGGAGAACGGGACGAATGGGCAAGGACTCGCAGGGAGAAACAATTTCTTTATTAAGTAACATAGCAACACATGCCGGGTACTAGCTAGTTTTTTTAAATATAATCTCTGTACATTTTCAGAGTTGAGAAAGTAATTAAGTATATGAAATTCTCTGGATATAAAAAAAAATCACAAAGTATGCTCCGAAAATTATAAAAATATGTCTGGGTTTGTTATTTAAAAAATTATGTGGGGAAAAAATCAGCGTTTCTATAAATGCTACGACATTTGTTGAGAGATTTTCAATATATTTTAAATAATTCATGCTATAATAAATATTTTTGATTCTTCAAATACATCAAAATTTATTTTGTGGCACCATTTTAATTCAAAATTAAAAGAATTCTATGTTTTAACCACTTTTAATAAGTGGTTAAAACGAAGAAATCTTTTAATTTTAAAATATTTTTGCTTAAGCCTACTAATCGTCGGGAAACACGCCAAACGCGTGCCCAACATATGTACACGGTTGACATTTGTCACATGAGAACGGGACACTTCTTCGACTCGTTCTTGTGTTCAACAGCTCGGCTGTACAACGATTTGCCGGCCTCTGTGTTTCCTCCCTCCTACAACATGGGTATCTTTAAGACTAATATTCATTCCTCCCCTCCTCACAAAGACCCTCCACACAGCATCTCAGATGACATGACACTGAGGGAAATTATTTTCCTCAGGGCCTCCTGTGTGGAGTTAAAAAAAGGTATACGTTTTCTTAGGTGATTTTTGGTAAATATGTTATTTTTTTGTTTAATTCGCGGAAACCAAAAATTACAGTTAATCATTAATATCTACGTCGTCGTTGCGTTACCGTCATCAAATGCCGAAATTCGTTGAAATCGTTAACATGAATTTCGCCATTCTAAAACAAATAACATATTAATAAAATCGCTGAATTAATCTATATTCCTCCAACGTATCAATCATTAATTAATTCATATAAAAAATATTGAACGAGTGCAGCACAAATTTTTACGATTTATTAACTTCAAGTTACATATACCTATTCAACACATTAACTATACATTCTTACTAAATACACTTAAATTGCATTCCCTAGAAAACAGAAGAAAAATAATTGACAAAACTTTTTTGTTTAAAATTATTCACTCCGAATTAAACTGTTGTGAACTCCTGCATCTCATTGAGTTTAAGGTACCAACCCGAGCGACAAGGCAAAACATAGTATTCGGCAACAATAATTCTGGAACCAACAACTACCTCACACATGCACCTATTCCACGATTTCATACACTAGCAAACAAATTCACCTCAAGTATCGATATATTTAATTTAAAGTTACCATTATTTAAGAAACACTTGAACGATATTTTTATGTAGTATAACTTAATCACATAGCACAATGCATATATTTATGTATTTATCTACAATTTAAAAACCTGTGGCCGTTTTCTTTTCTTTTATATGTAAATACTGTGACATCTGATTTGAGTTGTCTAAAACTGTTTTTATGTAAATTTTGTAAATACACAATGTATACTATTTTATGTCATCTGCAACTTTAAAAACTTTCTCTTGTATTGCAATGCATTATTTTTACTAAAATGTATCTTTATACCCTCCATTCATGTGATGTTTACTTTTCAAGTTCATCTTTTTTATTGTTCAACTTTGTCTCTGTATTATAAACTTATTTGTAAAAGCCCATCAGGGCGTTGATATATTAATAAATAATAAATAAATAAAAATAATTATTAGCCGAATCCAAAATCCAAGAAACGTCTCAATCGAATCAAATTGCTTTGTAATATTTGATTAAATATATAAATGAAATCATTTCTATTCCTTTAGTGTAAAGCAAGAATGATGTGCACTGTGGACACGCATCAAAAAAGCCCTGGAAGTCTAGAAGTCTAGCACGGACACAGCATTGAATATATCAATGAGATATTGACCAAATCCGTCATCTGTTGATCGCCAATACTTGCGAGCACGGTCAATTGGTAAGAGATATTTTAACGAATGTAAAAATTTTAATGCGGCCTCCTGAGTGTCAGTTTTCGACACACAAAAAATAAGTTTTCAACATTTAAAAAAATGGATAATGCCGTTCGTTATGCAAAATAACCGATATTGTAATTAATGGCGGTGAACTAGCGAAGCTCTTAGAATTGAAAGAGATCGTATGCGCGATCCATAAATTTGATTAATTCATCTAAGACGCGAACAATTACTCCGTTCGATCTTGGAGAAATGAAAGTGATTCATATATTTATGACTAAAGACCTCATCAACTAATAAACTGCCGTTTAGTTAAAGGACATGCGGAGTCCCTGTGTATATTAAAGTTAGTACTTCAATTCGAAAAATTCTATTTATCAGCATTTTTATTTTTTTCGTAGCATTTTGACGTTAAGAGCGTTTAACCAGCCAGCGGACGAAAATCCACATTTCGTCGAAAGTTGTTCTTCTGATCGTGCAGGGCGGTTACAATGAGAAAGGTTGATTATTCTCCGTACCAGCTTTTTAAAATTATAACTCAATATCGAATTTATTTCAATCCAAATTAGCTTTAATTTATACCTTCATCAAAAAATGCTGAAAGGCGTGATGATAAAACTATTAAAATAGTGTAATTTTTGTAGTTATTTTTTGATTATAAGTATATATCATTTTTCAATAATGTCTAAATTTAATAAGAATGTTAAAAAAATCTGAAATATATTAGTTTGTAAGTGCGCAAATAAATACACAAATGGACCAATTTTCGTCAAGAAACACATGTACGTACATATTTTTTAATGATTTTATTGAAACTAAAATTAAAATTCTAATACATAACTTTGCTAGATAATGTATTGATTTATTTTACTGCATGATTACATTATTTGAAATGGGTGTGGTATAATACAAAAACTTTTTTGAAAATTTAACAAATCTGCCAACGACCTATGGAATAACCTTATTATACTAAAAATTTTAAAAAAATCTAAAAATTTATTATATAACTATGCTAGATAAAAGAACAATCTTTCGAAATCCATTTATAATTTTTTGTGGAAAAGAGTCAATACGTCTAAAAACTTTTTTGAAAATGACATATTTCTGGCTTTCTCTGGTAACGCCCTCTTAAGGAATGTAAATCTACAGATAGATCCTGCAGTGTTGCCAGCGTGCATCGATTTCTTATTTATTCCTTGCCACTGTGGCAAGTATCAACAGTGCGGCCGTGCTCGGAAAAACGGTATAAAATTATAGGTAGTTACGCCTATCGATCCAATATTGAAAAGTTATCGATTTCTTATTTATTCCTTGTTAATATCGGTCTAGCTATAAACAGTGCGGCTGTGATCGAGAAAAAACATATAAAATGATTGGTAGTTACGTCCAACGATCTGACATTTGTATAGTAATTGTTTTGACAACGCTAGACCTCCTGGACAGAGCTATTCGAGAACATTTTGAAGCCGCGGGGGGGAGGTGTATGAAAAACGCCCCGTCTCGTTCCTACTTAATTTTATCACGACACGTCCCATTTAAATTCATCCCATTTGTCCCAAAAATCGTCCCATATCATCAAATACAAAAAACAAAATCATCAGTCGTTATTCGCATTAACAATATCAAAATAAAATTAAAACAGTTCATTTTATACCACTTTAAACACGTATCGTTTAGGGCATAGGTTCCCAACGTGGGCGATAACGCCCCCTTGGGGGCGTTTCAGACCTTCAGGGGGGCGGTAGAAGGCAAAGAGAAAATTGGGGGGCATTTCAGACTTTCAGGGGGGCGGTAGGAGACCCAGAGAAACCCATAGCTAGTTTGCTAGCACATATCGAAGAAGTCGAAGACATGCTAAAAGAATACGAACTGCACATGGTGATGATGAGCGAAACCTGTATTACCGAAGAAATTAACCAAAATGAAACAACATTTCAGGGCTATTCGACAATTAGATGCGACTCATTTAGCGGGCATACAGGTGGAGTTATCACATTAATTCTGTAGTGTATGTGTGTCATGTGTGTGAGTATGTAAACAATATCTCTTACAAAGTCACAACAAATGCGGTACTAGATAAAAATAATACCTAGATACCTACTGGCTATTGAAGGATTTTAAGCTGGGAACCTATGCAGCTATTTGTCATTCCCCAAATCAAAATGATGCAAAATTCTTAGATTTTTTTGAAGAATGGTGCCATTAGCAAATAAATAAATCATCTGTGTAGATTTTAATATTCAATACAAAAAGCAGAAGATTACAAATCATCATAAATTGCCTAGGTTGGAAGCAACTTGTCAAAAATTATACAAGAATATGAAAAAACTCTAAAACCATGGTTGATTTGGTAATTTCAAATGACTTTTACGCGGAAGTTAATGCTGCGGAAGAATTCAAAATCAATCTGATCACGAAACAATTATTACAAAAATTAGATATAATAGTCTGAAACCTCAGGGAACACGAAGTATAATATATATACAGGAATAAAAGAACTTTAATAAGGATAAATTGTGTACGGCATTACAAAACAAAAAGTGGATCTGCGATAACCAAGGAAATTTAGACAGAAAAGCCGATGAACTAATAGGACACCTGAAACCAGTAGTAAATGAACTAATGCCTACAACGAATATATCTATAATATAAAAATGAATCGCTAAATGTGTTGCTAAGCGCAAATCTCGAGATCAGCTGAACCGATTTCGCTAATTCTTTTTTTAGAATACTCCTTGAAGTACGAGGATGGTTCTTACGGAGAGAAAAATTAAGAAAATTGCGCAAAAATTTGATAATTTCAGAAACCTATTACTAACCTAAACGACTATCGCACGTTTGACAGTACGCGTGTTTGAGAATAACATTTTGCAAAACAATGATTGTTAAATTAAAATTCTATTTTTGAAAATCTTTAAGTTGATAAATTTATTTATAGTAGGTACTCCCCTGATAGTCTGAATCGAATCAAGAATTTTAGATATTTTAAATAGGTACCCATGTTAGGTACCAAATTAAATATACATGAAAAATGGAAATTTGAATAAAAATTGTAAAAGGTGGCACGCGGGCTGTTTAAAAACTGAATGTACTGGGATTGAATAAATGGAACGCGGGAGGAGGGTTGGCGGGACGAAGGAGCGGTAAAGGGAAGAGGAAAGGCGGGGAAGGTGGATGGCGAAGGCGAGAGGGGGGAGGGGATCCTGGGAGGGGGGAGGAGAACTCGGGAGAAGGGTTTGCGGGACGGGGGAAGGTAAGGGAGTGGAGTGGGGAGAGGGAAGGTGGAAGTGACGGAGTGGGAACGCGAGAGGGGAAGAGGACGCAGGAGAAGAAGGGGAGGCGGAAGGGGAACGGGACGAATGGAAAAGGACACTCAGGGAGAAACTATTTCTTTATTAAATGGCATAGCAACGCATGCCGGGACCAGCTAGTATTTATATATAAAATGAATTCCTGTTTCTCTTGGTCACGCCATCATTTCACTTTTTTTTAAAGTTTCCCAATACTTTGTAGAAGGTTCTTTCGGAAAGAAAATTGCGCAGAAAATTGGATAATTTCAGAAAACTTAACGACTATTATAACTTCACACGTTTGACAGTTCGCGCGTTTGACGAAATTGAATTGTGTTTTTGAACCTTTTTTTTTGTAAAAAAAGAATTATCTATGGATTATTTAAATTACAGATATTTTAAATAGATACCTACGTTAGGTACCAAATTTGATTGATTGTTCTTATAATATATAAAAATGAATATTTGTTTTGAATGAAAAGCGAAAATTTCAATAAAAAAATTGTAATAGGAGGCACGCGAAATGTTTGAAAACTGAATGTACTGGGACTGTTATATGAAACGCGGTAGGGAGATTAGCGGGACGGGGAAGTGGAAGAGGGGAGGGGGTAGGCGGGGAATGTGGAAAGGGAACGCGGGAGGGGAAGGAAATGCGGGAGGGGAACAGGGAAACAATTTATTTCTTTAAAAATGGTATATCAACGCATGCCGGGAACCAGCTAGAAGTATATTAAAAGATACAAATAAATAGTATACCTATGAAATCCCTACATCTTCTAAAAAACAAAGGGATACAGCTTTTAAAGCCTGTAAAATACAATTTCCAGAAGAAAGGTGGGAAACCTGTAAGAAACTTAGAAACATGTATAGGTACAGAAATAAAACATACCAAAATTTGTATTCAAGGCTATAAATTATTACCTCTCAAAGAGATTCAGGAAAAATGTGGACTACACTTAAAGAAATTATAAGTGCAAACAGAGAGAAAACATTAAGGAAGTTCGGTTCCCGATGGAGTTGAAGATGATAAAACTAAAATATCCAAATTTAATACTCTAAGTGTCGAAAACATAAATTAGAGTATTTCATTAATCACAGATACTTCTTCTCAATCATCGGAAAGAAGAGAAAATAATAATATTTTCAGGTATCAGTGAGTATTTAATGAAATTTTTTAATACGATGACGCAAAAATCATCGACGCCTGGAATTACTATAGGCATAGTTAAATTTAAGTAGTTGCACTAATAAATTAATCTGTGTTAAAGGGAATTTTTCCGCAGTCGTGGAAAACTTCCATAATAACACCAGTGCCCAAAATAATAAACGCTAAAAATTTTGAAGACCTCAGAAAAATAAATGGATAACCTAAATATGAACAAATACTAGAATCCATAGTTAAAGAACAGATGAGAAAATTTATTGAAAAAAAAATAACATTCTTGTAAAACAGCAGGCTTTAGAAACAAATATTCATAATGGAAAACCAGTATGGATCAGATGAAAATCACAATAGTAGTGTTCTTGAATTTTAGACGTGTTTTGAAAAGATAGACAGAGAAATACTAATAATAAAATTAAAAATAGAAAACAAAGAAACAAAATTGGAGATGCTATATCTGAAGAACAACAAGTAAACCTCGGAGTTCCTCAAGGATCTGTGTTGGGACCGCTCCTATTTATTAAGTATATATATTAATGATATAGAGAAGTGCTTACAGTACTGTTCTATCAAACTTTTGCTGATGACACACTTTTATATATTATACCAAATAATATCGAAGATACATTGTCAAAAAACGCTTTTTTTAAGAATACTTTTATATTATATATTAAAGTTTTTTTTTCTTTGAATAAACTGAAAATAAATGTAACTTAAAGTAAATTCATGGTATTAGAGAAGAAACTCAACGAAATTGGTCTACAATACCACTGTAGCGTGTCACGTGAATTACTGCACAAGTGTAATCTTTCTGAGCAATAAAACCCAAGTAAAAAAAATGAAAATAATTCAGAACGGTTCCATGCCAACTCAGAATTAAACCATCTCAGAAACACCTCAGAAATGTCATTGAAAGCAATGAAAAAATAATTTTCAAATTGCCGGTAACCCCAACCTATCTTAACCATTTTTTTATCATCACTCTTTAGTGACCTTTAGGAGGTGCTGAGTTGGTTTCATTCTGAGTTGGCCGGTCACCAAATAAAATATACAATAAAAAAAATTTAAAAACGCACCTGGCCCCATCCTATCTTCCCCCCCCCCCCCGCCCCCGTTGTGGTTAATATAATCGTGACGACAATTGCTGTTTCAGATATACCAGTTGGGGGGCGCTAGAAAAAAAAATATTCTCAAAGTGGGCGGTGGGCAAAAAAAGGTTGGGAACCTATGGTTTAGGGAGTTTGTTATACAAGATGGCTGCCGGGCAATTTCCCCTCACCCTATTTTGGCTTAAATGTCATTCACACAAAATTGCACTAATGCTCTGTCCATGAAATTTGGGTTAATGACCTTAAATGATTGAATTGATGTTATGCACTTAGTTATTTATTTATTTATTTGTTTTATTATACGCCCAGAGGGCTTTTACATAAAAAAATAAAGGCAGTACATCTTTAACATGACAAGGAAATAATATAAATAAAATTACAATAGAAATAAAAAAGTACATTAGTTAAATAGAAATATAAGCAACAAAAACATAAATTACAGTAAGATATAATAACGATAAGTTACGATAAAAAAATACATACATGATATAAAATACAAATAACAAAAATTTTAAAGTAAGGTGATCAGAGGTTTACAAAATTGCAACATTAACCATGTCTAATAAAACGTAAGTATTAGTTTCGCAAAGTGGCAAACCGCTACATCGATGGTACCTCCAGTACCTCTGCAAGTTGCAGGGGTTCAGAACTCCAATTTGGATTTTAATATTATAGTGAAAATTAAATAAATTTTTTTTTAAATATAACTAAATAATACTACAGGTTATGATGGTTTATAATACATATTACAATGATTTTACTAAGACATTACATTTAATTACATTAATAGGATAGGTAGAGATAGTTTAGCAAATTTGTCGATGAACGAGTAGTTTATTAAATTTACCAAAGAATTCCTTAGTGAGTACTTGTATCACGGATAAATGATTTCATTATTTCATTTTTAAATTGTGTCAGTGACATATTCCATACATCTATGTGCGAATACATATTGCCCAAGTGTTGGATTCTGTGTAGTGGTATATTGAATTGTGCCCTGGTCGTAGTATTACCACAGTAAAATGGTAGTACTGACCTTGTGTTTCTCGCCGGCACATTAAAATTTATGAGCGCCAAGAATTCAGGGCTGTCAATTGTATTACGTAAGATTTTAAATAAAAAAACTAGATCGAAAATATTTCTTCTATCACTCAAGTTTAATAGATTAGATAATTGCAATAGATAAGTGTAGTTCAATTGTTCTTTTGGTATTTTTAGTTTATAATTTAAAAAGCTTAGGAATTTTTTTTGTATTCTTTCTATTGTTTGAGAATGCACGTCATAGTGAGGAGACCATACAGTTGAGTTATATTCAACCTGACTCCTCACTAGTGATGTGTAATGTTTTAATGTCAGTAAAATCTTTAGCCACTCTTAGTACAAAACCTAACATTTTTAAACCCTTCTTTGAGATATTTTCAATATGTGGTATGAAGCTAAGTTTGGAGTCAAAAGTAACACCTAAGTCATTAATTTCGGAAACAGATTCGAGAATGAAGTTATTGATTGTGTAATTAAAAAGAATTGGATTTTTTATTTTAAAAAATCTCATTGTTATGCATTTATTAACATTACGGTGTAGCTTGTTATCGCTACACCACTCGACTAATTTGGATAAGTTTGCTGAGAGAATATAACAGTCGTCCAGGCTTCGAATTGCTTTATAAAGTTTCAAATCATCTGCGAACATAAGTACGTCGATATCTTTAAATATATTACAAATGTCATTCGCAAAAAAGATAAATAATATAGGTCCGATATGGGAACCTTGCGGAACACCACTGGATGCAAAAAAAACATATGATGATTCCCCATTTAATTTTACACTAAGTTTTCTGTTTGAAAGATAGCTTATAAACCAATGCAACATATTTCCACGAACTCCAGCTTTAAACAGTTTTTCTACAAGAATAGCGTGACAAACCTTGTCGAACGCCTTGCTGAAGTCTGTGTAGATTGAGTCAACTTGAAGCTTCTTCGCCATTGCATTGGAAATGAAATTTTGATACAGAATGTGGTTAGTTAGTGTTGATTTGCCGGTTATAAAACCATGCTGTTCAGGACATATACTTTCTTTAAATAAGCTAGTTATTTTATCCAGAATCAGTTTTTCAAACAGTTTTGGAATTGTTGACAGTATGCATATAGGTCTATAATTAGTTACTTCGTTTTTATCCCCTTTTTTGAAGATCGGTGTTATATAACTATGTTTCCATAGATCAGGAAATATACCTTTCGACAAAGAATGACTAAATAGTGTGTACAGGGGATAAGCGAGAACGGTGACACACTTCTGTAAGAGTAATGGTGGAATGTTGTCAGGACCGGCATTTTTATTGGAATCTAGAAGTTTAATTTGTTTTATAATTTCGTTTAGTTCAATGTGCACATGTGACAGGTTAATATTGAAACTGGAAGTATAGTTAGGTAAGGAGAACTGATTGGGTTGACTTTTATCGTAAACGTTCTTGAAGAAGTCTGCAAAAAGATCGACAATATTTTTGATGCCATCAGCCTTTCTGTCTTCAAAATACATAGTATTTGGTATATCAGAGTCACCACTTCTTAATGTTTTACTGAATCGCCAAAAACGTTTTATATTATTACAAATTTCATTCTCTGTCTGCTTAATATAGTCGTTATAACACGCCCTTGATAGTTTATTACAATCACTCCTAATTTTAGAGAATTCTATATACAACTTCGATGTTCCGTGATCCTTATACAGTTTGTGAGCTGTTTTTTTACGTCTAATTAAATTAATCAAATCTTTATTAAACCAGACTGGATATTTAAATTCCTTATATTGAGTGTAAGGGACAAAGCGATTTATATTATTACTGAGAATTAAGTAGAACTGTTCAGTATTATGATTTAAATCATCACTATCTAAGAAAGACCAGTCAACCAATGCAAGAGAGTCACACATACCCGAATAATCTGCCTTTTTGAAATTATAGCATGATCTAGTAGACTTCAGAGTTTTTTCGCCAAAGTTTGTTATACAAATATTTAGTGGAGGATGATGGACGTCAGGGGGTATGACAACTTCTATGGCCTTACTCACTTTGATACATTGAGAATTGAAGAATACGAGATCCAGAACACGATTGTTAATATTTCTGACAAGATTATGTTGAGTTAAGTTTAAATATATTGACATGTCGAGTATTACTCTTTCACTTTCCGAGATAGTTGTATTACAAGTATTCGACAATTCGGGGTCGTGCAAATTCCAATTTACATTTGGAAGATTGTAATCACCCACGGCTATAAATTTGGCATCAGGATATTTTGTTTTAATTATTTCTACGTCCTCATAATGGTTTTTGAAGACAACAATGTTGGCCGAGGGGGGTATGTATACAGAACTAATTATTATTTTCTCACTTTTACATTTCACCAATATAAACAATTGTTCAACGTTACTGTTTTTTGTGTTTAATTTCCTTGAAGTAAATTTCTTTTTAATTGCGACGAGGACACCACCTCCTCTTGATTTAGAACTGGTAGCAAGATTTCTGTCATTCCTGTAAACATTATATGATGATAATCCTAGTTCGGAAGAGTTGATGGACGGATCTAACCACGTTTCAGTCAGTACCACGGCTTCACATATCACTGATGGTATACAAATTCTGAAGTTATCTAGTTTTGTTCGCAGTCCACGTACATTTTGATAGTAAAGGTTCAGTGTGCTGGATTTTGATAGTTTTTTGTTTGAGCCTTAACGATTTTCGGTATTGAATTGACATATTTAATAGTTATGTTATAGTGTTTCGTGAGTATACTCACCAGGAGTGTGGCCATCCGTCATCTCTGTCTAATAATTTAATAGTCAAATCTGTCATTGCATGTCAAATAAAGTCCACATATTAAAAAAAAAATCAACCCTTTCCAAATAAAGTTTTAATGAAACCAAGTGTCTGTCATTCTGAAACAAACAATACAAAAAATTTGAATTTGATTTTTTGGTAACCCTGATAAAATATCGCTTTGAAGCACATTTAAATGCCGTCTTGAACATTATAATATTATACATGTATTTGGATATGGCTTAAATTCAGTAAGCACCGATTTAAGGAATCGCCGGTGGTTAAAGTCAACCGATTAATCCATTTAATTTTTTTTAAGACGAACGAAAAATGAAACGTGATAATTTCTACGAATGGTTTATAACAATAAAACGCTTGACAGTTCATTTCATGTTGGTAAATATAATGAATTAAAATATATTTACAACTGCTCGGACCCTGTGGAACTGGCATTCGCAATATTTGGTGTATATTTTAAGGCAAAATTAGTGTATGATGAAATAAACAGGGTGGAATACGGTTGGGAAGTGCCTGGCTATACATATCTGGTCAAAAAAATGTGTGTTAATAAGGAACTCCAGTCCATTTTTTTTTTTTGTGAATAATGACCTTCTAACAATAACTGCATATTTATTTTTATTTTTGGAGTTGGTTTTAATAGTTAAATAATTGTCAAAGTTTTAATTTTTCAAGATCCCCCGAAAACCACCGTACGTCATCACTCACTAAAAGTTTGTTTTATTTTCAACAGGTGTTGTCATTTTGTATGACAGGTATATGGAGCTATGAAACTATTCAATAAGTAAAAACATTATTTAGGTGGAATTATTTGTTTATTATATTATATTTTTCAATATAATTACGGGAGAGTGGTATAAAAATTCTTTGAAATTATTATTTTTTTAGCTTTGCGAATCGAAAAATAGAAAAACGAAGCATCGGTAGGCAACTGGTAAGATATGGCGCCTGATCAGCTTTTCGACGTCCGCCATTTTGGAATTCGGAGTTCGTGACCGAGGAAGTAGCATTACGATTTTTTTGTATAGTTTAAAGTTTTTGAATATTTTAAATAATAGAGATAAACTAATAGAGATACCTCCATTTTTGATACTGAATTATTTAGGCCTAAATAATGTTTCAATAAACGCAAAAACTAAATCTATATAACAGAATGTAAATAAACGAATATTATGAAATGTTGTTAATACCGATGGCTTGTATTATGCATTTCAATACTGTAGTGTCTGTGGTACCCTTTACCCGGGGTCGAACGTAGCCGAAGGCTTCCGATCCCGCCCGAATACAAGGTAGTGGAGGGGAGCTAGCCAGGAGCTCACAGAGCCGCCGGGCTGCCAACATTCCGCATTTCACCTCACTAGAGGAAGCATTGTACTTCTCCATAATTGACTTATAATAAATAATCAACTTCGTATAACGAGACGTTTTCAATAAATAGAGATTGTAATAGTCGCGGACATTACAACTTGGCGCAGCCGGTGGATATACGAAACAGGAGTTTATTTTAATAAGGCGCAGTCCGAGTTTTCACACAAAGTTTTGGGTGACTCGGCAGTTTTTCTCAAACGTATTGTCGTGTCAGAGAAAAGCGGCAATTGGAAGGAGGATTGGTACAAGGCGGAATCCCTTATTCTTAAAGAAGAAAGGTAGACGATCGCTCAGATCTAGAAGGAAGGAAGACGGTCACTCCAGACAAAAAAAAAATTTCAAGAAGGAAGGAAGACGGTCACTCCGACCAAATTTTTTTTAAGAAGGAAGGAAGACGGTCACTCCGACCCAAAGAAGGAAGGAAGACGACCACTCCGGTCAGAGGAAAACCTGTAATTTGCCAAACAGCCATCGCCGTGGACCCTTGTGTTGAGTTAAGTAGTTTGTCCTTCGGAGGTTATTGTCGTTGGGCCGTGGTTTTTGTTTTTTTTTGCTGAGTCACTGTTGGTTCGGGTGCGGGTTAACTATGGAGACCAGCGGTATTCCGAGGTTTTGCCATATTCGCGACGATTAGGGAATTTTCCGATTCCGGCTAGAACAATTCCTATTGATCCGTGATGAAGCGAAAACCATAAAGTTAGATGCGGCCCAGAAGAGGGCATATTTGTTGAGTTCCCTCGAAGCGGAAACACTCTCGGTTTTGATTAATCTTTGCTTTCCTTCCAAGGTCACAGATACGTCGTTCGACACTTTAAAGAATTTATTAGAGAAACATTGTGCGAAACCTAAGTCAGTGTTTAGAGAACGGGAATTGTTTTTTTCTGCAAAACAATCGCAAGGGGAAACGGTAAAAAATTTCGCCGAGCGTTTACGCGGTTTAAGTACCTATTGTGAGTTCGGCACGCGTTTAGATGCTAATCTAGCAGATGTGTTTGCTCTAGGGTTAATTCCGAGGAGAGCGAAAGAGAAAATTTATCTTGAGGGACCCAGTCTTTCGTTCAATAAGATGGAGGAACTAGCGACAAGTATTGTCGGGTTGGACCATCTGGGCTTGAAGGTGAAAGAGGAGGGTTCTGTAGGTAGATTCGTAAGTGCAATCGGGAAAAGAACGTCGGGCGGTCAGCGATCGGGTTCTAGGGGGAAACCACGTGTTTCAAGAACGGATTCGCGGTCAGGCAGCCCCGGTCGGAGGGATTTCTCGGGTTTTAAGAAATGTTCTGGTTGTGGTGCCATCCACGCATTTAAAGATTGTAAATTTAAAAGCGCAAAATGTTTCGTCTGTAAACGGGTGGGCCACATTAAGAACGTTTGCAAGAACAATAAAGTGCACAGGGAGCGCGTAGCATTTGTTAGTCCATATAAGGTTGACATTGAAATTAATGGAATTCCTTGTTCAGCGATGGTGGACAGCGGCTCAAGTATCTCAGTTTTGCCGGAAATTTTTTTTGCAAAGTCATTCAAAAATTTGGAATTGTCGCCTGACAAGCGAGTAATTGCCGGTTATGACGGGTATGCATTAAAAATTGTAGGTAAATCAATTTTTTCGGTGACTTATAACAACACTAAAAAAAATATTTATTTTATAGTTGTCACAAATGGATCTGATTTAATTGTGGGACGTGATTTTATGGAATTATTCGACTTAGGAATCGGTCCAATTAATCATGATTCGGTTTCAACGGTAATTGTGAAAAAAGAAGAAATTTTTAAGGAATTTTCTCAAGTTTTTTTAAACGAGTTTAAAAGTAAATTTAAGTAAATTTAACAAGCATAAAGTGCGTGTTAATGTTAAACGGGATGCGAACCCAGTGTTTCATAACGCGAGAGCGGTTCCACCCCCGTTAAAGGGAAAAATCGGTTCAGATTTAGTGAGTTTTATTGTGGAAGGAACTCAGTTGAACTTGAGATCCGTGAAAACTGCAACTAGTACGGACTCTGTATTACAGTTAGTTAGTAAACATTTAAGGCAAGGTTGGCCTAAGACTGTGAAACGTGATAGTAGTTTATGGAATTTTTGGATTAAGAGGAATGAACTTTCAATTTCAGTGCCGGCAACCCGGGCGTTTATTTATTATTAGTTATGTACAACATGATTTTTTTTCCTTACCTTCCTCACTAGACAAAGAGTCTGTTCTGAGGCTGGTAACTAACAATTTCTAATTACATAAAAACAAATAAGTGGTAAAAACATAAAAAAAAGAAAAATATATATTATAGTAAAAATAATAATAATAAAATACGAGGAAAATCAGAATTTAAAAGCAGAGTAGAAAATAGAAAATATATAATATTAGATATTAAGAATATTACTTATCTCTCTTCTTTCTTTGACATTCAACCAGTTCAAAAATCTTTTGAAAACCCAATTCAAATTATTAGATGCGACGTAGGTCTTTGTTTGGGCTACAAACTTATTGAATATATATGGTGCCAAGTAAGATTCATGTTTTTTTGCAAAATTTGATTTGATATATGGTACTTGTAATTGATTGTGTGTGTTTGCTCTTGTGTATTGCGAGTGAGTTATGAAGTGTGGTGATATTTTTATGCAGTTTTTGTGGATGATCTTCTTTATGTATAGTTTATTTATGTCTAATAGGTTATTGTTGATCATTATCTGTTCTGTCGGATGTTGATAAGGCTTTCTAAACATAATTCTGATTATTGTTTTATGATTAATTTTAAGTGATTTGAGGTGAGTCTCTGCTGCTGCTCCCCATACTGAAATACCATACATTAGAATACTTTGACAGAGTGCATAATATATATTTTTTAGCTGAGGTAGTGACATAATGTTTCGAATTGTTTTGAAGATGTAAGAGAGTTTCCGTATTTTTTTTGTAATTAGGTTAATTTGGAGATCCCATTTTAAGTTATTGTCAACAGTTAAACCGAGATATTTAATATTTTGCGCATAATCAATTTTGTCACAAACACAGCGTGCGTTAGTTAATGAGGTAACTGTGCAGGGGTGAAGATGTAGTTGTGGGCGACTATCTGGCTGACCAGCTAATGTTTTACTGAAAGTTAAGTATTTTGTTTTAGAAATATTTAGTGTCAGTAGATTATTTATTAGTCTATGATTGTTGTATTGTTGTATTGTCGATGATTGTTTATTCTGGAACCATAGGATAATTATCCCAGTTTCGTTACAAAATCATATGTTGTCTTCATTGCATAAATCTCATTCAGGTATAGTCAAGATGAAAGGCGCGGCTAAAGCGTATTGTTGGTGGTCATCACTGAACAAGGATCTGGTAAAGATGGTTCAGTCGTGTACAGATTGCGCTGTATTATTAGTCGGCCGGAGGCTTCGTTCTTCATTTGACGGGCTAGTTCATCCCAAAGTGGGCGAACAGGACTCAGAGTTGGTAAAACGGGCTAATATTAATATTGCTAAGAGTCAAGAGAGACAAATAAGAAATTTCGGGGGGGCAAAGTCTCGTGTATTTAAAGTTGGTCAGAAATGCCTGGTGCGAGACTATCGCCAGAATAATAAGATTTTGTGGGCTAAAGGGGTAATTTGTAAGTCGCTGGGTAAAAAGGTTTTTATTGTGAGAGTAGGGAACTCGAACATAACTTGGAAGAGACACTTAGACCAGATCAGGGAGTTGTCAGTAAGCTGGGATGAGGAACTCAATAATTCACAGCATCCCGCGTCTGAGATCAATTGGAATGACCCTCGGGAGTTGGAAACCTCAGTGTTGCTAAGTGGTTTAACTGAGGGTACTTCTGGTTTCAGGTTACCTGAGGAGGTGGACAACGCACCAGGACCATAAGAGGCGACGGCGTCACCTTCAGCACCACGAAGCCCGTGGGCGGGTCGACTTCGGCCCCGACGAGAAACCCCAGAAGAAC
Organism: Limnephilus marmoratus; assembly: GCA_917880885.1. Lineage (NCBI taxonomy): Eukaryota > Metazoa > Arthropoda > Insecta > Trichoptera > Limnephilidae > Limnephilus > Limnephilus marmoratus. The sequence goes on along the minus strand of OU862915.1, from coordinate 795,094 downwards.
AAGCTACTTAAACTTAACTTAACTTAACTTAATTTGTGTTCTAATGTGAGAATATTTGCATATTATTTGATATATTATTTGTGTGATATAAATATATTTTGATATCAGGTCACTGACCTGCGGTAAATAAGTTTTAGTGCTAGGATCGTGGCATAAAGTCCGATAGTAGGGACCTTCTATCTGTGTTTTGTAGATAGCGTAGTATGGGTTAGAGGGAGAAGGGTGTAGTGTCTGTGGTACCCTTTACCCAGGGTCGAACGTAGCCGAAGGCTTCCGATCCCGCCCGAATACAAGGTAGTGGAGGGGAGCTAGCCAGGAGCTCACAGAGCCGCCGGGCCGCCAACATTCCGCATTTCACCTCACTAGAGGAAGCCAGGCGGGTATAACTCCGATCCTAAATGTGAACCGAGTCTTTGGTGATATCATAAGTCCCCTTCGATTTGTTTATGGTCCCCAGCTACTACCTCCACCAATAGGAAGCTTGGATTTTGGTTGCATTTCTCCGCTTTATTTTCGTTTGACATTTACAATGCATTCACATTTCCGACGCAATAATATGGCAATAAGTGTGAGTATGAATTTTGGGAATTCGCGATCGAATGAAAAATGGAAGTACAGGACCCGTAATTGGAACAAAATTACAGGTGGGAAACTTCCTTTGGTTGATATTTCAGTGTTCCTAAAGTAGATATGTTATTTAAGTGGTATTTTAATCGGTGTTGTACATGTTTCCGTTTTCAGAACATATTTATCCACCCGGAATCTAAATAATTGACGCAGTCGAACATCACGATTACATCTTAAAAAGGTATACATGTTTTCTATCTTGCATCGACCTTTCCCCAATTTCCTCTCTGGATTTTGACAATAGTGTTTATGTTTTTTTTTTATTATATAAAATAGATTTTAACAATTAGCATTTCATTTGCTTCGTGTCATTTCATTGGGAAGACTTCGGTGACTGGGTCATGTGGAGAGAATGACCGAGCATCAAGCACCAAAGTCCCTGCTGAACTCAAGACCAATAGGGCGAAGGAGCCTGGGAAGACCAAGACTAAGATGGAGCGACAACGTCCTCAAAGACATATCTATCTTGGAGCTTCAAAACTGGAGAGAGCTGGCTCAAAACCGAGATGAGTGGAGGAAGACTCTTGAGGAGGCCAAGACCCACCAGGGGTTGTAGAGCCAATAATGATGATGATGATGATTTCATTTGCTTTTTTCATAAGTTACACTTATAGGAGTTAGGTTTGCTAAAATACCTATTATTCAAGTATGATTTTAGATTTTCACAGCAAAACTTAAAGAGATTTTTTTGGGGGTATTGTGCCGTTTTACACATCAACCCTGATGATAAAAACAACACATTTATCACTACGCTTGCACTTTCTGGTCTTATTTTTAGCATTTTTTTAATATTTTTATCAGTATTTAATAAATGTATTCCTATTTTTCAGTGGAATCTGAACCGACAAAACTTTACTTGTTTACAATATAAAATTTTATATCCACATCCCAATACATTCGCTTCTGTTTCTGGAGATGGTTAGATGAGGTTAAGGGAAATACTATCAGTCATTGTGCATGATGCAGAGGTAATTATTATTTTTATTACTTACTTTCATTTTACAAAAATTTAATAACGTCAGACAAATTAAATGCATTTGAGTAGGTGTTAAATACAGACTCGAGTGTAGGCGAGGTTATTTATAAATAATGCGCGTATTGGCGATATGGATATTTATTATAAGTAATGGCTATGAATACGTCCTAACTAACGTGTTGGCGGTTGGAAAAAGAGAGTGAGGAGAGGCCTGCATCTCCTTTTATATGCGGGATCACCTGTCTCGCTCTTGTATGGCCGGAAACAGGTGTGCCACCCTAAAACCTCTCTCACATCCTCCCCTACTTAAACGGGAGAATCCTGGCTACATAAGTGATACCTATAGCTACATATTTCATACAATATATTTTATATTTCATATTTCACATTTAAAATTAACACATTACATTAAAAATTAACAAAACATTTGTTTTTGTTCTTTCTGTTTCCCTTCTGTCCATTTCTGTCCATTTCGACTGCGAAGTGCTGTCACCTGGGCCGAAGCCTTCCTTGCCATGGGTTAGACCTGAAACATGGAGAAACAGAATTAGAGACACTTCTATTACGTAACATACCGGAGAGATCTAATTCGTCCGTCGACAATTCCAACGTGTCAGACGCGAATTCCTGGTTATCTTCCTCCTGCCATGAAACATGTAATTCCTTTAGCTGGTCTAAATGTCTTTTCCACACCATATTAGACTTGTTAATTTTTATGAAATATATTTTACTACCTTTTTTATCCACAATAACCCCAGGGACCCATAACCTATTACCCTGAGATCTGAAATCTCTAGTCATTACTTTCTGACCTATATTAAAACCTGATTTAACTCTACCCTTATATTGTCTTTTCTGATTGTTTTGGCTCTGAGTAACCTTTTTTATTACTTTGTTTCGTCGAGTAGAACCTGAACTACCCGTTCTATCCTCAATTTTCCTTGGAATCAGAGAGTCAAATACTGTTCTAATTTTTCTACCCATTAATAATACAGATGGCTCACATCCTGTTGTTGCGTGAACTGTATTCCTATAGTCTGCTAAAAAGTTACCTAACTTTTCTTTATAATCTGAAGGAAATCCATTATGTTTACAAATTTTTTTAAGGAAATTTTTACAAGTCTTTACTGTAGCTTCAGCTTGCCCGTTGCTACTAGGGTGATTGACTGGACTAGTGATATGTTCTATCCCATTTTTCTTACAAAAATTTTCAAAATCCTCAGAACAAAAACACGTACCATTATCACTAACTAAAGTTGCTGGAAAACCAAATTGCGAAAATAATCTATGAAGTATTTCGATATTTTCTTTTGAAGACAGACTGTTTACTTCCAGACACTCAATCCACTTTGAAGAAGAGTCTACCACCACTAAAAAATTTTTGTTATACAAACTACCATGATCAATATGTACCCTGAACCATACTTCAGGTTCATATGGCCACACTGCTAAAGAACTCTTTTGTGATTCTGGTTTAATTTCTAAACAATCTCTACAATTTTCCGTTATTTTCTCCAAATCTTGATTAATTTTTGGCCACCAGACAAAGCTTTTTGCAATACCTTTAGTCTTAAAAACCCCTAAATGAGATCTATGTAACATCTTTAAAACCTCTTGTCTTAAAGACTCAGGTACAACAACCCTATGTTGATATAAAACACACCCATTTATCAAAGACAATTCTAACCTTTTTTCCCAAAAAATTCTAATAAAGTTACCACTTTGTGCCTTTTTTACTGATGCTGGCCAACCTTCGATAAGAAAATTTTTTACTTGACCTAACACATCATCCTTTTCGGTTTCGCTTTTTATCACGTCTAAAGACAAATTAAACCCATTATTCTCGAAATAATTAATGTAATCAGACTCTATCTCATCTTCACAGCTAACCTTTTCAATCGGACACCTGCTCAGAAAGTCTGAACAATTATTTTTCGATTTTACATATTCAATTTTAAAATTAAACGAACCTAACATAATAGCATATCTCTGTAACCTTGACGCGGCAATCTTAGGTACTTCTTTATTTTCACCTAAAATTCTCACTAACGGCTGATTATCCACAGCTAAAATAAATTCTCTGCCGTACAAATATTGATAAAACTTCTTAATTCCAAAAATAATTGCTGTTGCTTCAATATCTAGAATAGAATAATTCTTTTCCGCTTTAGTTAAAGTTCTGCTTGCGAACCCAATCGGTCTTTCTACGCCATTTTGAAACCTATGAAGTAATGTTGCTGCTACCCCATTAAAACTACCATCTGTGACAAGTTTCACAGGTATATTTTCGTCAAAATGCGTTAAAATCCTATCCGAAGTTAATATTCTTTTAATTATCGCAAAACTATTTTCTTGTTCCGTACCCCATTGAAACTTAACATCTTTTTTAAGTAATTCGTATAATGGTGACAATATATTTGCCATATTTGGAATAAAATTACGATAATAACTAATCATACCTAATAAACTTCTTAAATTATTTAAATCACTAGGTGCTGGTGCATTTAAAATGGCTTCTTTATTCCGTTCACACGGTTGAATCCCTTGTTCACTTATTTTATAACCTAAAAACTCAATAACTTTTAAATTGAATTCACACTTGTCACTATTCACTGTTAGATTACAATGTTTCAACCTTTCTAACACGACACATACGTTTTTCTCTAAATCGTCTTCGTCTTCCCCTATCACGATAATATCATCCAAATAAAACGTCATGTTCTGTAATCCTGACAAACAATTTGCCATTGCCTTTGCAAATATAGCTGGCGCGGGAGATAACCCGTACACTAACCGCTTATACTGAAACAATCCTAAATGGGTATTGATTGTTGTAAAACGCCTACACTCCTTTTTTAAAACAAATTGACTATACGCCGATTTAAGATCGATTTTTGCAAAAACTTTCCCACCATTTACTTTCGTTAATAGCTCCTCTATCCTAGGTAATGGATATTTGTCAACTAATAACTGATTATTCACTGTCGATTTATAATCACCACATAATCTAATACTACCGTTTTTCTTAATTACTGGAACAATTGGACTTGCAAACTCACTAAACTGGACTTGTTCTATAATACCGTCTGACAGTAAACTATCTAACTCCCTTTCGACTTTTTCTTTCAAAGCGAACGGCATAACTCTGTGATTACGAAATATCGGAATAGCGGTCTCTTTTAAAGTTAAATTCACTTCGTACTTATTAAATTTTCCTAGTTTATCCGTAAAAACTTCCGGGAATTTTTTTACTAATCGCTGCTTCAAAGTATTCTGTTTTATACTGTTTACGATTCCGTTAATCCCGACGTTAAAAAGATTCATAAAATCACGCCCCACTATCGATAACGAAGCACTTGTGACAACAACAAATTTCAAATTGTGACACTGACCGTTAAATTCCACTTGTGGCGTAATTGTACCTACCACTTTCACGAGCGTATTGTCAAAACCCCGTAGACTAATGTCTTCGTGCACTAGCTTGATTCTACTGAATTTACTGAAATAACACTCCTTGGAAATTACGCAACAAGATGCTCCAGAATCTACCATGAATTTACTCTTGATCCCGTCTAGTGAAACTTCAATAAAAAATGGTTCGACACTATTAACTTCACCCAACTTTGTGTCCGACAACAAAGTATTCACACTCTTACGTGTTGAGGAACGCTTGCACTGTTTTGCGAGATGACCCTTCGTACTGCAAATTTTACATAAATAATTTTTATATCTACATTCCGTCGCGATGTGATTATTGTGACCACAAACGGTACAATTTTGTTTCACAGCGTTCGCTGGCGACTGTGACCGTGCCCTGTTGCTATGCCCGAAACGCTTCACGTCTCTGTCTTTCACACGCGAATTATTAAAAGAGAGTCGACCGGCCTTGAGCTGTACATTAGCGTAAACCGTATTATCAACTCGGGACTGCGCTTGAGTTGAAGCTACGAGGTCAATGCACTCGGCGACTTGTAAACATTTTTCGAACGAGTATAATTCACCCTCGAGAAATAATTTTTCCCTTACCTTTCCTGGTTTACAACCTAAAACAAAGAAATCCCTTAAATTTACTGATAAACTATTCCCAAATTTGCAATTAGTAGAAAGAGACTTTAACCGCACTGCAAACTCACGGATTGATTCGTCATTTCTTTGTTTAGCACTGTAAAACTTAGATCTCTCTTCAAAAAAACATTTCGTTGAACAACAATACTCATCAAGTTTAGATATCAAATCTTCTAACTTAATATCTGTTACCTTTTTAGGAATGCACAAATTAACCAATAAGGAAAAACAATCATCTTTCAATGCATTCAGGAAAATAGCCCTTTTTTTATCATCCGATGCAAACTTTTCATCATTCACGAGGAGAAATTGTCCGAGGCGGACCTTGAAGTTCTCCCAGTTCCCGTCACGCAAACTGAAGGACTCCAATCCTCGAGACTCCATGTTCCCAATGCCCAGAAGGTACCCAAATAGAGAGAAAGAAAACAGAAAAAACAAAAACTTCCCAATGAGGCTTCTTCTTCTGCCGTCTGCTCCCTGGACCCTGCTCCGGAAACTGCTCCTTGACCCTGTGAATTGATGGCTCCTTCCAGACCCGTCACACAGTAACACCAATGGCTACCCCAGATCACTCCTGCGACCTGGATCTCCGATCCTTGACCCTCAGAGATGCCGATTGACGCTGGACCTCCCGTGCTTCCCCCTTCCGAAAAGCTGGCTGGCTCCAGTGTCTTCTTGCACTTCACTCCTTGCAGTGAAGTGTTGGAATAATTTCGGTCCGGCCTTTCTTACCGACCCGAAATAATAATGTTACCGCGTATTTTTGCCAAATTTTTGTGCCAAATTTTTTTGCGCGTCGATTCTTTACGCGATCTGCCGTATTGTCAGAATCGTGTACCGTAGGCTGCGCCACTGTTAAATACAGACTCGAGTGTAGGCGAGGTTATTTATAAATAATGCGCGTATTGGCGATATGGATATTTATTATAAGTAATGGCTATGAATACGTCCTAACTAACGTGTTGGCGGTTGGAAAAAGAGAGTGAGGAGAGGCCTGCATCTCCTTTTATATGCGGGATCACCTGTCTCGCTCTTGTATGGCCGGAAACAGGTGTGCCACCCTAAAACCTCTCTCACAGTAGGTTTCTTTATACTTTCTTCATATTTCTTTATGTATAAGTAAGTAGGTATCCCAGAACTTGGTTTAGTATGAGAGTAATCATAAATTAAAAGACTTGGGAGGAAATGTAACTACATACATACATAGATATGTACATGTACACAAATAAAATAAAAATTCCATTTTTTAACTAATTTCCATATACACAATACATGTACATGTACCATACCATGTTCATGTACCATACCATACATGTACCATATACATGTACACAAATAAAATAAAAATTCCATTTTTTAACTAATTTCCATAAGTGAACCAATATAGTTTTTATAAAATATAACTTCCTAAGTAATATTTTTTGTTTTTGTTTTGAAGAGTTTTAATTTTCAATGAACATTTGTTACATTAATTTTAATGATTTCAGGAAAAATATGATGAACTGAACTAAACTAAACTCTAAATTAATAAATATTATACATATTTGAGCCCCAAATGAAACAACAAACATCTTATGCAAACTAATGTCTCCATGGACCTTGGTTATATATTGGCAATATGGTAAATTTATTTACGGTACGTACAGGTACGTTAAGTAATTTATCTTTAAAACAATTTCTTCATGTGGCAATTTGCTACAGAAATATAACCTGCTTACATTGTATTCTTGTTTAAAATATGTACATGTAATTCTGAGTTTTTCATTTTTCTGTTATAAAATGAAAATTTTTAAAATTCAGTAGTTTTGTAGGAACGCACAATCATATTTTAATTATATGTATTTCCTGTTTGTATTTCATCTTTTTAATAAAATTCTTATCATGTAATTACGAGTTTTATTTTTAAAATAATATTTAAGGCTAATAATTTGGGCGGTACTGGGTAGGCCCCGAAAGAAAATTATATTGTCTATGGTCGCGCCTTTTTTATTGTTGCTTACTCTATCTTCGTCTATGGTGTGTGACATCACAAATCCCCGTCATCATCATCATCATTCGAAAAATTATTGCATTTTGATGGTGAAATAGTGACCAAATTTTTCTCGAACAAAAGCCTGAAGTTATCAATCTAGTGGGTGGTTTGTATATTTATGGAGGAAGCATTGTACTTCTCCATAATTGACTTATAATAAATAATTAACTTCGTATAACGAGACCTTTTCAATAAATAGAGATTGTAATTGTCGCGGACATTGCAAATACAAAGACTGGAAAATTATGGTGAGCAGTGACGTTAGCACTAAACCTTCAATAATACCAACTTGACAGTGTATTTAAATGACACGATTAAAAAAGGACTTCATAATTTTTTTTTTAAACCATACTTTAATATTATTTAATAAAACTATATATTCAGAATCAGCATTTAATACTCTATATGAACATATTTTTTATAGCCATAATATTTTTCACTGGAGTTCCTTATTCAAGCCATGAATAAAGAACTGCCATGGTCTCACTAGCTCCAGACGGAACAGTTGGGTCCTTTGCGCATTTTTTTATTTTATTTAATTTAAAGGTATTCTTCGATGGAAAAAAAATGGATTTTAGAAAAAGTTATAAATCTTTTTACTTTTACCGACCTGAATATAGAATCACCTCCAAGTAAGTGCACTTTACCCTCACACACTATCGAATAAATCGAATTCTTCCTAATTTTCCTAACAAATCGAATTCTTCCTAATTTTATATTACAGCAGTTTAAAACTATTGATAATATAATAGATACCTCGTTGAATCAGAAATTCCATGATGCCAGAGCTCGCACTTTGAGATTTGGTTTTTTGTTTTGCGAACAGTTTTCTACCTAAAAGCTTATGAATTTTTGTACGTTTAAGAAAGGAGTATACAAAATTTGATTTTCGGATAATAGAATCATGCTTAATCAGCATTGAAAAATAGCCGAGAAGAGCTTGATCTTATTAACCGAAGCCTACCATACTTTTACATAGCTCGAATTCTCATTTCATACCAGGCATGAATAATCCTGAAGGTTGGGCAAATATTCAGTTTGGATTATTATTTAATAAGAAAAAAGATTGGGATCAATATTTCTTAATCACGATCGCGATTTACGTCTAATCTGTTTGTTTAGGGCGAGGAGTTGATTTCTGCAAGATCAGCAACAGAATACAGAATCTACGTATTATTGTAAAATGCGTAATAAACCTTATGGGAGGTTGGGTGAAAATTTGAAATTTTAGACAAACAGTGTTCAATTTAATTGAAAAAAATCAGAGTGTGCAATTCACATGCAGTAGAAGTGAAGCCTCCAGAAAACTAGAGTAGACAAGAGTGGGGAGACTAGACTATCAGCAACAGAATACAGAATCTACGTATCATTGTAAAATGCGTAATAAACTTTATGGGAGGTTGGGTGAAAATTTGAAATTTTAGACAAACAGTGTTCAATTTAATTGAAAAAAATCAGAGTGTGCAATTCACATGCAGTAGAAGTGAAGCCTCCAGAAAACTAGAGTAGACAAGAGTGGGGAGACTAAGAAAAATGTTTTTATTAATGTAAAGATTTTTTCCTTTAAATTTGATCATCTTATAAGTATTTATGTTTTATTCTTCGGAGTCGCTGGACGTCGCTTTCTTTTGTGTTTTCTTTGCCTGATCATTTGAGCCCAATTCTGCAGAGAATCCTGCTGGAGAGGTCAAAAGATCTCCCTCAACCAGTCTCTCCCGATCCGGCCTGCGACGCTGTAGGTGAGCAGACGCATCCGCCGCCAAGATCCGGACAAACCTGACCCCATGAACCCAGGCACCTCTGCTAAGTCACCAAACGTAGCGAGCCACTTGGGGTGACTCATGGCAGAGGTGTTGGTTATCTAATAATTGTTTCCCTGGGCGGCGGTACCCATACCCGTCTCCCAAATTGAAAAATTATTTGTTTCTATTTGCCTTCAATCTACGGCTATGGCGAATGATAAGTTAGTGTAGGTAGGTACCTAGCTAATTCAGTCTGGGTATAAAAAATACTAATTTTGGTTTTGTATCTGTAAAAGTAACTAAGGATCAATGAACTATTTCGAGAATTCAGATAAGTGACAAAGTACTTATGTGGTTAGGTACTTTATGTACGAGGTGTGAAAACGCGTACCCGAAGGATATTAACCAGCGATTCTTGAGCATTTAGGGTAAAAAATGAAATGTCATTTTACTGTCCGATAATACATTTTATTCAATAAAAATAAAAAAATAAAAATAAATTGTGTCACAGGTCGCTACTGCATACTGCCACACGCCGCGCCGCGACGGATCGCGGTATACGCGCTCTGTCCTGACTGTTAAGCTGTGTACACAAACAGCTATAATATACGAGGATTAGCGTATTTTGGCATATTGTCACGATCATAACTATTATTACCTCTGTAATAATTATTGTCCTGACCTGAAAACCTCTATGGTTATTGAGATATAAAATCCTTGAGAGTTAAGGAGAGCCATGTGTCAAGTCTATTACCTACTACGAGATCGTAAAATGTGTGATCTGTTAATTCTTTCTGAAAAAAGTGCTTGCGTGAATAATTCTCGCGCGGCCCGTTAAATGACCTTTTTGCGCTAATCAAAGCCACCCGTTTTTTATGGTTTTCTTTTGGAATGGTGAACGCGCAGTTGCTTTTTGTGGCATTGGTCAGATTGCGAACCATATATTTGTGGCCCCTTTGAAGAACTAAGACCACAAGTTATACGTCTTCTACGGAGGTCCTTTCATGCATGACCTTCTGAATTGCAAAGACGACGCGGAGGATGTTAAGTCATACTCTGGAGGATGTCCCAAGTCCTACTCTGAAGGATGTTCCAAGTACTATTCTGGAGGATGTCGCGATCCCTTTTAGAAGGAGGTTACGAATCCTAACATGGCGGTATTCTCGTATTCTGTTTGCTTATTAAAATATACAATCTATTTTTTTATTAAAATATACATTTAACTGTCACCTAGACATTATTCTTGTATTCCAACCATAATTAATAACATTTCTGTAGAAAATCAAATTCCCCCTAAAACTGTCCTGAGTCTCATTACACTCTATTGCTTATTTATATGGATTTTAGAACTCTTTATATAGGTTGGCGCAAAACTACCGTTTTATTTTGAATCTTATCGTAATGTGTAATAAGATTCAAACCATATCGGTAGTTTTGCGCCACCCTTTAGATTAATAGGCCAGTGCAATTAGCGCCAAAAAGGGGGTCGCGATCGGAATTATTCCGGTAGTCCCAATTTTTTTATATGTTTTATATACTCATCTCCTGATGTAAAATCTGAGTTGTCGACCTTGGGTCACTTGAGCTTTCGCCGCCATTTTGAAAAAACCAGCCGAAATCGCGCCAAAATCAAGTTTTTCTCAAATATCTCGTTTCCAATCAAAATTTTGGATAAAGTAGCTTCAAAAGTTTAGTAGAACATAAAATTACCTACAATTTTTATTTGACAAATTTTCTTCTATCTCTAATAAATATCGAGATATGCTGTCGTAAAAATGTGTAAAAGTTTATAAAAACCGGTAAATTGCCTGACTTGGTTTGGTTTTTTGTGCGTATCTCTTTTTCAGTACAATTTTGTGAAAAAATTATTGATATAAATTTTGTAGAGAATAACATTTCATAAAAGACGTAGGTATATGTTTAATGTTTTTTTTTTATAATTAGGTATCTAATAAAAAAAAATTCACAAAAAAATGTTCAAAAACTGGTTTTTTCAAAATGGCGGCGAAAGCTCAAGTGACCCAAGGTCGAAAACTCAGATTTTACATCAGGAGATGAGTATATAAAACATATAAAAAAATTGGGACTACCGGAATAATTCCGATCGCGGATCGCTAATTGCACTGGCCTATAAGCAAAAAATGATAATGTTTTGCTTCAACTTCCTGTTATAATTTTTTTTTTTACATTAACTCCACACAGGAGGCCCTGAGGAAAATAATTTCCCTCAGGGCCTATGTCATCTGGGATGCTGTGTGGAGGGTCTTTTTGAGGAGAGGAAGGAATGAACATTGGTCGTGAAGAGACCCATGTTGTGGGATTTTTTTTTTTTAACATTAACTCCACACAGGAGGCCCTGAGGAAAATAATTTCCCTCAGGGCCTATGTCATCTGGGATGCTGTGTGGAGGGTCTTTTTGAGGAGAGGAAGGAATGAACATTGGTCTTGAAGAGACCCATGTTGTAGAAAGGAGGAAACACAGAGGCCGGCAAATCATTCCACAGCCGAGCTGTTGAACACAAGAACGAGTCGAAGAAACGACCCGTTCTCATGTGACAAATGTCAACCGTGTACAAATGTTGGGCACGCGTTAGGCGTGTTTCCCGACTATGCACCGGTGCCGAAGGGATCAATGATGCTTGTTCGGGCAAATCTGTACCTACTCCCATCTATCCCTCCCGTCTTACCTACCTATCCTGTTACATCCATCTTGCTATTGTCACCGGTTCAAGTTTGACTCCTAACCGTGAAATCAGTACAATTTCTACACCGCGCGGTACGGCAGCCCAAATACTTTGGTCTGGTCGCTTATGGTCAAAACCCGGATCCGCGCAAAATATATGCTTTCAACCGCGAGTTATCTTGAGTGCATGAAGTGTGGGACCCAGGACGTCATCAGCAAGGTAGGATTTCATCTTGTTTTCGGTGGACATCCCATTTTTTCCCCTTCATCTCATTTTCCATTCCAACAGTGATAGGTGGAGATTCCGAACTCCGCGGTAGAAAGTAACAGGCTTCCAATCAGCTATCGAAACATTGGTCCTTCGAGCCGGATGTACATTCTTTACAGATTAGTAATTTACATGATTAGAAATTGTACTCAAACTAGTTTCATTACAAGACGATTATCAATAGTAGGTAGTTTCGGTAGATACGGCTTATCAGTTCAGCTGGTAGGTAGATAATATTGGGTGCAAATAAAATACTTTATTTGTTGCGAGTAGATACCTACTATTATAATTGTTAATTTACGTATTTAATACATTTCAAAATGGATAAAGTTGCAACCAAAATTTGTTCGTTAAAATTAAAACGGCAAAGGCTATTTGGAAGGGTGCAGGTCGCATATGATCTCATTAAAGATTTAGAACAAAAAACAAAGCTTTGTCAATTTAAGGCTAGAATGGATAAATTAGAGTCCACATATGACGAATTTCAAAGTATTCAATGTGAGCTGTCAGATCTGGTTTCACTTCCCGAGTTTGAGTCGAAAAATGATATATTGGAGGTTTCGCGTGTATTTGAGGAATTATTCTTTGAAGTTACATCGGCACGTGATGCCTTAGAAGCGAGTCAGAATAATCATCATGACGTGTCAGGCGGAGAAGTACAACGCTCTGGGCAGCCCGGTCGCAACTTACTAGCTCCAGAAATAAAAATTCCTATGTTTAGTGGATGTATTAAAGATTGGCCTCCGTTTTTTAATATATTCAGAAGTATTGTGCATGAGAACAGTTCTCTGAGTGACATTGAAAAATTTCATTATTTATTGACCTCTTTGAAGGGAACAGCCTTGTCATTGGTTAAGACTATTCCACTGATTCAAGAAAATTATGAATTAGCGTGGGAAACACTGTGGAACCATTATTCTGAATCTAGAGCATTATTTATATATTATGCCAACTCGATTTTAAATTGTAATTTTGCTAATAATGAAGAGATTTTGAATGTCTTGCGTGAAAATCTCTCGGGGCTTCACGATTTAAACCGAGGAAAATTATTTGAAGAATTCGTTTGTCATATGGTTCTGCAAAAAATAGATTTAAAAACGCGTCGGTCTTTTGAATCTCTTGTTAAAAAAGATGAAATACCGGATACTGGAAAATTAATAGAATTTTTAGCAACTCAAAACCGTATAAATATGTTATCAGATATTAAAGAAAAAAAGATTCCTAAGCGGGTATTATTTTCAAATGCGAGTTCAAACGGGCATAATGTCAAGAAAATTACTTGTATAATGTGCAATCACACACATCACTTAACAAAGTGTCAAGACTTTCTATCACTAAATATGGTCAGTAGAAGGGACTTCGTTAAAAGGGAACGGTTATGTTTCAACTGTTTAAATGCGCACCTTATTAAAAATTGCCGTTCAAAGTTTCGATGCAAACGGTGCAATCGATCGCACAATACTCTACTTCATACTGATGAAAGGTCTCCTTCGCCGAACAACCGTGATACTGAAAGTGATAACCGCAGTGCAACGGACGCGGACGATTCTGTACAGTGTAATATTGCTTACGGGCGATCAAAACGTTCGATATTACCTACCGCGCTAGCAGAATTCCTGGACCGTTCGGGACGTAAACACCGAGCGCGGGTTTTAATTGATACGGGTAGTGAAATATCATTTATGTCCGAAAAACTATATAACATCTTAGGACTCCATTCACAAAAATGGTCCGGGAAAGTTCGGGGTGTAAACAATGCTATTGTCAACAATGTACAGGGTTTAGTTACCTGTAAAATATTCTCTATTCAAAATCACTGCTTTGTGAAAGGGCAAGCTATAATAATATCAAATATTACGTCTAAAATTACGCCCGTAGATTTACAAGAATCATTCGAAGATTTCAAACATTTAAATTTGGCTGACCCAGATTTCCAAAAGCCAGGAGAGATAGATTTCCTATTGGGGTCTGACTTGATTGCAAAAATATGGAGGCAAGGTTATATTTCAAACCGTGATTTAATAGCTGTTAATACAATATTTGGATACATAGTTATGGGATCATGTATACAAGGTTATAATTCCGTACAACCTGTTGTGACGTCAGCGTTAACTGCGATTGAAAATAGTGACTTAAATCACGCGGTAAGCCGTTACAAATGTTGGGCACGCGTTTGGCGTGTTTCCCGACTATGCACTGGTGCCGAATGGATCAATGATGCTAGTTCCTCGGATCATCTTCCATTGTAATACCGGTATAACAAGGATAGCATTCCCACCCGACGCCTGTGCTCTAAAGATTGCAATCCGTCTGTTAAGATGGGAGAATCTATCAAACGGACCGCCCGTTTCTGCACAGAGTCGAAGGTATTTTACAGGTATTTTGGAGCTCCAGACCAGAGATGGCTGCCAAATTCAACCGTGGGGCGTACTTGTGATTTGTACAAGGTTAGCAGTTGTGTACTATTAAAGTATCTGCGGGCCCTGTACAGTACGCCCAGTTTTTGGGAGGCTAGCTTTACTCTGGCTTCGATGGAGCCCCCATACCTGAGCTGGTCACTTAGGGTTACACCAAGCATATCAATGGAGTGCCTGTTCGGAAGATTGCTTCCGTTGAAAGGGACTAGATTTTCATTTCGATCCCTTTTGGACGTAATTAGACAAGATTGGGTCTTTGAAACATTAAATTCAACGAGATTATTTTTACCCCAAGAGAAAACACTCTCGAGGTAGCCGTCCATTCTTTGCTTCAAAGCCCTACGAGCTGTTGGAGTTTGTGAGCCCTTTGGGGGCTTGTCAAACAAAAAGCTATCATGAACTGTACTGTCATCCGCATAACAGTGAATTGGTGTACATGACAAAAGGTCGTTGATGTGCAACAAAAACAAAGTTGGAGACAGAACCGATCCCTGCGGGACGCCAGCATTTATCGAGTGTGAGGAAGAGGTGAAACCATAACTACCGTCTGAATCGACCTCCCCCTCAAGAAGTCGGCAATCCACGTACACAAGGATGCGGGAAGTCCATAAGAATGCAGTTTGTTGACAAGTCCTCGGTGCCAAACCCGGTCAAAGGCCTTGGAGATGTCCAGTGCAACCGTTTGGGTCTCACCGAAACGTTCCAGGCATCGCCTCCAAACATGCATCACATACGCGAGAAGATCACCGCACGAGCGGTTCCGACGGAATCCGTATTGACGGTCGTTAATAATTTTGTTCTTCTCGAGGTATGTGAGCAGTTTGTCGTTGATCACACGTTCCATCACCTTAGACAGAGCTGATGTGATCGCTATGGGGCGGTAGTTGGCCGGGTTGGAGCGGTCGCCCTTCTTTGGAATAGGATGGATAACCGCTTTTTTCCAACCAGAGGGCACAGAGCCAGTCTTCAGGGACATTTTAAAAAGCTTCGTCAAAATTGGAGCTAATTCTGCAGCGCACCTCTGCAGTACCAGGGCAGGTATTCCGTCGGGCCCACTAGCTTAGGATGGAGGGAACACAGAGGCCGGCAAATCATTCCACAGCCGAGCTGTTGAACACAAGAACGAGTCGAAGAAACGACCCGTTCTCATGTGACAAATGTCAACCGTGTACAAATGTTGGGCACGCGTTTGGCGTGTTTCCCGACTATGCACTGGTGCCGAATGGATCAATGATGCTAGTTCCTCGGATCATCTTCCATTGTAATACCGGTAGAACAAGGATAGCATTCCCACCCGACGCCTGTGCTCTAAAGATTGCAATCCGTCTGTTAAGATGGGAGAATCTATCAAACGGACCGCCCGTTTCTGCACAGAGTTGAGGGTATTTTTCAGGTATTTTGGAACTCAAGACCAGAGATGGCTGCCAAATTCAACCGTGGGGCGTACTTGTGATTTGTACAAGGTTAGCAGTTGTGTACTGTTAAAGTATCTGCGGGCCCTGTACCGTACGCCCAGATTTTGGGAGGCTAACTTTACTCTGGCTTCGATGGAGCCCCCATACCTGAGCTGGTCACTTAGGGTTACACCAAGCATATCAATGGAGGGCCTGTTTGGAAGATTGCTTCCGTTGAAAGAGACTAGATTTTCATTTCGATCCCTTTTAGACGTAATCAGACAAGATTGGGTCTTTGAAACATTAAATTCAACGAGATTATTTTTACCCCAAGAGAAAACACTCTCGAGGTAACCGTCCATTCTTTGCTTCAAAGCCCTTCAAGCTGTTGGAGTTTGTGAGCCCTTTGGGGGCTTGTCAAACAAAAAGCTATCATGAACTGTACTGTCATCCGCGTAACAATGAATTGGTGCACATGACAAAAGGTCGTTGATGTGCAACAAAAACAAAGTCGGAGACAGAACCGATCCCTGCGGGACGCCAGCATTTATCGAGTTTGAGGAAGAGGTGAAACCATCGACTACCGTCTGAATCGACCTCTCCCTCAGGAAGTCGGCAATCCACGTACACAAGGATGCGGGAAGTCCGTAAGATGCAGCCCTCGGTGCCAAACCCGGTCAAAGGCCTTGGAGATGTCCAGTGCAACCGTTTGGGTCTCACCGAAACGTTCCAGGCATCGCCCCCAAACATGCGTCATATACGCGAGAAGATCACCGCACGAGCGGTTCCGCCGGAATCCGTATTGACGGTCGTTAATAATTTTGTTCTTCTCGAGGTATGTGAGCAGTTTGTCGTTGATCACACGTTCCATCACCTTAGACAGAACTGATGTGATCGCTATGGGGCGGTAGTTGGCCGCGTTGGAGCGGTCACCCTTCTTTGGAATAGGATGGATAACCGCTTTTTTCCAACCAGAGGGCACAGAGCCAGTCTTCAGGGACATTTTAAAAAGCTTCGTCAAAATTGTAGCTATTTCTGCAGCGCACCTCTGCAGTACCAGGGCAGGTATTCCGTCAGGCCCACTAGCTTTATTAACACCAAGCCCTCGTAAAACATGGAGTACTTCCCGATGCCGGATCCTCAGTTTTTTCATACGAAAACCGCAGTGAGGAACCGACGTCGGGACAGCACCTTGGTCATCGAGGGTTGAGTCATCCGCAAACATTTTACCTATTAAGTTAGCCTTTTTGGTGGCGGTGTTTTTGCTAGTGAGCCGTCAGGTCTGGTAAGAGGTGGCAGACTGGATTTGCAGAAATTGCGACCTATTGAGCCCGCAAGCGACCAGAATTGCCTGCTGCCATGCGGGCATGCAGTCAGCTTTCTGCTGATCTGCTGGTCGTACTCGAATTTTGACCTATTTATGATTCTCTTGGTTTCTTTTGCCATTTTGTTGTAAGCTGTTCTGTCTTCGGATGTTCTAGATGTTTGTAGGCTCGGTAAGCCGCGTTTTTTCATCGCACTGCTTCAGCGCATTGTCGACTGAACCACGGCTTTGAGCCTACACCAGATTCCTTAACAGTAGATTGGATGAAGCCATCCATCGCGGATGTGATGACTTCACCAATTTCCTGGGCACATCTTGAGAGATCCGAAGTCCGAAAACAGACAGCTGACCACGGGAAAGCATTAAAATGTGCCCGCAGACCGAACCAATCTGCTGACCTATAGTGCCACACTTTTCTTTTCAGCCTCTCGTTTGGTGGTCTGAAGTTTACAGGGATTGATGTCGTCACCAGGCAGTGGTCGGACGATCCTAAAGGCGCTGTGACTTCAATCCTGTAACCGTATGGCACAGTAGTTAAAAATAGGTCTAACAGATTGAAACGGTGAGTCTGGACATCAGGAACCCTTGTAGGCTCCTGAACCATTTGCTCCAATCCGTAGCAAAGGGCAAAGGATTCCGCTTGGCGTCCAGCCGAGTCTGTTGATCCTGAGAACTTCAACCAAGGTTCGTTATGAACATTGAAGTCCCCCAGGGCCACAAACTCTGCCGTAGGGTAGCGGGGCAAGAGGTCATTAATAGTGTCGCTTAAGTGTTTGAAGAGCTTGGACGTGTCTGATTAGCTAAGGTTCGGTGAGCGGTATAAACACGCATAGAATCTTACCGTACTGGCAAGATTGACGCGTACCCACATTACGTCGAATCTGGAGTTTTCCAGATACAACAGTCGCACACAGTTGACGTCAGCTCGACTATAGAGATAGACACCTCCTTTAGGTCTGAACTTGCCTGCGAGGGTGAAGCCCGGGCAGTCCAGACAGGAGGTGTCTATAGGCTCGGCTATCTGCGTTTCAGACATGAATAGTAGGTTGGGACGTAGAGAAAAAAGGTGGTGGTGGACAGAGTTCAAATTGGTGTGCAGGCCGCGAATGTTGGTGTAATTCACCAACAGTTTTGGCCCGCACCGGGGACGCCTACGACTCGCCGCTGTAATGACGTTAATTATTGTAGGTTGCAAGTTCATGATTTTAATTGTTGGTTTTTTTTAATATGAAAGGAAGGAAGGTCTGGGAGGAAAAAGGTATAAGGGGTGGGTAGGATGCTGGGGTTCAGAGTTTAAAGGAGTGACGGACGTTTGTATCCAACCCACCCACTGCGGTGCAAGGCGATGGGCAGGGAGAGTCCGGCTGGAGAGGTCGCCCAATGCACCCCAAACGCTACTACTGGGTCCCCTCCGGTCACGAACCGGCACAACAGCAGCGGCGGGGTTTTTACACTCGTTGATGGGGCAGCCCACCCTCAGTCGTGAGCCTGAGGGTAAGGCCCCTGTACTACCGAGCGGCCCGGACAGCGGTAACCGGTTGTAAAGGGTCTCCCTCAACTAGCATCTCCTAATCCGGCCCACCACGTAGAAGGTGGGCCGATGCACCCGCCATCAAGACCTGGACAAACATTACCCCAAGAACCCGGGCACCCCTGCTAAGTCACCAAACGTAGCGAACCACTTGGGGTGACCTGTGGCAGAGGTGTTGGTCATCCAATAAATGGTTCCCAGGGCGGCGGTACCCATACCCGCCTACCAAATTATATAATTGGCTACAAAAGCTACATTTGACGCCCAGCCGTGTTCCACCTGTTTTATCCACCTGTTTTATTTGTTGAGTTACAATATAATAGAATATATGGCTAGCGATATGCTGAAATACGTCAAGCCACATATATCATAGATGTGTGTGTATACAGCATTATCGAACGAGACGGAATTCGTATTACGTGACCCAATAACTGCCCAGTGGCGACGTGTGTTGGATTTTTCGTTTATTTTTTAAATGATAAAAAATTCCACTGAAGAACAAATTGATATCTACGCTTTTAACTTCAAATATGCTCAGGAATTGCAGATGTATTATAACAATTACTTTTTATTGAAAATCAAAAACGTGAAATATATCTTGTAACTCAAACCAATTATTTATTTTAATACTTTATTTTTAATATACAAAATAATGAATTGAAAACCTGCATCAGAAACACAAGTGAGATAAGGGAGAGAAATTAAATAAGTTTCCCTTTCATAAAAAAGGCCTAGAGTCTGAAGTCCTCGATGTACTGATGAAAATTATATTTCAGAAAAATTATGAACAATTTTCAACTTAAGCTAGCTGAATATGTAATTGATTCATACTAAAAAGAATTTTTTACATGAATTTTATAATTAAAAAGTCTCAAAAAATATTATACCATTAATAATAATAATTCTATAATTCAACGATGTCAATATGTTCATCGTTCGTTCATATTTTTATGTAACTAAACTAGAAACAGATATGTTATTGTATAGGAAAAAATTACATTTACTTTTCTCACAAAATTATCCGGTTGCCCAAGTAAACGAACAAAGATTAGCTGACCAAAAAAGGGCAATTTTCAAAAATAATTTAATTCCTGTAGTAACATTAAATCAGATAAGAAAAGAAGTAGCAGATAGATTGCAATTTGAGAATAATTTAGAACAAATTAATACGAGTAGTAATGTTATATTAGATGCATTGAATGAAGATAGTTTAGATAATATTCTAGTAGAAGAATCCAATGATATTACAGTAGATTCAAATAACTTAGACATTATTCATAATCTTAGGGAAATCAATATTGCAAATTTAAACTTACTAGATGATAATGTAATAGAATTAGCTAACTTGCTTCAAAATAATATAAATAGATATATAGATATAGAGCCCACAGTTAGACCAAAATTACCAAAATTGCATACGTCAAAGAAATTATCTAAATTAATTTCTGAATTAAATAATTTAATTTTACCGAAAATAATATTTGACGATATTAGTTTTTTAGATCTTCATACAATAGTGTACGCTAGTGCTATCACTATATGTAATAAGTTAGGAGTTAAATTAATGTCCTCTGATGATAGATCATATAGTTATAGTAAACCAGAATGGCAGATTAGATTAGAAAATGATGTAGTATTTTTAAGAAGTAGTATAGCTAGAGTAATTGAATAAAAAAATGGAAATAGAAGTAGGAATATTTTGAGATATGTAGATGAAATTGAGAGAAAATTTGGTTATAGCATTGGTAGTAATAATAATGAAAATATAATCAATGATTTATTAGATTTATTAAAACAAAAATTAGGTGTAAAAGCTAGTAGATTAAAAAGATATAATTATACGTATAATAAAAGAAATAATAATAGATTATTTCAGAAAAATGAGAAAATATTTTATTCCAAACTTGACGATAAACAGAATATTATTTCGAATAATAATATTCCGTTGCCATCTGAATCAGATATGCGCGATTTTTGGACAAACATTTGGAGTAAAGATATAAAACATAATGAGGCAGGTAACTGGATAGAAAATGAAGAACTCAATTGTTCAGACATTGAACAAATGAGTTTTTCTGATATATCGGTTGAATTGTTAGCCAAAATTATAAAAAATACTCATAATTGGAAAGCCACGGGTTGCGATTGGATACATAATTTTTGGTACAAACGTCTAACTACTTTACATCCTCTTTTTGCAAAAAATCTTTCAAAACTTGTCAGAGAACCTCAAAATTTTCCTAATTTTCTAACTAAGGGCATTACTTATATGTTGCCTAAAAGCGAACATATTAATAATCCCTCTCAATATAGACCCATTACATGTCTACCGACAATATACAAAATTTTAACCTCTTGCTTGACAGATTTAATATATACTCATTTGGATGAAAAAAATATTTTATCTGAACAACAAAAAGGTTGTCGCAGAAAACATATGGGATGTAAAGAACAGTTAGTTATTGATTCTGTAATTTTAAAACAAATTCAAAATCAAAAGCGTAATTTACATACTTGTTATATAGATTATCAAAAAGCTTTTGATAGTGTCCCGCACTCGTGGCTAATCAAAATATTAAAAATATATAAAGTTAACCCAATTATAATTAGCTTTTTGAAAAATATTATGTCCTTTTGGAATACAGATTTGCTAGTTAATTTAAAAGGTAAGAAAATAGTAGTACCGGGCATTTCAATAAAAAGAGGGATTTTTCAAGGAGACTCATTGAGCCCCCTTTGGTTTTGCTTAGCATTGAATCCCCTTTCTAAAATGTTAATTAAAAGCAAGTTTGGAATAAAAATTAAGGGTAATACAAGAGAGAGTAGTATAGTTTCACATCTATTATATATGGATGATATAAAATTATTTTCAAATTCTGAATCAAATTTAGAGAAAATGATTAAGGTAGTTAAAATTTTTTCAGATGATATTAAAATGACTTTTGGTTTAGATAAATGTAAAACTATCCATATAGAGAAAGGCAAAATTGTAGATGGAGACGAGGGTATATTTAGAAATTTCAAAATTCAAAGTATGAAAGGGGATGAGGTTTATAAATATTTAGGATACCCGCAATCGAATAGATTAGATCACACCAGTATTAAAAATGATATTAGGATTAAATTTCAAACTAGGATCAGAAAAATTTTAAAATGCAATCTATCTGCTAAAAATTTAGTAAAAGCAATAAATACTTGGGCAATACCTCTACTAACGTACTCATTTGGCATAATTAAATGGTCCAATACAGATTTAGATAGTTTAGAACGATTAATTAGAACTACGTTAACAAAATTTAATTGCCATCATCCAAATTCAGCTATAGAACGAATTAATTTACCTAGAAATTTAGGAGGTAGAGGTGTAGTCAAAATAACATCTTTGAAACACAATCAGGTAGAAATGCTTAGAAATTTTTTCCATAGGAAAGCTAATAGCTCAGAAATGCACAAAATAATTTGCAAGGCAGATAGAAATATTACACCTTTAAATTTATATGACGAGAATGCCAACATTCTTATAAATACTAACCAGGAATTATTAGATTCCTGGTCAAATAAAATTATTCACGCAAAACACTTCAATTATCTCAACCAAACGTATGTTGACAAACTTTCGTCAAACAAATGGTTGAGTATTGGAGAGTTGAGCGCAGAAATAGAAGGATTTATGCTTGCCATTCAAGATAGAGTCATTAATACTAAAAATTATAGAAAGCATATAATCAAAGATATAAATCAAATTGATGATTTATGTAGAAAATGTTTGGCTTTTCCCGAAACTATAGAACATATTATATCGGGATGTTCTATATTAGCGCCTTCCGAGTACACATTTAGGCACAATCAGGTTTTAAAAATAATTCACCAAAGTTTGGTAATTAAACATAACTTGATTGACTGCCGTAATATAGTACCATATTATGAATATGAACCAAATTTATTTTTAGAAAATGAATTTTATAAAATATATTATGATAAAACTATACTAACAGACAGAACAATTAGTCATAATAGACCTGATATAGTTTTACATGACAAAATTAAAAAAATAACTTATATCATTGATGTAGCTATTCCAAATTCCTGTAATATTCAAAAAACTATTTCTGAAAAAATAAGAAAATACACAGATTTAGGAAATGAGATTAAAAGAATTTGGCATTCTCGGACTATAAAAATATTGCCATTTGTTATTTCGGCCACTGGCATAATACCTAGGAATCTGATTCAAAATTTAAGCATATTAGATTTGTCAAAGAATTTGTATATAAAAATGCAAAAATCAGTCATTTTAAATACATGTAGGATTACAAAGGATTTTTTAAATATTTATATTGAGGGATCGGTAGGATTTATAGGTTCAATTAGAATTATTAAATTACATGTATTTTTTTAAATTTTAAATGATCGATATTGTAAAACTTTTTGTAACGTTTCGTTGGTACCGAAAAAACGCGCCTATAATCTTCCCTACGGTTTCTAATTATAAGGCTACCAGTCATAGATAAGATTCTTATCTGTGCTACCAGTAGAGTTACAAGATATGCATTGAGAAAATTTTGTATAACCTACCAAACCATCATCGTCGTCGCTTAGGCAAAGGTCACCAAATGCGCTGATGTATAAATATCAAAATTTAAATGTTTAAAAAATACTATTTTGTATTGCTATTATATTTTATTTTATTTTGCGGATACATAAGACTTTAAAATTTCCTTTGCATAAACGTTGAAATCATATTTTAAAGTACCTATATCCTATATGTCAAAAATATTTAAATTTATTTCCTCTATTTACGTAGTATATCTGAATTTTCCCCTTTCCCCTAGAATTTTCTTGTATTCACAACACTCTTCCTACGAATTTCCTCTTTTATCCTTACGTTATTGTCCACATCTATATGATTAGTTACATTCCAAGCCAAATTTATTGTTTTCATCGATACTTCTGAATTTTCATGAGTTTTCCTTACGGAATCATCTTTTAATTGTTTTTATTTTCTTTTTTACTACCCCCCGTTTCGTCTTCGATGTATGTCACCTCATAGAAAATTTCATTTTCTATATGCTACTACTTTTTATGTTATTTTCCACATTTTTTTTATAGGAGAAACTTCCACTTCGGCCCTTAAATATATGTCAATTTTTATTACTTCATATGGTTCATCCTACAATTCCGTCTCTTTCTTACCTAAATCTACATTAATTTAAAATTTGACATTTGTTTATGTCTGGACTTCGATGTACCGACCGATAACTCAGCGTTTATTCGAGGGTAATAAAATATAATGGTTTTTAGTTAATGTAAACTGTCCCTAAGACCAATGATAATTTTTATCGTCCTAAAAGCCATTAAAATGGGTTTAATCGCCTAATACCATGTTCGTTTTCTTATTGTTTAAACAACAAAATCACGTGTGAGGTCGTCAACTCAAATAATGTTTCATTTTTCCTTGCAGTGTGTACTATCTCTCATAGAATTCTCTTCAAACAATTGACGTAAAACAACCCTTTTTGTTTGATTTACCTAACGCAATGTAACTAGTATGACCTCCCTATTCCAAATATATAACGATATCTATTTAAACTCGTCTGAAAACGCAAAATTAAGTCGAAATCTTATATTGTTCAATAAACACTTCCGTTTAATCGTCCATTTTTTTCATTAGATTATCTTTCCAAATCGTTTTCCTTGACGTTATTGCTTCATCTAAAAGTGACATTCCTAATTTCCAGCGTTTTTCTTCCTTTTAAATGTTAAATGTACGCTTTCCTCTTAATCTGGCCTCCTTGACTTTCTATGTACTCGCTATACGGCTGAATAACCCTACAGTATCTTTTCTTACGTTTTACACGTCTTTTCTTTAACTTTCCTCTGATCATAATTTTCTTGCTATTTTCTTGCCTAGTTTTTCCAACATAATATGGATTAATTTGTTCGTTAACGGCGGTCGTCAACACCTTCATTGCACTGATTGTATATCTTAAATCTAGGGTCATCGTACCCGATGAGACCCTGTTTACATTATAGTGTATTGATCTTTCGGTCGATGACGATATTTTTTTCCATAAATCTCTGATTAATTACCTAGTTCAAAGTCCATTTCTTTGTTCAAAATATGAATACGCCCTCCACTTTTGTGATTGGTTAATCATTCTTTGTGTTTATTATTGCGCCTAAGAAAGGGTCTTTCCCTGTCTCGTGACGATTTTTAATACCATCTGTGGTTTTTTTATTAATACTCATCTCAATCTACTTAATTGTAGATCCCTATTGTCAACAAGAATTCAATTTACTTTGAACCGGTAGATGTCGCAGGTGTGTCTGTTTTATAATTAATTGGTATTTTCTTTTTGAATTAAAGTGGGAAGCTACGATATTTTCTTATTTTCACTGTTGATTAATGCAATTCATCACACTGTTTAGAGTGATGGTAGGTATTCCCCCTAAAAAACGATATAAAAAGTCTGTATTTTGTTAGGTCAAAGGTTGGCGACCTCTTCTTAAGAAAACCGACCTACGCCCATACAAATTATACGAACCCTACGGACTTACAAGTACCTGGTTCTAGGTTCCTACATGCACCACTCTTCCACAGAACGTGACATTTAAAATGTATCGGCACGATCAACATGCAATCACTCTGGAATCAAGCATTTTGCAATAATTCTTACCTTACGAAACAAACCTTTCGATTGAAAAAGTAATTTAATAACTGGTTTTGGTGAAGCGATTTTCTACAAGTTTCGAATTAATCCGAATAAATAATAAAAAAATATCCTCGCTGTTAAGTGAATCTATATGTTTTACACACTTGTAGTAAATATCTGGACTAACCCTAGTTTCAGTACTGCTTTTTTTATTAAACGGTTTTAAAATATGTATCAAAGCGTGGGTAATTATGAAATTGATATGGTGAGCTGAAAATATTAGCATTGACCAAACAAATTAAAATTAAAATGTTTTTCTTTTATTATGAAAATTTCATGATGCCAATAGACGATATGGCATATATGTGACAATTTGTGAGGCAAGTATTTATTTTTTTTTCAGGTTCTCCATAAAACAGTTATACACCAAATTATTACGGAGAAGATTACAAAATTTAAGAGAAAAAAAAGTCGAAGGAGCAGTTTCACTATGTTGAGACGTATGTCAAAAGATAGTTACCGAACTCTCTATGGGTAACATTGAAGATGTCATTGGAGGGGACCCCACCACTTTCCCAACGGCGTTATAAGGAAACATATGGTTTCCTCCTTCACCGCACACGTCAAGACTCTATTTTTTTTTTGAACGAAGCTACATTTATTTGAACGACTCTAGACCCTCCAATGTCCATGCATACGGGGTTAGTAAGCAGTATGCAAGTACTTACATTAACATTATACAAAAGATAAATAAAAGTAGCAGCCCGTGGAATGATTCTTCTGAAATCTATAGAGAAAAATATATACAGATAAAGGTGTTAGTAAATAAAGAAAAATAAGAGCTGCGCCCGGTTGAGGAGACCTAGTTAAGATATATAACGAAAAAGTAACAGTAATAATATAATGCAAGTATTTGCAAAAATAACTGAGAGAAGAAAAGGCATAAAAATAAAATATCTATACAGAGAAGGTATTCCACAAACCACCAGGCAGTCCCAATGACAATGTGTATGGCTATCGGCCCAACCGCAGACGAAACCCGGAGTCTGCGCCCTTTAGCCGACTCACCGATTTTGCCACGAAGAAATATATGTGGGAAAGAAGAGGAAGTTTTTGAAGACTCGGGGAAAAGATCAGCGTCGGATTGTCGGAGGGGGGGCGGAAGGACGTCGAGACCACGCGGCTGTTCCTCAGGCCTACCCATATCATTGGGGGAGGCGCGGGAGGATCGCAGAAAAACCGCTCCAGTATGGGTTCGCCTGGCTGTACGCACGGACGGGGTCTATCCCACCCCCTTTTATGAAGATGTCAATGCTCAATGCAGAATCGTTAAGCAGTTGAATTGCTCTGTTTAATGGGAATGTTAATTTAATTTAATTTAAGTATGAGTACCGCCGCCCCGGGAACAATTTACGGATAACAAACACTTCAGCCATAGGTCGCCACAAGTGGTTCGCTGCGATAGTGACGTTGCGAGGGGGCCCGGGTTGCCTGAGGTGTGTATAGGTCTTGGCGGCGGATGCATCTACCCACCAACTGAGGGCATGTCGGAAGGGGTGAGCCTGGTTCAGGGAGACCTTTTGATTTCTCTAGCCAGACTCTCTCGACCCATTGCATTGTGGGAGGAGTGGATTTATATGTCCATCACTCCTGAACGCACTGACTCCCAGATTCCTATCCACCCCTCATACCTTTTTACTTCTCAGAACTTCCTTTCTTTCCTTTCCTTAATAATACCCTCCACAGAGCATCCCCTAAGATGACATAGGCCCCGTTGGAAATTATTATCTTCGGGGCCTCCTGTGTAGAGCAAATGTTAAAAAAATCCTGAGTGCGCAATTCACACGTAGTAGAAGTGAAATTAGAAAGTCGTTAGATGTAGCTTTCCTTTCTTTTACCTGTTTATTTTAAAGTGGTTTAAAGATTAGATATTGATTTTACAAAAATAAAAATGTTTATTATTTTTTGGATTTGGTAGGTTTCCAACCTCCGTTCGCTGGATGTCTCTCTGGGCGCTGAGAGTCAGGTGCTTCATACCACGGCGATATTTGAGGCCCGCGCGTAGTCGTCAATTTACCGCATTATATTAGAACCGAGGACCGTCAAATAATAAATTTTTGTGACACATTTCCGTTTCATCCGAATTTCAAATTACTAACGGGGCTGAATTCACTTAAAAAATTCTCTGTAGGCATGTGTAAGATAAATAAATAAATAAATAAGTGTTTATTCCAGTATGTGGGGAGGAGAGTGCAATCCCACACATTCCATAAGGGTATAATATACACATACATGTACAAAGTATTTGAAAGGAAAAAAGAAAAAGAAGGTAGATATGAATGTACACGAAACAAAAAAAAAATAATAAGCTAATAGTAAAAATAATAGATAATAGTAATAATAGATAAAAAATTGGATTATCTTCTTAGTTTTTTAAGGCACTTAGTTTTATAATTTAAAAAAAATAAAAATGTATGAAAATTCATAGAAAATCTATCCTTTATTTAAACTGGTCAAAAACCTGTACAATCTAACAACATGTTGTGATGTCGTTTTGTTACCAAAATAACAACAGGAATCAAATTTTCCGTTACTTTACTTACGTCCCATCCCATTTCGCCCCACCCGTTAGGAGAAATATCCCACCTCGCCCCATCCCATATCCCATTTCGCCCCACCCGTTAGGACAAGTATATTCGCTACAGTATTTATTTAATTTATTCTCTTTCACCTAACCTAAGTTCTTAACCCTAGATCACTAACCTTATTTTACAACGCTTATTACTAATCTTCGTCGTTTCGGCTACGCCGTATAAAAGGGAGGCTTCTAAAGGTTTTTTATTTACTAAAATCACATTTTAATTTAATTTAATAATAAGTTCAATTCATTTTCTGTACGTGGAGTGAGGATTCACGACCCGTAACTCTACACAACACCGTGAGTATATGATTGCATATAGGACGAAACCGGTTCGCCCTAAGTAAATAGTAGACCTTGGAGGAGTTGGAATTTGGGGGTTTCGGGACTTGAGGAAAGACCTGAATGACGTGCACGACGACATGGAAGATTGACAGAACAAGGTACTAAGACCCTCTGGAAAATCGCGTCGGCTGACTGTGCGGAGTTCTAGTTGATCCTTGACCATCCTGTTAACTTGCAGGAGGATAGGAGCCAAATTTTCGGCAGAAAAAGTTCGTCTGATATGCAATCTATTAATTACATTAACCTACTAAATCCATCTTTATATGTACCTTATAGCAGCTGAATCATAATGGAGGGGCGCCAAGCAGATACAAGATACAATCATAATCAAATTTACTAACATTTAACCATTTGAGTTACATTCAATAATCTATTCAATTAAACATGTGAAATTTCAATAAGTACAGTCTATTTACGAGTTTGTTAGGATGTAGGGAATCATAATAAGCGACAAAGGAAAGTTAGCCCATTTAGAGAAATTATTTAAAGTTAGATTTGCAAGAGAGAGACCAATACAGTTTGAAACTCAACGCTCTGTTTAGAATCAACAGGTTACCACAAAAGAGAAAGTAATTAAAGTCCCATATCATAAATCAAAAAATTACACAACGTTTGATGGAGTTTAATTACAACATAAATACGAAAATATTTACGTTCAAGGTCGTAAATAACGTATTCATTAGTTAAGTACATATATCTATAAAGGTATGTAGTACAAGGGAGCTTTAAGTAGCTTTCTGTAGTTATCAAAGAAAATAAGGGTCCAATTCTCATGAAGGCTTGTGTGACGTAGGGGAGGAATTTTCCGTCCCTACTACACACATGCAAAGCTTTAAAAATTTAAATATCGATCAGAGCCAAGAGAAAAGAAAAAGAAGAAAATATTACACACTAATTGCCTCATAACACAGGAATCATGCTTAAATAAAATCATTTCACTTGACCCTAACACAAATCTGCAGGCCCAGATAACATCCCACCAATATTTTTCAAACAATGTGTATCTGCAATATCAGGTCCACTCACCGCACTATTTAACCACCTACTTTCTTCTGGACATTTTCCAACCCGTTGGAAATCTAGTTATATTACCCGATTCTCAAAAAAGGTGACGACACAGACATTAAAAACTACCGTCCTATATGCATACAATCAGCACTCCCGAAAATCCTTGAATTTAATTTATCCATCAATATTAAAAGTAATTGATAAAAACCAACACGGATTCGTTTCTGGTAGGTCAACTGCTACTAACCTGTTACTTTACCATAACTATATTACAGAATCTTTTACAAAAAAAAACAAGTTGGCAGTATCTACACAGATTTTTCAAAAGCTTTTGACACAGTATCACATAAATTATTACTTAGTAAACTGTATGCCTTAGGACTGAGAGGCAAGTTGTTGGATTGGTTCTCAAGTTATTTGTCTAACAGAATCTTATTTGTTAAAATTGAAAATTGTAAATCTAAGTTATTATATGCAACCAGTGGTCTACCGCAAGGGAGTCATCTCGGCCCCATCCTTTTCTTAATATTCATAAATGATATCATAAGTTGTTTTTATTTATTGATTATTGATTAACGCCCTTTTTCGGGGCTTTTACGAGGATTTTTTTCGGGGTTTTGACGATGTAGAAGTTCTGCTTTTTGCCGATGACATCAAATTATACAAAGAAATATCTAATATAGGTGACTGCCAAATCCTACAGTCAAACATCGTCAAATTACAAAATTGGTGTGTCGCAAACAATTTATTCCTCAAATCGATAAATGTAAGACGATAATTGTCGAACAAAGACCCCACTATCTTTCAAATACACAATACATAATAAAATTTTAGAAAAAATCAAAGAAATTAGGGATCTTGGAGTTGTGATTCGCAATTAAATTTTATAAATCACATACAACAAATAACTAACAAAGGCATGGAAACACTAGGATTTATAATCAGACCAATCTAAGACTTCGATTCGTTGGAAGTTATAAAAATCGTATATTTGTCACTCGTACGCAGCTTGCTGGAATACAGTTCCATAGTTTGGTCCCCATATTATCAAATTCATATAAGAAATATCGAAAGAGTGCAGCACAAATTTTTAAGATTTATTAACTTCAAGTTACACATACCTATTCAACACATTAACTACACATCTTTACTAAATACACTTAAATTGCATTCCTTAGAAAACAGAACAAAAATAAACGACCTAACTTTTTTGTTTAAAATTATTCACTCCGAATTAGATTGTTGCGAACTCCTGCATCTCATTGACTTTAAGGTACCAACTCGAGCGACAAGGCAAAACATATTATTCTGCAACAATAATTCTCTAACTAACTATCACACACATGCATCAGTTTTTCGATTTCTCGACTACACACACTAGGGAACAAATACACCTCAAATATCGATGTATTTAATACAAGTTTACCGTTATTCAAGAAATATCTGAACAATATTTTTATGTAGAATATTTTGATATCTAAGGAGCATCACCTAGGGTCTATTGCATATATTTGTGTATTTCTATATTAATGCACAATGTACAAACTTGTTAACGTTTTCTTTTTATGTATCTTGCATTTTGTCATGTATTATTCATGACATTTATCAATCACCTGTAATTTTTTTAATTACTAACATACCTACTAGTTTATTTCTATGCCATTTACAACTTAGAAACATTTTTTTTATTATAATGCACTAGCTTTCCTAAATTTATCTGAATACCTACCGTTCATATGATGTTTACTAGTTATATTTTTATAGTTTATCTTTTTTATTTAAAAAAAACTGTCTCTGTATTATATACTTGTAATTTAAAAGCCCATCAGGGCGTTGAAAATTAATAAATAAAATAAAAATAATATTTCGATGAGTTACAAAGCAACAAAAATTGGTTCAACTTTTTCACCTAAACGCTCCCAACGCTCTAACGCCGAACGATCGGAAATTACCGAATCCCGTCCCTGCATACCGCTGCTCGCGTGCGATAATTACGCGAGAGCGCCTCCATGACAATGAATGCTAGCAACCTTACTATTTAGTACATAAATTCATTCGCCTCACGGTCCAATCTCACATAATCCATTCCATTGATGTTCATATTATTTGTTTTAAGGTTATTTATTAACTTCTTCAACCCGGAAAAACTCTGGAGTTTTATGCGAATTTCCAGAAAACGTTGGCATTCTGGAGTACCTATTGACATTTGAGATTTCTCCCCAATTTATGTTTGTATACATCTTAAACCTACAGATTGATGATATTTTGTGAGATTTGATCGTAATCTTTTATTTATTTGCCCGGCAGCAGTGGGAATTTATTTATCACGATATTATTTTATAACAAGTTTCACAGAAGAAAAAACAAACAAACGCAATTCGTACATAATATTTGTTTGCATTGTAAAACAAATTCAAATCAAAATGCTTGCCTTATTAGCCTCTGTTCAACGTAATATAATAACATTATCTACGATAATATAGATATACGAAACGAAAATAAATATAAAAAGCTCTTATTATTTCACTTTATAATTTTTTTGTAATATCGTTTTTTTGTTCTTTAATCCAACTTTTTAATTTGTATCTCGAATGTTTTTTGTTTCCCTCATTTTTGAAAGACTGTTGAATGTTTTTATTGCCTGGTGTTTTTTGACCAAAGCTTGTGTTTACCGTCGGGTTTTTATTGCCTGGTGTTTGTGGTGTCTTTGACCAAAGCTTGTGTTTACCGTCGGGTTTTTATTGCCTGGTGTTTGTGGTTTCTTTGGCCAAAGCTTGTGTTTACTTGTGGTTTGTTTGTTTGTGGTTTTTTTGTACGCTTGTCTAACTAGTCTATTAATTATACGTAGTTTATTTTTGTTGAAATTAGATTTTTTAGTCAAAATGTAGTTTATAGTGCTTTTTATAATTGGCGTACTTCTAGTACGTCAAACATATCGAATATTTGATCTGTGTCAATCATTCTATGTTTTTATATATTACCTTTGGTTGGATATTTACACAATACATAGCTACACTTACCTACATAGCATTGTTACATTTTCTTTCTACCCTTTTCTATAGACCTGTCATTGTTGCTTATTACTTATTACCCACATCAGTCATAAATCGATAAATATTCTTATGCCGCACTTTCGCTCTTCGCTGCAGCAAAAGAACGTACCGCAACTAATATAATTATATCAAGTGCACGATAAAACCAGCCAAATAGAAGAAAGTGCTACAAATTCCGCAGTAAGTCATTTCTCTCCTTTCCTTATGTGCATATTTTTTACTTGTGCAGTGGTTAACATGCACACACACATTTCAAAGGTCCTTCTATATTCAAAATTCACATAAACCACACAACAACTTCTAAGATAGTTTTCTGTACGATTTGAAGTTTGTTGCTCCTCCCCAAAAAATGATTCCATATTCCATTAAGGATTGACAAATTGCAAAATGTACTGTTTTCATTTCTTTTAGTTTATACATAGATGTTCTGGTGTGTTGTTTTGAGGAGTTTAGGTCCAATTTGATATGATGTGTTCAACTGAGGTCATAGTCTATTATGTTTCCTGGATACTTTATTTGGTCTGTTTTATCTAGAGATTCTAGAGTATAACAATTGGAGATGTTGCAACAAAATAAAATATATATTAGCTACCTCAATACGTCGATTAATGTTAATATCAGCAATAAATTCCATTCTCGAAATGCAAACAATTCATTGCACACACTCGTGGGCATAATATAATACAGAGTGCGACATAAAAACCACACTCTTTTGAACCGTAAATTAACAAAAATGATAGGATGGTATTTAATTATTGGATTATAAGATTACTCTTTAATTTTTACAAATCTTTTAAGCTCAATCTACTTAATATTACTCAATCTATTATTTTCAATTTTGATGGTTTATGTTTCCACATCGTACGTAAATTTCTTGATATAATTTTATTATCTTTATTTATGAAAATTACAAGTTGAATAATTTTATTTTCGTTACAATTTGATTGCTCATCTAAACTATATCATGATTTATTGTAATTAATTAATTTAATTTTCTGCTTGCAGGTACCCACTTACATAAGAAAATAATGATGTATGAATTTACTTCCCGGACAAAAAATACATCAAAAATGGTAATGCACACACATTAATTAATTAACTGTCTAAGCTTCAGTGCACCTAAATGCAATGTAGTCTCTTTCACAAGGGCAAAACAGACGATCATATTTGAATATTCAATTAACGGTAACATTTTTCATCGCTTTAGTCAAATAAAAGATCTAGGGGTTACTTTTGACAGCAAAATGACATTCCACCAGCACACAAATGACTTATGCAACAGAGCATATAAACTGCTGGGCTTTGTCATTCGCAATTCATGCTCATTTCAAAACCCACTAACAATTAGGCTACTTTACAACTCACTGGTGCTAAGTGTACTGGAGTCGAATTGTATTATCTGGGCCCCATTTGAAGCATCCTATATTTTGAACATTGAAAGAGTTCATAAAAAATTCATACGTTTTTTTATTTTTACGCTTCTACGGAACTTATCCATATTTGTATCCATCGAGATTTATTCTAGGTATGACTAACTACCATTCTCTAGAAACTCGTAGAAGTTTTGCGTTGCTAAAATATTTCTTTCAGTTAATCAATGGCCTCGTCTCTAACGGTGAGATTCTGGCACAAATAAATTTATTTGTACCAGAGTCTCACTCTCGGGCACGTCGCCATAACATATTATATTGCCTATCGAGTCGTACAAATCTGTACCCGAATTCGCCCGTGGGAAGAGCGATACGCTATTTAAATATATTAGATAAAAATTTCGACATATTCTTCAAAAGATTCAATGAGTTTGAACGGTTTTTGGCGCTACATACTCACTGTGAAAATGGTACTTTTACAATTAATTAGATTAATTATCTGTAATGTTGTAAATTTTTTGTACACAAATAAAATAAAATTAAAAACATGTTAAAAAACACCTCACAATTACAATATAATATTTCGTTCGACAACAAATTGATTCTTAAGTGAGCACACTCTGGCGGAATAAAAAGGTACTGTAAAACACGACTACCAAAGTAGACTTCACATAACATTGATTATTCCAATTTGAAAATGCGTGCGCCAGAGCGCATGAGCACACTCTGGCGGAATAAAAAAAACTGTCAAACACGACAACCATTATAGCAGACTTCACGTAATGTTGATTAGTCCTATTCGACAACACGTGCGCCAGAGCGCGTGAGCACAACTCTGGCGTAATAAAAAGGTACCGTCAAGCACGACTACCATCTTGGCAGGATTGACCGAACCTGGAACTGGCAAACAAATTTACAGACATTCAAAATGCAAAGTGGTCGAGTTGAAACACGCTCAGGCAACAAAATCAAATTATTTAATTTTGAATTATAAAAAAAGGTTTATATTTACGAAATACTCTCCCACGACACTCCTCACTTCATCACGGCCCGTGTATGGCGTGTATAGCCACGAAATGTGCTAGGTTTTTTTGCCATACCCTGCATGAAACTTGTTCTATTCAAAGCAACAGAAGGAGAGATTATTCACTTTGTGCATTCAAATCTGATCTGACGTGCAAAATGGATAAACGTGTTGTTGTTTGTGCAGCGATTCTATTTTTAATAACGATTTCCATTGGTAAGTTATTTTTGTAGTTTCTAATAACTTATCGAGGGCTTAAAGTCAAACAACGTTATCTTTTCTCTTTTTTTTCTACATGAGCTCCACAGAGGAGGCCCTGAGGAAAATAATTTCCCTCATCATCTTTGGGGATGCTGTGTGGAGGGTTTTTTTAGGAAATGAAGGAGTGGAGAGTTCTGGGAAGGAAAAGGGTTTAAGGGATGGGTAGGAATCTGGGGTTCAGTGTCTCTACAAAAACATACCCCCATTTTTATTATTAGTAGTTTTTTTGTAAACAATATTGGGTGACTTTAATCCCCCGAATTATTTTTTTTTTGTATAACCTTTTATTTGACATTATTCCCTCGATATTTCTATTTCAAAAAAGTATTGAAACATAAAGAATTTGAGTTACATTTTGTAGATATATATATATAGTTTTCAAAATATTATATTTTATGTCATCATTGGTCATTTATACTATCTTATCAGAGAAGAGGAGCTATTGTGCCTGATAGGGGATAATTGGTAATATAGGTATCGCACGAATGCTTACAATTGCAGTAAATACGAATGCTTACAATTGCAGTAAACACGAATGCTTACAATTGCAGTAAACACTTCGACCAAGAATATCTGATCGAAGAGTAAACACGAATGCTTACAATTGCAGTAAACACGAATGCTTACAATCGCAGTAAACACGAATGCTTACAATTGCAGTAAAGTTAAAATAAATTTTATATTTACCACATCAAATAGAAAAAAAAATAAACTTCAAAACTTTTCCACTATTCGATTTTGAAAAATGTTGGTAGGTAGGGTGCAATTCTTGCTATCTCTTTATCGCTAAAAACAGTAAGTAGGCATAAGCAACAAAAATGGCTATTCCACATTTTCCAACGTACGAGTATATTCACATGCACCAATACATACAATCCTAAGTGTTGCTCTTGACATGAAAGCCGTTAAATTTGGTGGAACACCAATGCTACTAGACACATAAATTTCACATGTTTCATATTATTTTTTTAAATATTTTTAAAATTATTTAATTATTGTTTTTGTGCACAATAAAAAGAATATTTTTTGTATGTCACATAATGTTATAATGAAAAATAATAATTGTCATTCCTTACTATAAAGAGACAAGGTTTTTGGGTTTGAACAGGAATTACTCCTCCAAATAATTTTTAAAAATCATGTAAGTAAGAAACCAATAATAAAATATTGTGAACAACAAAATGAATAAGGAAACGCGACAAAACAGAAAAGAAGATTATTTTAAATAGTAACATATATGAATTCTTATAGTCGTGGCTAATTTTTCAGACAAAGAAGGTAATTCTCTGTGTACCTACACACATGTTGTGAATATTTAAAAGACATTATCTTGTTTATTTCACTTCTGTTTCTATAGTAATTGGTATAATAAGTGTAACAAACGGTGTGTTACAAATTTTAATTCCGATTTATGAACAGCTGTTCAAATAATTTACATAGCTACTTTAAAATATCTAAATCCCTGAGTATTCTGAGAATTTGGTTAATAAATGTTCCGATGTATGTATTATTTATTTAGAAATATTCCCGTTTGACGATAATTTTCTAAAAGATTCGCTATTTTTTAAAGTAGTAGTCCAGCGGTAAGACTCTTGATTCGCAATACGTGGGTCGCGAGATCGAATCCCGGCGTGGAAAATATTTTTTTTTTGATTAATTTGTATTATTTCACAATTTTTTCGTTTAAAATAATACATACATAGTATTTTTGCGGCAGTGGAAGATACTCACAGCATCGCCCTGGTCTTAGACCACCATTCAGAATTGAATTGTTGCTTTTTTTACATTAACTCCCACAGGAGGCCCTGAGGAAAATAATTTCAGGACCTATGTCATCTGGAATGCTGTGTGGAGGGTCTTTTTGAGGAGAGGAAGGAATGAACATTGGTTTTGAAGAGATCCATTTTGTAGGAAGGAGGAAACACAGAGGCCGGAAAGCACAGAGGCTTGAAATGCCTTATCCATGCTTGGTGACCAGATCTGAATAGCCAGGCACTTCCCCACCTACCTCTTCCCCATCTCCTTCCCCTCCCTACTACCTTCAACTTCACAACATATCCCAATTGGGGATACCGTAGTCTCACTGGCTCCAGACGGGACCAGTTGGGACTCTTATGCGGTATGCATGTAAAAAAAAATAATTTAAAAAAAACCGTTAAACAGCTCTATTACTTATTTTTCGCTTTAACCAGTGTAATTCTAATTCTAGTAAAATTCATTTAATATTAATAGAGCAAAAAAACCATGTCTAAGTAATAAAACTATGTAATACAATGTAAAAAGTACATAGTTCAATATTCTAGTTAAGTAAGTGAAAATGTTATTTTCTTTTTTACTGGAATAAAAACTTATGAAAAAAAAGCAAGTAAATAGGTACACAGAGAATTACCTTCTTTGTCTGAAAAATTAGCTACGACTATAAGAATTCATATATGTTACTATTTAAAAAAATCTTCTTTTCTGTTTTGTCGCGTTTTCCTTATTCATTTTGTTGTTCACAATATTTTATTATTGGTTTCTTACTTACGTTTAATGAACTTTCTATTCCGTTCCGCGGCGATGACGCCACTGCTTGTCACGAGTATTTTGTACTGGTTTAAGTTGGCGACTCGGCTTCGAAGTAAATAAGCACACACTTCACGACTAAAAATTACACATCTACCGGATCTGCCCTGATGGTGGACACTGCGACGATGTCCAAAACGTTGGCTAAAGAAGGAGGTAGCGCAACACGGCATAACACCTGTTAGCGGACCTACATGGGGGTCCCTACATTCTGCCGACAGACTAGCTCAGGTTTTAGTCAGCAGAGCGGGAGAGGCCCTCACCACCAGGGTGGTAGGATCTGTGAGGCGTGTGTGTGGCTTCCCTGAAATAAAGCTCAAATTTCTACGGGCTGGGGGAAGGCAGTGAAACCAGTAACCAGGGTAAACAACAGTTATATTGGGTAAAACACCTGCGTAAACACAATATCACAACAATGCATACAGAGTAATTCAGGGTAGCAACAACAGTTATATCTAAAATGGAGGAATCTGTCCCTATAATCTCTCTAGAAGGGCTATTTATCTCCGCGGTGAATTTACTGTGAACACACGCAAATATGGGGGAATATAACAGCTTGGGTACTCACAGTGAGCGTTTGGACTCTCGTATCTTCCGTGTCGGGAAAGAATTCGGCCATTCTTGGTGTCCTAGTGTATCACTTAGCAAAAACACGTTCCATGCTTCCGCGTGGAACTTTCTGGAATGAGCGCGGAACGGTCCACACATTAGGCCGATTAGGCGTGCGCACTAGACCGGGGGCTGCAGGGAAGTGGCGGTTGGTGGCTCGCTACCGACGGTCTTGGGTTCCGCCGCCGATAGCGCGCCGGCAAGCTAGCGGAGAGGGAGTGAAACTGTAGTTTGCGCAGTGGCGTGCGCTACAACTTGGGAGGAGGGGCCGAGTAATTTGCAGGGGCGTATTTGTGTATCGTAACACACCCCAAAAACAAATAACGAAAACGGCGTAAATCTATCTATCTATCTATCTTCTATCTTCTATCTTCTATCTTCTATCTTCTAATCTTCTAATCTTCTAATCTTCTATCTTCTAATCTTCTAATCTTCTATCTTCTAATCTTCTAATCTTCTAATATAAATAAAAATGAATCGCCGAAATGTATGTACGCGCATAACTTTTGAACGACTGCACCAAATTGGATAATTATTTTTTTGTTGTGTTTGTTATTGTCAGGACAAGGTTTGTATGAAAGAAAAATTTTAAAAAATCAAACTGGATTTTTTTTAATCAAATAAGTTTATTTTTTAATCTCACAAAATATGAAACGCGAGTGAGTGAATGAGATAGAAGAGAGTGAGAGATCTTCAATATATTGACAAAGGGAAGGCATTACAATATCCATTAACATTTGGCCGAGGAGAAGATGAATATCATTTTTTGATCAAGATAAAGAATCCAGCGACTGGTATTTTTTTAACATTTTTTTGCGTTAGCTCGACACAGGAGACCCTGAGGCAAATAATTGACCTCAGGGCCTATTTCATCTTTGGGGATGCTCTGTGGAGGTTCTTTTAATGGAAAGAAAGGAAAGGAAGTCGTGGGAAGGAAAAAGGTATGAGGGGTGGGTAGGAATCTGGGGGTCAGTGCTCCCAGGAGTTACAGACGTATGACTCCATCCTTCCAACTGCGGCGCAAGGCGATAATAATAATAATAATATTTGGCTAATTTATATAGCGCCGCTTTTGTGAGAAATCACCTCAAGGGCGCTGTTCAGTACAAGTAAATCTTCTATCTATCTATCTTCTATATATACATAAAATAATATAATATATAATATATTATATATTTATATTATATAAATAAAAATTAATCGCCGAAATGTATGTACGCGCATAACTTCCGAACGACTGCACCAAATTGGATAATTATTTTTTTGTTGTGTTTGTTATTGTCAGGACAAGGTTTGTATGAAAGAAAAATATTAAAAAATCATTCTGAATTTTTTTTAATCAAATAAGTTTATTTTTTAATCTCACAAAATATGAAACGCGAGTGAGTGAATGAGATAGAAGAGAGTGAGAGATCTTCAATATATTGACAAAAGGAAGGCATCACAATATCCCTTAACATTTTGCCGAGGAGAAGATGAATATCATTTTTTGATCAAGATAAAGAATCCAGCGACTGGTATTTTTTTAACATTTTTTTGCATTAGCTCGACACAGGAGACCCTGAGGCAAATAATTGACCTCAGGGCCTATTTCATCTTTGGGAATGCTCTGTAGAGGTTCTTTTAATGGAAAGGAAGGAGAGGAAGTCGTGGGAAGGAAAAGGTATGAGGGGTGGGTAGGAATCTGGGGGTCAGTGCTCCCAGGAGTTACAGACGTATGAAAACATCCCTCCAACTGCGGCGCAAAGCGATAATAATAATAATAATATTTGGCTAATTTATATAGCGCCGCTTTTGTGAGAAATCACCTCAAGGGATCAAATTAAACAAATTAATCAAAGTACCTATTTTCATTTCATTTTTAGCGGAACCCATGTTTTCTGATGACTGCCTTCAAGCACTTCAAGACCGAATGAAAAACTACTCTGCAGATTGGGCATTACCAGAGGATTGCGATTCGTTTTCACTAGCAAACACACATCTTCAACATTCAGATCATGTGCATTCATGTACAATCAAACCATGTACAATCGATACAATCGATTTATCACCATCCGAAACACCTGTAGACTTGAACGAAGGGGATGAGAAAGACATAGTTTCAGCAATAGAATAGAAACCCCAAACATGTATGAAGAATGTTGATATTATTATCTGAAATATTAACGAAGGTAATATCACTGATAACAGTAATAACTGATTGGTTCCAATTGCCACTTAAAAAAATAAAAATTAAGGTTTTTGTTTGAAAATTTATCATAGAATATTATTCTCGTTTTACAAATAAATAATGTTTATATTAATCTCTGTTGTATCTCTTTGAACTTATTAAATGTATTTTAAGTAAGATTTTTATTTAAAAAAAAATATCTGAACACCGCACAAAAATCCCAACTGCTCCCAACAGTCCCAACCGCCTGGAGCCAGTGAGACTATGGTATCACCAATTGGGGTAAGTTGTGGGGTTGAAGGTAGTGGGGAGTGGAATGAGATGACGAAGAGAAAGGTGGGGAAACGCTTTTCAGATCTAGTTACTAAACGCGGAAAAATGAAAACGCTGCATAATAAATAAATAATAACGTTTTTTTTCTATTGGTGTCACTTAGAAAATATTTTTTTTAAATTTATTAAATAATCAGTTTACAAAATATAATAATTTCGAATACATAATAAGTTACATAATAAGTTTTCACTGTTTTTTCATTTTATTATGTTTCTCTTCTATAGAATCAGACGCTTGTGATTAGAAGAGGGACAAGTATCGGGATGAAAATATATGTTGTATCTCATAATCATTTATGGTAGGAACTTTGAAAATAATAGACAAATCATTAAGAATAATTTCATCATTTTGTTCTTTTTACTTTGAATTGTTCTTTAATTGCTTTTATTCGGCATTTATCGTCTTCGATTGTTCTTAACTTTTCGGGTAGGGTATTGAAGTATTTTTTCCCGAGATATGTGTAATGATGATGTGCAAATGAGTGTTACATTTTTGTGTTAGAAATATATGTTTTTGACGAGTACGACTCTCAGTTAAAAAGCTATGATTTTGTTTTTCTTTTATTATTTGAATTATTATATTTTTTCGGACTAGATTTAATTTTAACTAACTAATTTTAATACAATAAATTCTTCAAAAATAAGGTGTGTTGGAAAGTCTCTTAGTTTTTTCAACATAATTTTTATAACTAGACGTTGCACAATTTCGACAATTAAAAAATATCAAAAAAAAATACTGCAAGGAACACATCTAGACCTAAAGAAAACTTACCAGTAAGTAGAAATTGAAAAGTTTAACTATTTTATTTTGTATGGTAGACCAGTTGTTTACAGAATAGATTTAAAATAGTTCACAAATCTTAATGAAATTGCTATATTATACAAAAATTTTCACTTTTACCCGCTACCTCACCACCTGTTATGGAGCGGGTTTGAAGTATGGACCCGTTGCATTCATTTTTCAAACAGCTCGCATGCCACCTATTAAAGCGTAACAATCAAACACAGACAGTTTCGCATTTATAATAGATATTAGTATAGATTGGTATAATTTTAACTATCAAAGGGGTCTCCATAGTAACCTAAACAAATAGCAAAAAGACAGCGCACGTCAAATTACTTATAGTTACCAAGCAATGCTTTGCTTTTCGTCTGGACAATAAAAGTATAATAAATAATTTCATAACGCCAGAGCTTACCAATATATACAGCCTATATTACTCAAAAATAATGTAGCTTTTTATTAGTGAAAGAATTTTTCAAGTCCAATCAGTATTTTTTGCGTGAAAAAGTAACAAACATACATTCATACATCCATCCATACATCCATACATCCATGCAAACTTTCGCCTTTCAATTCAATTCAATTCAATAATTCAATTTAATTCCTTCATAATATTAATAGGATTTTGACAGGTATTTGATTCTGAAACCGTGATGTAGGTCTGAAATTCTGAGAAGTCTGGTCCACGATTTTGAACGTTCTGGAAATTGTGACCTATCTTGTGAAGGACTTCTTCTGATATAGAAAAGATGTAGTTGTTGTATATAGAAAAGATGTAATTGTAACACGTAGTTCCGAACAAACCATGTTGATAAGGATTTGATTTTGTATAACAATTTCGTGGTTCCACAAGATACTTTGTAACACATCCCAGCGGAACTGTTAGTTAACGTTTGTTAGTCGGTTTCTGGCCTGCTACACCAAATGTCGGTGGTCACGCTCAAACTTTATAAACAAGTCTATACAGATTCTATTAATTCATACTTAAACAACTCTTCGCTGCGGCATTTTGGTTTCCAACTTAGCGATGAATCTGGGTTTGGTTCAATTTTCTGACCAGCTTCATTTAGAGTTTAAGATTTGTTAATAATAAGTTTTTTATTTGGACAAAACTTTTTTCGATAAGTGTCCAGAAATATAGGTGGGAAAGCGGAAATGATAAATTATTTTTTTAACTTAATGAGTAAAACCTCAAATTGTAATATTTAATAAAATAAAGACAATATTAGAAAAACTCAATCGAAAATCTGAAAACAGTAAAATCAGAAAAAGATGCGGTCACTAAGATACGGATACTCTGAGAGTTACGCCCCGGCAAGACAAAGATGTGACCGTACCTTTTTCAGTTATTTCTGTTTTCAGATTTTCGATTGAGTTTCGCTAATATTGTCTTCATTTAAGTAATTAAAAATTAATTATCGGTTTTGTAGAAATTGATTCTAAGTTGGGGGATTGAAATTAGGCAAAAGAGCTTTCAACGGGGAAGACAATAAACAGAAATAGATGACATAAAGATCTTCTAAAATGCAAACAGTGTCGACAGTTAGTACAGGAATTGTAGAGACGTGAGTCTGAATGAGAAAGAAATGGAAGGTCTAAGCATAGATGAATAGTGAACGAATAGGCTAATATCAATCCTCTTATATACGACACCACAATAATATTGACTGATCTCTGCATGAGA
This sequence comes from Limnephilus marmoratus, assembly GCA_917880885.1. Classification (NCBI taxonomy): domain Eukaryota; kingdom Metazoa; phylum Arthropoda; class Insecta; order Trichoptera; family Limnephilidae; genus Limnephilus; species Limnephilus marmoratus. The sequence goes on along the minus strand of OU862915.1, from coordinate 751,539 downwards.
GACGATCTCACTCTAGGACCACTCGCGCTCTAGTCTAATGCGTTGATTATAACGCCGGTTAAAACCGGTAGAAAATTTATTAAACAAAGTTAGCTCATCGAGGGGGTAGAGCAGTGATTGGCGTAAAAGTCGTGACGTAGCTTGAAGTCCATGTTCGACTTTTTACCATTCAGTTCTGTATACCGTTAAGAAAATTACATTACATTACGATTCGTATGTACAAACATGAAATTCATTCGAATTATCTTATTTTCACCAAAAATTGTATTCCATGTATACCTAGTGAAAAGTGAAAGAGATCGTTCTTTTCAACTGGACTTCGAGCTACGTCAAGGGCGTTTTTTTTTTCGAAAAGTGCTTGTGTGAGCGACCTTTGTCAACCTTTGTGTACGAATCTTGTGTTAACCCCTTTCTTATGTGGAGCATTCAATGCGCTGATTTCCCATTGTTGAAATTGTAATCTAGTGGTTAGTCTGAGGAACTGGTTTTAAACGTTTTTGTGGTATTATGCCGTGTTGGACTATCTCATTTTTAGCTATGGTTTTGGACAACATTACAGTTCCATCATCAGGGCACATGTACTCGTGAAATCATCAGGCAAATTACGTATGTAACTATATACAACTGCCCTGACGATGTAACTGTCTACTGTAACGCTGTCTGAAAAGTTGGCTAAAGAAGGAGGTAGCACAATACGGCATATACCCCAAAAATATCATCATCGCCATCACACTTGGCTCTACAACCCCTGGTGGGTCTTAGCCTCCTCAAGAGTCTTCCTCCTAGTTTTTGTGTCAGCTCTTTCCAGTTTAGAAGCTCCAAAGTAGATATGTCTTTGAGGATGTTGTCGCTCCATCTTAATCTTGGTTTTCCCTGGCTCCTTCGCCCGATCGGTCTTGAGTTCAGCAGGGTGCTCGATACTCGGTCATTCTCTCTACATGACCCAGCCACTGAAGTTTTCAGTGGCTGGGCCATGTAGAGAGAATGACTGAGGTTTTGGTTATTCAATAAAAGGCTCACAGGATGGTGGTACAAAATGATTGAACTTCTAAACTATTAATATATCCCCTATTTAACATTCTCATTTGTCCAAAAAATAATAAAAATTATGGTTTAATCATTTTGACTTTTGAAAAACGAACAACCCAAATATATAAATTATGTATGTGGTTGAATTGTTTTGAATCACGGTATACCTATCATCCCTAGCTACATAGTTAACCGCCTACACAAGTTAGAGTTTTACCTAAAGCATTGTTTCTCAACCTTATTTGTACCAACGCTAAAATCACCGCATTGTAATACTTAAGTTAACAAAATTTCAAAGTGTGTCTGTTTAAAATAAAAAATCACTTGAGTTTAAACCAGCATCTCCCAAACTTTGTCGACCACAGAACCGTAAAAAAACTTTTTGGATGTTGACAGCACATATGTTTAAACTCAAAGAGTGTTGTTGGTATGACATTCCCAAATGGCCTAAGTTTTGAGCCTAGAATAAAGAATAACAGAAGAAGTTTCGTGTTTAAAATATTTGCCTAATCGAGGCTTATATCTCCAACACAAAACTGTATTTATGAAATTCAAATGGGATATTTATCATCTATGTCAGGCGAGTGTAAATGAGACAGAGTGCTGAGCTGTTGGGCTAAATGGAATATTTTGCGCGGAAGGCATTTCTAGTTTTCTTTATTCTATGATTTTAGGGCTGGAGTAATTGGAATAGATTTATCATTGAAGAAGAAGATAACAATAATAATGTAAACGAAAATATGAAAGAGAACAAGGCACAGAAAAAAGACAATGGTCGCAAATGGGACTCGACCCCAGACCTCTCGTTTAACCGGCGCGTTAACCAATTTCGCCATTGCTCCCTTCTATCAAGCCGTCATAATAGTCAATCTTATATTTCAAATTTTAGAATTAACAATATTATCTTTAACTAATTATTTTTTCATATTATGGGCAACTACCCTTTTCATTGGAAACAATTATTCTAAGAATTGGTTTGTATCCTGGATAGCTTCTCGGATAAAAGTAACCGAATTTATGTGTCTATATCTTGTTCTCTTTCATATTTTAGTTTAGATCAATATTGTTATATTCTTCTTCAATGATATATTACGTTGATGGGAATAACCTTCAAAACTTATAAAAGAAAGTGTTTCTTATAAAAAAATGGAGTAGATTTAGTTTAGTTATTTTTTTTTATTATTTAATGTGTGTGTGTTTTTTTACAATAATTGTAACTTCTTCACAGTGTGCTGTAAAGGCAAAAAAAACATAGATTCAAGATGAATCGAACACAGACCAAAAATTGTTGCGAAACTCTATGTGTTTTGTAAACAGTGTGAGAAAATATATATTTGATTTACGCATTGTCCTAAAATACTCGAACAAGCGCCCACTTTGAGAAACACTGACCTACGTCATATTTATTGTTTCGAGTGCGCAGAATGAATAATAATTTAACGTTAGGTGTGTACTCGATCGAACTCAGATGCTTCACGGTTATCGCACGAAGATTAAACAATGTTTGAGAATGCAGCACAAGGATTAGTGAAAAGGCAAAAACAATAATGAAACACGAATACTGTCTAAAATAATTAATTTTCTGGGCTAATTAATTATTTATTTTATTTTATTTTATTTATTAATTTTCAACGCCCTGATGGGCTTTTACATGACAAGATTATAATACAGAGACAGTTTTTTTTTAACAAAAAAGATGAACTATAAAAATATAACTAGTAGGTAAACATCATCAGATAAATTTAGGAATGATAGTTGTTATAAATTGGTATTCAGCAAAAGGACGTCAAGTAAAAACATCTGGTTTCAATGGAGGAATTCCTGGTTTTATTCACAAGCACATTTGTTACAATAATTTGTCCCGACCCGACAAAACACTAAATTTGGTCACTTTGACCACTTGCTAGACAATGCTAGCTGTTTATAGGAGATCCACGAATTAAGAGAGAGTTAAACTAGAAAGCAGACTATTTATAAGAATGTTTTTCCCAACACAATCAAAATAAACAACACTTTCGTGTCACCATAACACATTATACGATATAAAAACCAGAGATCTACTTTACCGTCTAACATCTCGTTTTAGTTTAGTCTTACGTCGCTAATCTGTAAAATGCAATATCAACTAACAATATGCTACAAAAATATGCCGCTAGATGGCAGTAGTCTTCACTCTTTTTAACATACTGCCCGGCGGGGAATGAGAAAAAACAATAAGTTTTTTTGAAATTAAAATCAAACTACAAATTCCTAAATCCACACACAATATACTAAAAATTTACAAGATGTGTAACTATCTAAGTTTGAAGGGTCCGGGAACCTAACCAACAATTAAAATAACCTAAAAAATTTATAAATTTCTAAAAAATCGTGCAAAAAAATTAAATAATAAAATAATAAAATCACAACATTAATAATAATTTTGTAAAATTGACAAATCAGTAATGTCTCATTGTCTCTATGAAGAATTTTCACTTCAATTATATATATATATATATATATATATATTTTTTTTTTTTTTTTTTTTTTTTTTTTTTCAACTAACACCAATTCACAAATAGCAACACATTGTTAGTTCGCTGTTGACTGATTATCAGTTCATTAACTTTCACTGGCATGGCACTGCCAAAAAACCGAATGAACACTTCACCGGGTAGACTGCTCGGCCATCTTGTCCAGGGTGGTCATCGTTTTAGAAAAGCACATCAGCATGTACTTCTGTATGTCATCATTTGGGTAGATCATCATAAATTAAGGGGCGGCCGTGCCCTGGTAAGCAGATAGTACCATTAGATCTGCAGCGAGGATGATCATCTCGCGGTTGTTGACTTGAAGCCCCAGTGGCTTCAGGCTGGATACAGTGGTGTCAACAACACCAATACCGATGCTCCATAATTATTGATGTGGTTTGGTTGCATCGGTTCAGCCCTAATTGCAGTTAGGCTGTGACCTTGGGAAGGTCCGTGGTTTGCCGGGTCGGGAAATTTGGATCCAAGTTTGATTCTATTGGCATCAAACATATTTTTGTGATGGGTCTCACAAAAGTGCCTTGTGCTGTTTTGAGGGTAACTACCCTCACTACTCCATCCGGGCCTGGATGAGTAGTTACTATGCGCGCCATCTTCCATAATGCAGGAGGCAGATTGTCTTCCATCAGGATTACCAGATCGTCCTTCTTTATGGCCTTTTGGTTGTTGGCCTGCCATTTGGTCCGTTTTTGCAGCTCAGCAAGGTAATCTCGTTTCCATCTGAACCAGAAATTTTGAATTAGAGCATTTAATTTTTGATATTTGCTTAGTCTGTTCTCCGGGAGCTCGCGGACATCCAACTCGGGAATAACCGAAGCATCCCTGCCCATGAGGAAATGGTTGGGAGTTAGAGGGAGAAGGTCATCTACATCATCAGACAGGGAAGTTAAGGGACGGGAGTTCAAACAAGCCTCTATCTGACAAAGCAAAGTATACAATAATTCAAACTGCAATGGGTTATTTTTAGTAATTCGATATAAATGAAACTTGGTGGACTTGACGGCGGCCTCCCACAGTCCCCCGTGGTTCGGCGCCCTAGGCGGTATGAAACTCCAAGATATTCCCTTATCAGCTAAAAACCTATGGATTTTGTCATTGTTCAATCTTAGACTGGCATATAGTTCTTTGAGCTTATTGGAAGCTCCTCTGAAAGTGGTTGCATTGTCAGAAAATATTTTTTCCGGTTGACCCCTACGGGCAATGAACCTCTTTAAACAATTTAAAAAAGCATCGCTTGACAAATCTGTTACTAGTTCCAAATGAACCGCTTTGGTAGAAAAACAAACAAATATGCAAAGATACGATTTAAGGAGCGGAGATTTTCTCAGCGCTCCAGCCTTCGTGTCTATCCGTCCGGCATAGTCGACGTCCATAACAGAGAACGGTCGACTGGGAGTGATTCTCTCAACTGGAATGTTTCCCAGGATCTGCCGGCAAACCTGAAGTCGGTATCTAAAACATACAACACACTTATGTAGGATACGCTTAACATTGTTTCTCCCAAATATCTGCCAATATAAATAAGTAGCTAATTTTAATCTTCCACTTGCACAAATTAAAACTTCCATTAAACAGAGATTGAGAGTTTTCAATCTACTGCCATACGTTTTATGCTTAGGGTTACAACAACTATTTATAAATCTTAACGCTTGAGCGATTACTCCTTTCAATTTGGTTAGCGATAAGAATTTTTCGAAAATATCCCATTCTTGAGTATCAGTTACCAGTAGTACATTTTTACTTTTTATTTCCGGGGGATCCAAACATGACATCTTGGATACTGGCCAAGTGCTGACATCTTCCGTCAACCAGCTTGGCCCCTTCCACCATATTGAAGTGCTGACTAACCTTTCAGCTGTGGTACCTCGGGACAGTATATCCTCTGCATTTTTTGACGATGATACGTGCCGCCACTGCGTTGGATCAAAGGTGGAAGCTATGCACAATAATAATTGACGCTTACTCTTAGTTTTACCTGACGGCTTTGTAATTTCATACGACGGGTAATCTAATTCATTATTCCAAATTAATCCAAGTATTTTTTCATTCTTGGAATTGTCAGTGATCATTTTTTCACAATTGCCCTGTTTGGCAATTTCACCTTGGCTCCGCCCAGATGACAATTCCAAAATATTTGATCTCCACTTCCTCAGGGTCATCCCTGCGGACAGCAAGATATCACTTATTTGTTTCTTCAACTTGAAACAAACTTCCAAGTCATCCCCTCCAGTCAAGAGATCGTCCATATAAAAATCATTTTCTATGACTTGACTTGCTACTGGGAAATTAACTTGATTATCCATACCGATTTGTAGAAGACATCTCGTTGCTAGGAAGGAGGAAGGTCCCAACCCATATGTCTTCAATTTGTAATGTCGGAGTTCCTCTTCTTGTGATTCGCGCCATACAATCTTCTGAAGGCTGCGATCCTCTGCGCATACGTTGATTTGACGGTACATTTTTTCGATGTCCGCAGTCATGACGTATCGATGTATTCTGAAACGTAATAAATGGCTGTATAAGTCCTTTTGAATGACAGCTCCCACCATCAGAGCATCGTTCATGGATATTCCGGTCGACGTCTTTGCCGAACCATCAAACACTACACGCACCTTCGTCGTGGTGCTAGCTTCCTTTATGACCGCGTGATGCGGCAAAAAATAGGATTGCTCATCCCCTCTCCATTTATCACATAACTCCATATGACCTAGTTGCTCATATTCTTGCATAAATTGTACATATTGCAATTTCAATTCAGGATTTATAAAAAATTTCTTTTCTAAATGCTTAAATCTTTTTTCCGCTGTCTTTAACGAGTCACCAAGTTGACTCACACACGGGCGGCGCGGCAGACTTACAACGTATCTACCATCGCTCTCTCTAGAGTGCGTGGCGACGAAATCCGCTTCACACGCCTTCTCCTCGTGATTTTGAAATCTCGCAGGATTCACCTCCTCCATTTTCCAAAATTTTTCTATTTGATTAGATAATGTGTTTATTGATAAACTACAAAATTGCGGTACTGGCCTTTTTTTCTGATGAATGTTGATCGGGCCCGATATAACCCAGCCTAATTCAGTCCTCTGAAGAGTAGGTCCGGTATCCAATCTCAGCCGATCATCTCGTAGTATATCCCAAAAGCTCTCAGCGCCTAACAGGATATCAATAGGCGCCGCTACGTTGAAATTTGGGTCCGCCATTTGTAATCCCGGCAGCAGCTTAAAGTCTTTTCTGGCCACTGTTGCTTGAGGTAGGTTTGTGGTTATTTCCTGCAATATTAGACAAGTGATATTTTGATTATAATTTGTCCTCAGAGATTTCATTTTTATCGCAACACGTTTCTTTATATGGGTAACATTGTTGTGTATACCTAACACAGGCTTGTTTATATTCTCGCATCTCAAATTTAACTTCATTGCGAACTTTTCGCACATAAAATTGGCTTGAGCTCCAGAGTCAATTAGGACTCTTGCCTCATGCACTTTATTATTGTGACCTACTACCCCAATGATAGCAGTCGACAATAAAATTGTTTTTTCAGCCTTCGCTAAAGCTGAATGGTTTGATACTGAAACTCGTTCAGCATCCATTTGGCAGTCACCTCCTGGGTGATCTTCACCTTTATTCATGGAGTCATCGCTCGGATGCATCTCCCTGTGCAATAACGTATTGTGGCTCTCGCTATCACAATGCTTGCATTTTAAATTAATTTTGCAATAAGGGGCCGTATGTCCTAACCTCAAACATTTGAAGCAGGCACGGTACCTCCTTATTGCGTTGGCTCTTTCTCCTGAATTTAATTTTAAAAATTTTTTACAAAAATATATTTTATGCCCTTTGTCATTACAACAAATACAATTATTGTGGGTAGCAGCTAAAAATACCGATTCCTTTTTGGGATTATTGTTGCTACCACTTGCTTTCGGGTAGGTGGGAATTTTTTTCGAATCTGAATTTAACATTAATTCCAAAACTTGCGCACGCGAGGTCAAACATTTAAGAAATTCCTGTAATGTAGGTAGCTCATCCTGCAATGGGTTTTGTTCCCAATGCTTTCTAGAACTTGCATCCAATTTATTAGAAATTACGTATATAATTAAAGCATCCCATTGTTCGATTTTCAAGCCTAAATTTTGCAACGCTTTCAAATTTACATTAGTTTCATCAATCAGATAACGCATGGCTACTGGATCCTCATGTTTCATCTCTTTAAGTTGAAACAGAGCTTGGATGTGTCTTTGTACGGTAGTTCGCAAATTTGCAAACCTCTGCTGCAACAATTCAAAAGCCGATATATAATTCAGGTCTGATACCTCGAAATTGGCGATGATCTTTGCTGCATTCCCCTTTAAACAGGATTGCAGATAATAAAACTTCTGTACATTGCTTATGGCAGTATTGTTATGAACTAATGTCTTAAATGTTTCTAGAAAATTAATCCAATTTTTGGGATCTCCGTTAAATTCTCGTAACTGAAGGTTGGGTAACTTGATTTCTAATTTGGGAGTCTCTACAGACTGAATTGCTCCTTTAGCAGTCGCCAAGGTTGAATAATATTGATTTTCAAAATTCTCCCTTTGCAAATTATTATCAATTTCGTTGGAATCCGGAAGACTTTCGATTTGTTCCTGGACCTCTTCGAAATCATCAATTATTTTTTCAATTCTCGCATAGCGAATTTTAATTTCGTTAACTGATAATGCGTTTAATGAATCCGCAAATCTCGTGAGTTTACCTTTCAACACTCCGCGTTTGTTAATCAACGATTTTAAATTATCCATTTTTTATACGTTTGACAATAATTCAACACAACAAATGCTAAAATGTTCCTTAAAAAAATAATTTCTTTGCAATAATCGCGTAGAAAACAGTAGTAACCAATTCAAGCTATGAACAATGACAGAATCTAACAATAATCATCTTCTAAAACAATTAACCTAAAATAATTCGCATGACTTGCATTTACACTGCGGGTAGTTAGTTTTTTGTTTTTAAATAAGTACATTGACACACAAAAAATAGCACTTGTTTGAACAGGGATTAGAATACGGATCACGGATCACGAATCACGGAATAGAAGGAATAGCAGGGATACTTATATTGATGTCGATCCTTGTTCTTCATTTTTTCATCTTTTCATCTTTTGGATAGCTCGCTGGTTCATTTTATTATTTCCTCAAAATGCCTTAATCCGTTCGTAAGGTAGATGCGGCTGGAGGACGATGTTATAAATTGGTATTCAGCAGAAGGACGTCAAGTAAAAACATCTGGTTTCAATGGAGGAATTCCTGGTTTTATTCACAAGCACATTTGTTACAATAATTTGTCCCGACCCGACAAAACACTAAATTTGGTCACTTTGACCACTTGCTAGACAATGCTAGCTGTTTATAGGAGATCCACGAATTAAGAGAGAGTTAAACTAGAAAGCAGACTATTTATAAGAATGTTTTTCCCAACACAATCAAAATAAACAACACTTTCGTGTCACCATAACACATTATACGATATAAAAACCAGAGATCTACTTTACCGTCTAACATCTCGTTTTAGTTTAGTCTTACGTCGCTAATCTGTAAAATGCAATATCAACTAACAATATGCTACAAAAATATGCCGCTAGATTGCAGTAGTCTTCACTCTTTTTAACAATAGTGCATTACAATAAAAGAGAAAGTTTCTAAGTTGTAAATGACATAGAAATAAACTAGTAGGTATGTTAGTAATTACAAATTTTACAGGTGACTGATTAAATGTCATGAATAATATATGACAAAATGCAAGATACATAAAAAGAAAACGTTAACAAGTTTTTACATTGTAGATTAATATACAAATACACAAATATATGCAATAGACCCTAGGTGATGCTCCTTAGATATCAAAATATTCTACATAAAAATATTGTTCAGATATTTCTTGAATAACGGTAAACTTATATTAAATACATCGATATTTGAGGTGTATTTGTTCCCTAGTGTGTGAAGTCGAGAAATTGATGCATGTGTGTGATAATTGGTTAGAGAATTATTGTTACAGAATAATATGTTTTGCCTTCTCGCTCGGGTTGGTACCTTAAAGTCAATGAGATGCAGGAGTTCACAACAGTTTAATTCGGAGTGAATAATTTTAAACAAAAAAGTTAGGTCAATTATTTTTCTTCTGTTTTCTAGGGAATGCAATTTAAGTGTATTTAGTAGGAATGTATAGTTAATGTGTTGAATAGGTATATGTAACTTGAAGTTAATAAATCGTAAAAATTTGTGCTGCACTCGTTCAATATTTTTTATATGAATTTGATAATATGGGGACCAAACGATGGAATTGTATTCCAGCAAGCTGCGTACTAGTGACAAATATACAATTTTAATAGCTTCTATTGAATCAAAGTCTTTGATGGTTCTGATTATAAATCCTAGTGTCTTCATGCCTTTGTTGGTTATTTCTTGTATGTGGTTTAAAAAATTTAATTGGGTGTCAAATAAAACTCCAAGATCCCTGATTTCTTTGACTTTTTCTAAGATTTTGTTATTTATTGTGTATTCAAAAGATAACGGGGTCTTTGTTCTACAAAATGTTAGTGTCTTACATTTATCGATATTGAGGAATAAGTTGTTTGCAACACACCAATTGTGTAATTTGTCAATGTTTGACTGTAGGATAAGGCAGTCTCTTATATTAGATATTTGTTTATATAATTTGATGTCATCGGCAAAAAGCAGAACTTCTACATCGTCGAAACAACTTATTATATCATTTATGAATATAAGGAAAAGGATGGGTCCGAGATGACTCCCTTGCGGTAGACCACTAGTTGCATAAAATAACTTAGATTTGGAGTTTTTTTTGTTATATGTTTTTGGGGTGTTGTGCCGTGTTGCGCTACCTCCTTCTTTAGCCAACGTTTCGGACATCGTTGCAGTGTCCATCATCAGGGCAGATCCGGCAGATCCGGTAGATGTGTCATCTACCGGATCTGCCGGATCTGCCCTGATGATGGACACTGCAACGATGTCCGAAACGTTGGCTAAAGAAGGAGGTAGCGCAACACGGCACAACACCCCAAAAACATATAACGAAAATGCTTCTGGCCGTGAAAATCTTAAAACTTATCTAGATTTGGAGTGTTTAATTTTGACAAATAAGATTCTGTTAGACAAGTAACTTGAGAACCAATCCAACAACTTGCCTCTCAGTCCTATTGTATAAAGTTTTCTAAGTAATAATTTATGTGATACTTTGTCGAAAGCTTTGGAAAAATCTGTGTAAATACAAAAATAATAATAATAAATACATAAATTATGTGGGCTTACTTGCCGTGAGCTATTTCTCGTGTAAACTTTTTATAGCTGGCATCCTGTATGTCCTTTCCAGAGACATTCATTATTTTATAACTTTGAATCAATGACTGTTTATTGACGTATCGTAGTCCGGAGGACTAACGTGTTTTCTAATTGGAAGCTAGGTTTTGTACACCCTCCTTCGGTTACCTTCGGCATATCTCGTAAACGAGACCGTGTGACACGAAGAGCCCATACACAACTGAAGCAATGTTAGAACTAATCATAGACTAATTCGGATACACTTTCAATATTGTAATTCACACGTTTTATGCATGTTTTATGAACTTCCAACCACTAAACAGAAACTCTCAAGAAGATTTTAAATCCCCAATTAATAAGTTTTTCACGTTGGTGTTCAAGTAAGAATTTTGGTGTTTGGAGATGTTCATTGCAAATGAGTTTATGAATGTGTTTATTACATTTTATTGATGACCGCAATTCCTTTAATACTGGTAAAACTACTAGGAGCTTCGATTTAAGAGTTAAAGTTAAAGAGTTAAAACGGAGGTCTAAATTCGACGGCCTCCATGGTCTGGGAGTAAGGCTCTCGAACAGCAATCCGAAAACCGCGGGTTCAAATCCCGGCTTGCACAAATAAATTTTATTTGTTTTTTTTTCTCGCCCTAGTGTTGTACCACCATCCAAAATTGAAACGTTGCTTGAAATGCATTTAGTAGTGTTTGGTGACCATATCTGAATAGCCAGGTACTTCCCCACCTTCATCCACCCATCTCCTTCCCCGTCTATCCTCCATCTCCTTCACTATCTTCACCCTCACAATATATTCCAATAGGGAATGCCACGGTTTCACTGGCCCCAGGTAATGATCATACTTTTGAAGTAAATAAAAGTTAAAAATTGTTCATGGGGGTCGTAAAGCATCACAGATTAATAATTTTGAAATTTTACAAATAAGAAGTTATGTTAATAATTAATTAACAATAAATGATAAACCCTCTTTTTAACATTTTCCGACTTAACCGGTCTGTCCAGTCTATTGGCTTTGTAATTCCTAACTCTTATAAACTCAATCCAGCGAACGTCTCTCACCCTCTTCAAACGTGATCTATAATTATTTTTTTAACTTTAGTGTACATTTTTACTCCTGGAGAAGTGAACATTGTTAACGAAACATGTAGATTGTGAATGTAAAAGAAAAGTGATTAAAACTAAGTTATTCGTCTTTCAATGAAGTAAATAATGCCTTCACATAGTAAAATCTGGTAAAAAGAACTTTCCTTCGAAAAATAAAGATTATGAAAAAAAACACTTACCTAAGGATGTTCGGTGACCGTTAAACCGTGTTTCGGCATCCTTACTAATAACATGTCGACTTTTTGTTGGGTGCATTGAACTTTGGTAAATTTGCGCGAGCTCATTCCATTATTCCATTCCGCCATTCCATTATTCCATTCCGCCATTCCATTATTCCATTCCGCCATTCCATTATTCCATTCCGCCATTCCATTATTCCATTCCGCCATTCCATTATTCCATTCCGCCATTCCATTATTCCATTCCGCCATTCCATTATTCCATTCCGCCATTCCATTATTCCATTCCGCCATTCCATTATTCTATTCCGCCATTCCATTATTCCATTCCGCCATTCCATTATTCCATTCCGCCATTCCATTATTCCATTCCGCCATTCCATTATTCCATTCCGCCATTCCATTATTCCATTCCGCCATTCCATTATTCGGTGAAAAGTTTATTTTGTGACATGTGGTATTTTACGAGCAATTCATATTAATGTTTTAGAACATGATTTCCGTTATAATGATCAAGTCACTATTAAATGACTATAATTGAACGTATGCTATTATTTGCGTTATTTTTGTCAGTTTTAGTGCTTTAATAATATCATGTTAATTTTATTTTGATAATGAGAAGGAAAAGAAAGGACAGTTTTCTTCCAAATTATTGTACAACTTAATTTTTTATGTGATTTTTTTTATTTTTTTTAAATGTTTCTTTCAAAAATGATTAAATTAGCTTTTTTTAATTTTTTTCCGTGTTTGAAGCTTAAAATATGGCAATTTTTAAATACTAAAGTGGATTTCAATCTAAAAGGTAATTTTATCTAGTTTCTATGAAGGTATTTGTTCATCCGACATTTTCAAAAATAAGAAATAAAGCCGCTTATAATACTTTTTCAGAAATTATTAATAAAACAAGTATATAGGTACAATAGATAAACAACCCCCTTTAGCTGTGAGGCAATGTACATATCTTTCCATGAAGAATTGTTTTGTCATGTTTATAATTAGTAATGCTTCCACATCCAGGCTCGTTTATCAATTGAATAAAATTTTCACGACTTTTTTTAGTAAGGCTGATTGTGTTCGACTGTTACATTCCGGTTCCGTTACAAGATGGTGGCCGATTTAACCTGCCGTGCGCCGCAATAGCTGATAGGCACGACCAAATAAATCATTTCTCTGAATCCAAGCGCCACGATATTCTTGGGAAAATGCTTATGATAGATTATGAATATACTTTTTTATGTGTATTTCTATTTGATACTGATTTCTATTTGATTATAATAATATAATAAAACAAATACAAAAATGATTTTCACTTAATTTATTTGCGACAGTAACCGGTTTCAGCCTGTTAAGGCCAACTTCAAACTGGTACATTTTTTCTTAATCTACAAATAATTTATGTACAAAACAGTTGTGGGAGAGGGAGGGGGTAGTCTACGGGGATTTTTTTCAGTTTATTTGGGTTTCCCAAATTTGTTGCTATGTGGTCTTTTTGACGGGTAAGGTCACAAATAAATTGAGTGGAAATAAGTTAACTTCCTGTTTAATTTTATTATAATTATGTGTTTTATTTTTGTTTTTTTTTTTAATTTTATTTTATTTATTTATTTAAACGCCCAAGGGCTTTTACATAAAATGCAGTACATTTTTTTTAATTACAGAGAAAAGAATAGGTATACAAAATGCAAGTAACATAATATATGTTAAAAACAAAATATAGGTAACATAAAATATAAGAAACAAAATATAGTCCATAAAATATAGGAGTTGAGATAAAGTAGGTAAGGTTAAAATTGTTGTTCACATTAGTTTATGGGATAGGTAGAAATAAATAGTTGGCACATATGGCGTTTGAAGTTTGCTAAGTTCAAATTATTGTCAAATACATCCATATTGTTGTATTTGTTACCAAGACTTTATAAACGTTGTATTGGAGAATGTAAATCATAGTTAGAATGAGATGTACGTATATAAAATGTCAATGTTTGTCTAGTTGTTCGTGTAGGTACATGTAGATTTATTAATTGCAGGAGTTCACAACTGTTGAATTTAGAGTTTAATAATTTTAATAAAAAGGTTAGGTCGTTTATTTTTCGTCTGTTTTCTAATGTTGGAATATTTGAAGTATTCATTAGCGATGAGTAATTTATGTGCTCTAAAGGGATGTTAAGTTTAAAATTTACAAAACACAGAAATTTTCTTTGAATTCTTTCAATAGTATGAATATGAATTTTATAGAAGGGCGACCAGACTATGAAGTTATATTCTATTAGGCTTCTAACAAGGGATGTGTACAATAGTTTAATGTAACGATTCAAAGTTTTTAATTGTTCTTAATACAAATCCTAATGTTTTCATACCCTTTTGCAGTTTGTTGAATGTGAACCGTTAAGTCTAGTTTCTCATCCATTATTATGCCAAGATCCCGCATTTCTGATACTCTTTCTAAATTTATTTTATTTATTGAATAGTCGAAAAACAGTGATGTTTTTTTTCGGGAAAAGGTCAAAGTTTTGCATTTTCCTACATTTAAATATAGATTGTTTTGTGAGCACCAAATTTTTAGCATGTCTATATTGGATTGAAGAATTTCACAGTGATTAAGGATTGTTATTTCTTTATATAATTTAATGTCATCAGCGAAAAGCAATACTTTGACGTCTTTAAAGCAGTTGATTATGTCGTTTATAAAAATAAGAAATAAAAGTACTAGTGGCGGAAAAAGGTTTGGATATAAAAGATTTAATTTTTACAAATAAAGTTATACCTTATATGTAACTACTTAGCCAGCTCAACATATTTGCTCTGATTCCCAGAGCATGAAGTTTTCAGATCAGTATTTTGTGGGACACTTTATCAAAAGCCTCCGAGAAATCAGTATATATACAGTCAACTTGTTTGTTTTTAGAAAAAGACTCCAATATATAGTTTTGAAAAAGTAATACATTTGTTGAAGTTGATCTACCTCTGATGAAGCCATGTTGTTTGTCATTTATTATCTCTGTTAACATGGGATATATTTCATCAAGAACTAGAGATTCAAAGATTTTGGATAATACAGATTGTATGCACATTGCACATAGGTCGATAGTTTGAAATATCAGTCTCATCGCCTTTTTTAAATATTGGGATAATATAGCTGGATTTCCAGTAGACAGGAAAATGTCCAGAAGATAGTAGCTGGTTAAAGAGAATGGCTAGTGGTTTACACAATACAGAGGAGCAATTTTTTAGGAAAATTGGCGGGATGGAGTCTGGGCCTGCACATTTGTTAATGTCTAAGGAACATAGTTTCTTTTTGCAAGATTCTTCAGTTATATAGCAGTCTGTTAAATGTATGTTTTTTTTAAATGTGTATGAAGGAATTTTTTCTTCTGGTGTTTCCTCATCGTAAACATTTTTAAAGAAATCTGAGAAAAGATTTACGATATCTTGAGTGCTGTTAGCACATTTGTCGTCCATATGCATTTGTGGTGGATAGTCTGTGCTGTCGTTGTTTAGTGTTTTGATAAATTTCCATAGATTTCTTGAGTGCAAAGCTGTGTTTTCGATAGAGTTTATATATGTTTTATAACAGATTTTAGAAAGATCTTTGCATTGTTTTCTAGTTTCACTGAAAATTGCATAGTCGATTATCGATCGAGTTTCTTTGAATTTTTTGTGAAGTTTTTTTTTTTTTTGAAGTGAGGCTTTTAGTTCTGGTGAGAAATAAGTTGGATATATATGTTTTTTTAGGGGTATGAAGTGGTACATACAATATTGAATATAAATTATCTAAGGATTTGTCAGTATTCACGTCCGATAAAAAAGACCAGTCGACTTGGGAAAGATGATAATTTATAGATTCAAAATCTGCACGTTTGTAGTTGAGAGTTTCTTCAACATGTTTTAGTTTGACGCTACACGCATTTAGTTTAATATAAAGAGGGGGGTGGTAGTTATCAACAGGTAAGGGAGGATCATTACATTTGTCAATGACCAATTTAGGATAATTTGATATTGCTAGATCTAGTAAGCGATTATTTGCATTGTATATAAAGTTATGTTGGAAAAGATTTAAAAAACTTGTCATATCTAAAATCTCGCGTGCACGATCATTTTCGCCTTCATTTACGATTAAACCATTATCACTCGATTTCCATCTTAGGTTAGGGAGGTTGTAATCCCCAAGAATAATAATTTTAGAGTTAGGGTATTTGTAGAGTAGATCTTCAACGTCTTCGCTGTGGCTTCGGTAGATTAGTGCATCAGATAGTGGCGGTGTGTATACAGTTGCAATTATTATCTTTTCTACGATGGTATCAATTTGTATTAATAGTTGTTCGAGTGTATTATTTTTTGTTTTGAGTTTTCTTGATAATAATTTTTTTTATTGCAATTAGCACTCCGCCGCCCCTTGTTTTGGAACTGGATTTAGAGTTTCTGTCGCAGCGAAAGATTTTGTAGTTGTTAAGTCCGAGTTCTGTTGATTTTATTTCCGAGTCGAGCCAAGTTTCTGTCAGCACATATACGTCATAGTGGTGTGTGGATATGGTAGAACGCAGTTCGTTTAATTTAGTTCGTAGTCCACGGACGTTTTGATAGTATATTTTCATAGTACTCAGTTTTTTGGATGAATGTTGACGATTTTGTTTAATTGTTATGTCTGTCTCACCGTTAGCTTTTCGTTTTTCTAGTTCTACTCGTAGGTCCGCTAGATGCTTTTGCTGTGCTGGGGTCGAGTCCTTTAAGAGATGTTTTTTTCCTTGTAGTGTTCTTGCTGTCTGGGAATTATCAAAATGGATTTTTATAGGTCTTGGTTTACTACTATTATATTTTCCAAATCGATACATTTTTACAATGTTGTTTATTGCAGGTGTGTCAATTTTAGAAATTATTTCTGTTATTGCAGTTTGATCTTCCATAATTTTGTCTGTAACCGCTATCTTCGTGCTTTCAGGCACGTTGCACAAAATTATGTTTTTTGACCTCTCATTAATTTCGTTAATTTCATGGATAGCCTCACAAATATTGAAATTGTTTTGGGGTGGTGTGTTTTTTTTAATTTCTTTATAGACCCTCAGTTCACCTTCCAAGGTGCCAGTTTTGGTAGCTACCGCTGCCGACATGCTGCCAATTGCCGCTAATATTTCACATGCTATCGGAGTAATTTTAGCTATTTGGTCCTTATTAAATTTGTTGCCAGGGTCAAGAAGCACTTTGTTGATAGCATTGACTGCCTTTTCTGCGTTTGATATGAATGACTGGATATCCATTGTGGTATTAAAAATATGTTTTTCAGTTTATATAATTTTTTGTCGAATAAATTATTAAGCTATATTTTAGAACCACTGGTTGACCTTCACTGTCCCAAGTTTCAAGTATGTAGTTTGTATAGGTACTTTAACTGTCAGAGTCTTGTGTTTAATTATTGTGTTTTTAGTTTTCTGGTAAAGGGACACTAAACATAGAGGTTTTAACACTTTTTTTCACTAATGTTTGCACTGCACGATATCAGTATAAGTTTTAGGTTCAGATTTGCTGTAATTAAATTTATGTTTATTCAAACAATAAACACATTATCTGGTAAGACGAGACAATATATAAAAACTACATATTATAAACGTGAAATTATTATTAATTTAGTAGACAGATTTTAAGGTTCCATGACAATTCCGAATCATGCAATTTCAACACCCCTTTGAAGTCATTAAAAGTTATGAAAAAAAATATTGAAAAATAGCCCGTTACCTAACCTAATGTAACCTATTCAAGCGGCGGCATTCCGCATTTCCACCGATCTATTACATGTTTTCCTTAAACACTTACAAAAAACAAAAGTTATATGTACAAAAAAATTCACAGTGTTTCTTTAAATACTTTTTTGGATGTTCCCTGCGAGATTTTTGCTCTATTTTAAACGAGTCGTGTTTTATTAAACATTTTCACAATTTTGCATAAATTTTATCGTTTTAAATATTAGCGCACTCTCTCTAACATTCGTATTTACATATCTCTCCATCTTCTTCTTTTTGAGCGAGTATACGGCGCTTTAACCAATTTTTATATTTTATTTCATTACTTTTAATGACTTTTCGTATGAGGTCTTGAATTTGGGTGATTGTGTGTCGTCCGGTCATCAGATTTTAATACCTATTTACAAATCTCACGATTTCAGAGGAAATTTTGGTTTCTATTCTATGCACTTCCGTCTACAGACTTCTGCTTCTAAGTATCCTGCATCCTGCTTGAATGCCAATGAAACTTAGTATGCAACTATGTGGAAACTAGAATCAGTTAATTATTCCGGTATTCAGCTCGAAGGACCAACTATTAGTGACACGCTTCCATTGGCCTCTTTCATCCCTTCTCCATACCCCTTCCGCCCCTTTTTCACCCCCTTTCATCCCTCCTCCCACCCTGCGAAGTTCAGGAAAGCAATAGCAACTAATTAACGTTTCTTATTGTTAGGGCATCCTATCGACATCGAGCCCTTAAGATTATTAGACTGGGAAGGCGAGATAAATCACCGAAAACATATTGCTAAACAGAGGGAATTTTCTCTCAGATTTCTTAAAAGGGATTTCTTGTGAAGATTGGATGCTTTTTTCGAACATTTGATTAATATATTAATCAATTTATGTGTATTTTTTTTTTGTACCGACCCAATTGCGGTGTGTTGTGGGGCTGAAGGTAATGAAGTAGAGGAGTTCCAACTGTTCCCTTTTGGAGCCAGTAAGACTATTGCATCCCCAATTAGGGAATATGGGGAGGCTGAAAGTAGTGAAGTAGAAGAGTCCCAACTGAGGCTATTACGTCCCCGGTGGGGATTTGTTGTGAGGCTGAAGGTAGTGAAGCAGAAGAATCCCAACTGCTCCCCTCTGTAGCCAGTAAGACTATGGCATCCACAATTGGGGAATGTTGTGAGGCTGAAGGTAGTGAAGTAGAAGAGTCCCAATGCTCCCCTGTGTAGCCAGTAAGACTATGGCATCCCCAATTGGGGAATGTTGTGAGGCTGAAGGTAGTGAAGTAGAAGAGTCCCAATGCTCCCCTCTATAGAGCCAGTGAGACTATTGCATCCCCGATTAGGGGTATGTTGTGAGGCTGAAGGTAGTGAAGTAGAAGAGTCCCAATGCTCCCCTCTGTAGCCAGTAAGACTATGGCATCCACAATTGGGGAATGTTGTGAGGCTGAAGGTAGTGAAGTAGAAGAGTCCCAATGCTCCCCTGTGTAGCCAGTAAGACTATGGCATCCCCAATTGGGGAATGTTGTGAGGCTGAAGGTAGTGAAGTAGAAGAGTCCCAATGCTCCCCTCTGTAGCCAGTAAGACTATGGCATCCCCAATTGGGGAATGTTGTGAGGAACTTTGAAGCTATTTTGATGTATGGTGTTTAGATTTTTTTTTACATTAACTCCACACAGGAGGCCCTGAGGAAAATAATTTCCCTCAGGGCCTATGTCATCTGGGATGCTATGTGGAGGGTCTTTTTGAGGAGAGGAAGAAATGAACATTGGTCTTGAAGAGACCCATGTTGTAGGAAGGAGGAAACACAGAGGCCGGCAAATCATTTCACAGCCGAGCTGGTGAACACAAGAACGGGTCGAAGAAACGACCCGTTCTCATGTGACAAATGTCAACCGTGTACAAATGTTGGGCACGCGTTTGGCGTGTCTCCCGACTATGCACCGGTGCCGAAGGGATCGATGATGCTAGTTCCTTGGAGCATCTTCCATTGTAATACCGGTAGAACAAGGATAGCATTCCCACCCGACGCTTGTGCTCTACAGATTGCAATCCGTTTGTTAAGATGAGGGAATCTATTAAACGGACCGCCCGTTTCTGCACAGAGTCGAGGGTATTTTTCAGGTATTTTGGATCTCCAGACCAGAGGTGGCTGCCAAATTCAACCGTGGGGCGCACTTGTGATTTATACAGGGTTAGCAGTTGTGTACTATTAAAGTATCTGTGGGCCCTGTGCAGTACGCCCAGTTTTTGGGAGACTAACTTTACTCTGGCTTCGATGGAGCCCCCATACCTGAGCTGGTCACTTTAGGTCGGGACCAATGAAAAAAATCGATCTTGGGAGGTTTGGAGCGCGAGCCGCCAATTTGGATCGAAGGTGCCAATGAATGGTTAATCCAAAGACAAAGTGCGCATACATTAATTACGTGAGCTCAAAAGGGGAGGGGGGTCCATCAAAATCTCACGTCCACTTGAAAAGAATTACGAGTGGCCTAAATTTTTCTCACTAAGGGGGGGGGTCTAGATTGGAAGAAAAACTGCTCATGTAATTAAATGTATGCCCCCTTACGACAAACATGAAGAAGATAAAATTCCTAACATTTTTCGTTTAAATATTTCTTTATAAGTCTAACACGAGTAACTGCGGTGGAAATATGAATATTCATAGAAAAAATCGTGAAACTCGCCATTTTATTCATTACATAATTACGGTAAATTTGGAAACTCATTTCCACACTACCTTGAAGATGAGAAAATTGGCGCCGTTTTAATTGTGGTATCCCCATTACATCTAATCCACACATATTTCGGATTCACAAAAATATCGGAGGGGGAACGATTTGGGAGACGAGTGTGTACCCCTACCGTAGGTCACCCCAAGTGATTGGCTACGCTTGGTGACATAGCATAGTTGTCCGGTTAACAGGGTGAGGTTTGCCTAGGTTTTGGCGTCACACGCGCTAGCCCACCTACAGCGTGGCGGGCCAGATCGGAAGAGACTAGAGGAGAGAGATCTTTTTATCTCTCCACGTCTAATGCACAATATATGACGTTTTCCATACGCAAACATAATTTTCCCAACAACTGCCCTAAACCAATAATTCACTCGTGTTCACTAAACATGCACCCACACCCACCCGGAACCCCACCTATTACAAATTGCACGTGTCCTACCCTTAAATCATCTAAGCAAGTTAAATATCTGGGCATAATAATAGATGATCAACTACGTTGGGAAGCACACATAAGTGACACAGTAAAAAGACTCCGTAAGCTCTGCCATATATTCTGCTCTCTTAGATCCATCTTAGACCTAAAAACCCTTCGAAGCGTATATTTTGCCCTTTTTCAATCCATTGCATCATATGGTATTTTGGGATGGGATGGTTGCACAGAATCCGTCATTTATCCAATAATTACAGTTCAAAAACTAATACTGAGAATCATATTTAAATGCCAACCTACCCACCCCTCTAATGTGCTATTTACTAAATTTAGGGTCTTAGATATTCGCCAACTATTCACTAAGACAAGCCTATCCTACATACGGAAAAATAACCTACTGGTGGCTCCACAACATCAAGCCCAAACCCGCTTTTCATCAAACCTGGGATGCGTGGTTCCAAAAACTAGAACCACATTCGCTCACCGACAATTTTGGTTCATTGCCCCCAAAATATACAATGCATTGAGCACCGATATAAAATCAAATATTACCATACCTCTTTTTACTATTCGTGTTCAAAATTGGATATTCGAAAGGGGACGAGATTTCTTTAAAGAATATATGACTTTCTAACCATTATAAAAGAAAAGAAAATAATTAAATTAACTAAATAAAATATCATACTTCACATCTTTTTCCAACCTGACTTCACTGAAATCTAATCTAACCTAAATATATACTCTTCTAGGCGATTATTTACCTACCTTGATAAACTTCCAATAAAAATTTTAGCTTTCATAAATTTTTTTATAGATTAACACTTTTAAATCTTACTTCTTAGTATTTTATATTTTATAGTATTTTATTTTTAACTTCTTTAAAACATTTTCTTTTTTATTATGTATGTATATATTATATGTGTGTTTTTATATGTATTTATATGTATACATATATATATATATATATATATGTTATGATTAAGGTTTTCACGGGTGTAAGATGTAGAACAATTTTCTCGCTTAACCAATTAGGTATCAACTGCCAGCCCCGCCCCCCACCCCCTCCACCATCAATCACCTGCAACCCGGGTACTTCGTTCTAGACATAAAAAGTGACTTGCACTCACTTACGTTTTAGCTTTTGGATTGAACAGATATGCGAAAGCTATCAGTTTGAGACAAAAATTCAAGACATAAGGCCTCTGAAGATGGACAGTGTGATTTGTCCGAAACGTCAGGAGTTAAAAAGTCCTTTTAAGGACTACGTTACGCGGGTAAACCGAGAAAATTGTTCTACATCTTACACCCGTGAAAACCTTAATCATAACATATTAAACCTCTACGGGGAGGAAATTTTACGTTCGTGCAAATCATTCGAAAAGTTAAGATCGAAGCGTGCTAAACTAATTTGTGATTTAAATTTTTTGCGCCGGTGCCGTGATAAAAACGTCATTCCTTGTGCTTTTAAACTTAAACCACGTTCCAACCAACGCCGTGCCACTCTCAACATCTTGGATAAAGCCGGTCTAGCCCTTGTCCGAGAGGAGATTCACAACATCCGATACCAAATTGACGGTGTCAGCAAGCAAATCAGTGAGTCCTTTTTTAAATTATCTTCTTTAATACATCATATTTTGTGGGACCAATTAGATATGTTGATTCAAAAACGCGTAGATACCAATATTGAACTAACGACAGCACGCCAAATAAAGAAATTCAACTCTCTCTGCCGCGCACCTCCATCCTCAAAAATACACACTTTAGACATAGATAAAGTAGTTCACAACTTGTCAAACTTTCCTCTTGATAACGCCACCAAATCAGTACTTGCAAAAGGTTTCAATTTCAGTGTAACGCCTTCAAAAATTCCAAAAGAAGATATTATCACCGCAGTAGAATCATCCATCTCAAAACTTGTCATATTCTTAGAATAGCCGTGCAACCTAAGAATAATATATCACGGGAAGAATTTAAAGCCCTTAAGGCACTTCGTTCTAACGAAGAAATAATAGTCTTACCGGCAGATAAAGGCAACGCGACTGTAATAATGAATACAAGCGATTATACCTCAAAAATGCGGGAAATTTTACTTGATCCCGTTTACAAAATTAATAAAAACGACCCCACTAGATATCTAGAAAAAACAACAAAAAGTAAAATCATGTCCTCTAAACTCGGTGATGATCTCAAGAAGATGCTTATCCCTAGAGAAAAGTCATCACGTTGTCCAAAAATGTATGGTCTTCCTAAGATTCACAAACCCAACGCGCCTCTCAGGCCTATTGTTAGCTCGTGTGGTTCGCCCACCCAAATATTAGCAAAATTTCTTGCCCAACGCTTTCAGCCTTTTGTTGAGAAAGCGGATTCTTACGTGCGTAATGCTGAGCATTTTATTTCAACAATTTCTAATATATCTTTAAACAAGGGTGACATTTTAGTGAGCTTCGATGTAGTCTCTTTGTTCACAAAAATTCCAATAAATGAAGCATTAGAATTAATTAAATCGAAACTCGACGTTCCGACTGATTTTATCACTCTGACGGAACATTGCCTTAAAAATACCTATTTTCAATTCGAGGGACAAATATATAAACAAATTCAAGGGGCCCCTATGGGCTCATCCCTCAGCCCGGTAATCGCTTATATTTACATGATGTACTTTGAATTAAAGGCATTAGAGAGCGCCCCTCTGAAACCTTCACTATGGCGTCGCTATGTGGATGATACCTTCATTATCTGGCAACACGGAATTGAAGAATTAAATAACTTTCTTATTCATTTAAATAGTATCCATGAAGACATTAAATTTACCATGGAAATCGAAGAAAATGATTGTCTCCCATTTCTCGATATTTTAGTTAAAAAGAAAAAGAACGGCAGCCTTGGCCATACCGTATATCGTAAACCGACACATACAAATAGATACTTAAACGCCAACTCGAATCATAACCCATCTCAGTTGTCATCTGTTATAAATACCCTAGTTACCCGGTCAAAACGACTAGCGGACAAAGACCATATTCATGAAGAACTAGGTCTTCTAAGTAGTGCTCTTCAAGCAAACGGCTTCTCAAAATATTTAATAGACAAATCCATAAATAAACGCAAAAAAAACTATTCCTGAAACGGAAGAAGAACCCCTTTCTATAGCAATTCTCCCATTCATCAAAGGCTCGACAGATAAAATCAGTCGAATCCTCAAAAGCAATAAAATCAAAACTATTTATAAATCAGAAAATAAAATCTCGTCTCTATTAAGAAGTCCGAAGGACCACATTCCACTTGAGTCACATGGTATTTATAAAATACCTTGTGGGGCATGTGAAAAGGTGTATATTGGACGTTGCAATAGAAAAATATCATGCAGAATTGCAGAACATAAAGTAGATGTCACTAATAAACGCTTAACTTCATCCATAGTTCAACACGTCCTTAATGAAGGTCATAAAATAGACTTTAATAATACAAAAACAATAGCCAGTATATACAATGAACCAAAAAGAATTTATCGCGAAGCAATAGAAATTTATAAACATAAAAATAATATGAATACTAGAAATGACTCAATCAGAATTCCCAACACCTGGAAAGTCTTAATCGATGAAAATCCCCCAAAAACGGCATTTTCAAAATTACCAGTAGAGTCTCCAATTAGCTTAACCAATCAGGTATCAACTGCCAGCCCCGCCCCCCACCCCCTCCACCATCAATCACCTGCAACCCGGGTACTTCGTTCTAGACATAAAAAGTGACTTGCACTCACTTACGTTTTAGCTTTTGGATTGAACAGATATGCGAAAGCTATCAGTTTGAGACAAAAATTCAAGACATAAGGCCTCTGAAGATGGACAGTGTGATCTGTCCGAAACGTCAGGAGTTAAAAAGTCCTTTTAAGGACTACGTTACGCGGGTAAACCGAGAAAATTGTTCTACATATATATATATATATATATATATTTATATGTATTTGTATATGTATATGCATATGTATGTGTATGTGTTTACGTATACACATATCTTGTTATATTTTACCTTAAATATTTTTATCTTTTTTCTTTCTCTTGTTTCTAATATCTTATAATTTCTATTTCAAACCTATATTTTGTTCTAGTTCTCACACTGTATAACTATATGTTCTAGTTCTCACGGGCATTAGCCTAGTATGGTAATCAAGAAAAAAAAAACAAAAAGTGTATTTTCAAAAATTGTATGAAATAAAAAAAAAAAAAATAAAAATCAGTGCTTAAATTCTGTGCTACAATTGACAAAACCTCTTCATTTTCTTCCTCAGTATCGATGGAAACTGTTGCATTTTGGCATGATTGACCATTACAGAACTATGTAGCACACAATAGAACACTTCAATCCGGCTTTCTTGCTGCCATATGGTCGCATGAAATTGAATTCAGAGTGGTGCTGATTTCTGTCATAGAGTCCATCGGTGCTAAGTTTCCACCTCTGGTTTTCAGATTTTTTTTTAATTCCTTGCCATTTTTGGAATTGGTGTTAGGTTCTAAACGCATGATACCATGTAATGCTGAAATATATGCCATAATAAATCGCCTGCATATACTTGGTAACAAATATGTTGTTGATGATTGATAAATATTGAAAGATTATCAACATACAAACATTGTTTAATTAAAGCTGTTTGTCAGCGCTACTCGGTTAAATTATAATCTTTGTATGATTATATTCTTCATCAATGTTTATTCTAGAATTCTTAAATTTATTACTACGTACTTTACGTAATCATTTTTAGTTCATAATATCTTGTACACATTCATGTATATGAGGTTTTCTTTTTCTTCATGTTTGTATATATAATAGCTTACTATTTTTGCTTTATACTGTCACTTCAATATGTGCTCTTTAATTTTTTGTTATATTAATTTTTTTCTTAACTATGTATATTCTTTCAAATTATTGGAATTCCCATGTAAAAACCGTTAATCGGCGTTTATTTATAATAAATAAATAAATTCATTGGCGGTAAAGAAGCGAGATTGAATTTTACGCTATTTGTTGTTGATTGCAAAACATTGGTAGTGCACTTTACCAAGGTTTCGTTTTCATGTCACTGTCGTACAAGGCAACGAGAAAGAGTTCTCCGGCGTCTGCTATGTCTTCTGGTTTTACATACTGATGTTTGAAGATGCCAATCTTCGCGCTGAGTCTTGTGTCTTCTTTGGAAAAGGAAATTAAGTTTTATTTCTCATTGGTTTAAGAGGGACGATGTTGAGTCACAGCGAATCCTGAAATGCACATATGAAACTAAAAAATCTATGGAATATTTCATGCAACATAAACACGGCTGTGAACGGCGCTGGAGTGCTGCATGCATCAGAGCCAAAATAATTCCGATGCGCAGCGATTAAGCAAATTAATAAAAAAAACTTTGGTGTTTTTTTTTATTTTATTCTTTAAATATGTACTATTAAGTGTGAAAGGGGGGAGGAGGTGGTGAGGTGGTAGACCGGGGAGTACCTAGATCTTCATATCTGGTCACCATAATATATAATATATACCCCTACCCTACTTTTTTCAGCATCGCAATATTATTTCCAAAAACTTAACACCATAGTGTTAATTGACTGGCTTCCGGGAGTTGGATTTCTATATGACATCAAAAATAACGAAATGTTTACTAAAATGTTATCATCAATAAATAAATATTATTTGTGTTTTTAAATATTGGCGACCTCCTCGACAACATTCTTTCATTTAGCTATTCATAAAACATTATGTAGGTATTTCCCTACTCCCGTTTAGGTTGTAATAATTTATAAGGCTCAGTTACGTTCAACTTAAGGCTGTTTCGCAGATAGTCTTTGCACTTTGACCTTGCTCCTTACTCCTTAGGTAAATGTGGCTCTTTAGTGTACTTGACTGCTTTTCGGGTGAGGATATTATTTTGAAGGAAGTATATATTTATGATTAGGCATCACTTCGAAATATTTCACTGGAAAGGGTCTTAAGGCTCCGTAGTAAGCTTTCAAAAAGAAAAAGAAGATCACTGAAGACGGTTTGAAAGGCAGATATTATGTAAATACGATCAATCAAATCAACTTTATTTTCTATTTATTAATTTCACGAAAAAAAGTACATTTTTTTAGTATTGTTTCACTCGTCATGCTAGGAATGTCCCTGTGTTGTGGCAGGTGAATTTAACAGATTATAATTATACATAATATGCTTGACAATAATAGTAATTCGATTATATATAAATATTTTACATAGTAATTAAATTTGGAAAATTATATCGGGATTGTGGGAAGACATGAAGCCGCCGCTACACGAATTTCTAGCGTTTTTATACAAATCTCCCACATTTGAAGTTTTAAGCTCTTAAAAAAAATGTGTGTTATTTTTTAAGTTAATATCTAGATGCGTTCCACGCCGAAACGCAAATTACATGAAATTCCCTCGATAGCAAAAAATCGCAAGGTATGCTCCGAAAATTATTATAAACACGTTTGTTTCAGTTATTTTACAAGTTATAATTGTGAAAAAATTCACAATATTTCTTTAAATGATACATCAGACGCCTTCCACGAGATTTTTGCTTTATTTTAAACGAGTCGTGTTTTATTAAATATTTTCACAATTTTCGCATCGATTTATCGCTTTAAATATTAGCGCGCTCCTCTAACATTCGTAATTAAATATCTCTCCATCTTCTTCTTTTTGAGCGCGGATGTGGCGCCTATAGGTAGATTAGATGGATGGAGTGTAAAATGTATGGGTATTATGATTGAAATGTATTGCGTATGTAAGTTTCCACAGTGTTATTTTATATTTTTGAAAGTAAGGAGTCAGGTTTCGGTATATATGTTTGTCAGGGAGAAGGTTGAGAATTTTTGGGAGTAGTATATAGTTTGCATCAATTCAATAAGTCAAGTTCAGGGTCTACGCCGTGACCTGCCATTTTCTTGTATCAACATTTTCCAGAGTCATAAGAAACTTGAAGGTTTCAAGAGTCATAAGAAACCGATGTGATATATTTAGATTTAAATTTATTGTAGTTAGGTTCTAATTGCTAACTATTCTAACTGCTCTTTAGAATTCAATTTCATCGTTATTTATTTTTATCTTGTTTCAGTTATTTTACTTATATTTTCATTATATCGCGATTGTTCATAGTTGTGGAAAGAAAAATACAAAGATTTAATCAATGTATTTTTTGCTTATTTTAGTTTATGTTTCCGCAAACGTCCACAAAGTAAATGGGCATAAGAATTGACGGGTCGATTGTCAATCACACTTCAATGCATATTGTCAATGATGTAAACATATTGACAATAATTGACATTGATCATCGTCGGATCCCAATTAAGTAAGCGGGAGCGGGCGGCGGTTAGCGGAATGTTAAATCACTCTTCTCTTATATTGGAACAGTTGGAAAACAAAGATAATTGCCGCAATAATACTTGTACATGATGAATTCAAGTACGTAAATAACCTCTCGAAAATTCTCTAATTCGACACAATTAGTGCCATATGTTGCGAACCTAATGCCCACAACACATGACATCTTTTTTCAGCCCGATTCCGATTAGAGACCAAAGTCAACATATTTCGCTTTACGCGATGGCTATTTTCATCTCTATTTTCATATCTACGATTTTAATTGTCATCACTGCAAACAACACATGAACCATGCTATTTGCTGTAATGCCAACTGAAATCTTAGATATGAAAATAGAAATGAAAATAGCGATCGCATAAAGCGAAAAATGTTGACTTTGGTCTCTAAATGGAATTGGGCTGAAAAACGATGTGTATTGAGTGCATAACACACAAGTCTGTCCATTAATTTGAAGTTATACGTGAAATCCTATTTATATACTATTTAGATTAATCTTTACGACAAATCGGCTTACAGTATGAACATCAAAAAATATGCCACGGATAAATCGAAGCTTTTACTAGCTTTTCTATGTATTGGAATTACAATAAAATTATTATTTACATAACAAAAAATATAACCGTAAACCACTAAAAAAAATGTTTTTTTATTTATTTTTTTTATTTTTTTTTTATTTGGGAGACCAACAGTTTACATTAACAACAAAGTATATAATAATTGAGTACAATAATTGAACCATTTACAGGTTTCCACATGGCTATTGTATACAAGTGTGTAGTGATTCTAGAGATATTTACTAATAAAAAATTACATTTCAAGAGACGAGTTATTTAGGTGGGGATAGGAAAGGGGTAGGATGGGGGGGATCGGTTAAGTTGAGGTGTAGTAATAAAAATATGCGTGACAAAAAATTAAAAGAGAGAGAAAAAAAAGGAAGTTTATAGAGTGGTGGTTGTATTAGAGGGTATCTATAAGTATTGTTATTGTAGAGTATCGAGAGAGTGTCTGTGTGATTTTAAGGAGTGTGGTGCAGAGTTAAAAATGTCAAATTGTGTATAGTGTGTGTTGAAAGTGTTGGATGCACGATAGATGAAAGAGTTCTGTTTAGAATTAGTGTTGCACCGAGGGAGGCTAAGAATCGTGTCTGATCTTGTTCGTCTGTTTGGAACTCGTATCTGTATTCGTTCTAGGAGTTCTGGACAATCTACGACGGATCTGGCTATTTTTTGAAGAAAAAGTACATCGGCCGAGCTTCTTCGAGCTTCTAATGGTAGTATATTGAAGTACGCGGCTGAATCTTGGTGACTTAGGTGTGGGCGGAAGCTGCGGAAATCTAAGTATCGTATAAAACGATTTTGAACACGTTCTAGATTTTCCACATATGATTTGTATTGCGGATTCCAAACTTGTGATGCGTATTCTAGTAAGCTACGGACATAGGTAAAATATAGGATTTTCATTGTTCTAAAGTTATTGAATTTTTTACATGTCCTAAGAATGAATCCTAACATTTTCGAAGCTTTTGATGTGACTGAGTCTATATGAATATCAAAAATAAGCTTAGAGTCCAATGTCACTCCCAAATCTTTGACTTCTGTTTTGTTGATTAATATTGAGCCGTTCAGATTATATTCATAGGTAACGATATTTTTATTTCGTGTAAAGTTCACGACGAAGCACTTCTTAATATTGATTTTAAGGGTATGCTGTGTACAGTAAACATTAAGACGGTTTAGGTCCTCCTGCATTTTTTGACAGTCAGCAATACATCTGATAGGATAAAAAACCTTCATATCATCTGCGTAAAGTAATGTTTTGGAGTGTTTGAAGCATTGGCCTATGTCATTAATGTATATATTAAAAAGTAACGGTCCCAATAGAGATCCTTGAGGCACACCTGATGGGACGGTTACCCAGTCCTTAACTTAACTTAACTTAACTATGAAGTGATACAAGAAACTATTTTTAAAAAATACCTCTTTATGCCTGAGACTATTTTTGAGGTTTTGTGTGTTCTTACTTTTTTTCGTTCTTATGAAATTATGGACAAAATAAATAATAATACGAGGTACGGACTTAATTATTGGGCGAGATTTCATGAATATTTTTGGGTTAGAAATCGCGGCGGTACAAGATACCAGTAATTCGATGGATTCAAGAAACCAGGATAAGGATACATTTATTCACGAATTTCCCGAAGTTTTTTCTGACTAGTTGGGTAAATTGTAAAAAAAAAATTAAGTTTTTTTTGTTGTATTTTTCCTTGTGTTTTTAAATTTTTAAGGTGTCTTTTAAAGTGAATAATCCAGTGTTTTTTATAGTCCAGTGTTTTTTTTTCAATGCTAGGCCGATCCCATTAACAATAAAAAATAATGTTGAGTCTGAATTAAAGTCCATAGTAAAAGACGGAATAATTTCTCCGATAGTAGGGAGTTTGCTTCCCAGGAGTGTACCAGTAAGTAGGAGAAAGGGCGATATCATTTTTTTTAATTTTGGGTTTTCTCTTCCGGTCTTTAATCCCAAAATTGCACATATTACAACATCATTTCCACACCATGTATTTCTCACCTCGAACAAACCTCAAACCTTTCTAAGTTAACCAATGTTCCGCGGAGCGCTAGTGTTCCGTGAACTAGTCACAAGTGTTAGTTCGTTCCTCGGCATTACGAAAGCGGCGTTCTACCAAAGGAACCACGCATGAAGGAACTTTACAGCAAATTCCCTGTGTACAATGAAGGGAGGATGCGACTTGCATTTTCAGGAGAATTAGAGTCGCCGCCACAAGTGATGGTAAAATACCTTTGTTAACCTGTGATCATTACATCACACAAGTGTCCCAACTTTACAAATTCAGATACCGACTTTCCAAAGCTCGCCGTAAAGGAACAAAATAGGGAGGTTTAAATACATGGGGAAGGTTAGGAATGTTTCAGATCAATAAACAAAATAAAGCTTAAAAGCAAAATAAAACCAGAAAAATGCAATTTTAGCAGAACCAAAAATTTAACCCGTTTCAAATAAGAAACAGGTACCTGTTGAATAACTGGTCCAGGTTTGAAAATATTCTTTTTACATTGTTCTTGTTAAGCCGCCGCTATTCGAATTTCTACCGATTTCTTACATATCTCCCAAACATTTGACGTTTTTAAGCTCTTAAAAAAATATATATTATTTTTGAAGATAATAACGCCGAAACACAAATTATATGAAATTCCCTCGATAGAAAAAAATCTCGAAGTATGCTCCGAAAATTATTATAAACACGTTTGTTTCAGTTATTTTATAGTTGTGAAAAAAATCACATTGTTTCTTTAAATGATACTTAAGACGCCTTTAACGAGATTTTTGCACTATTTTAAACGAGTCGTGTTTTATTAAAAATTTTCGCATTGATTTTATCGCTTTACTTTATTTATATTCGCGCTCCTCTAACATTCGTAATTACATATCTCTCCTTCTTCTTCTGTTTGAGCGCAGATGCGGCGCCTTAATACACACATCCTAAATTGAAACGTTGCTTAAAATGGCTTTACCCGCGTTGGGTGGCCAGATCTGAATAGCCAGGTGGGGATAAAATTTATCACCACCTTCCTCTTCCCCATCTCTTTCCCCTCTCCATTAACTTCCGTTGTTTATCCTCTAAAGTAAATTGACTCCAGTGGTTTAGTAATTAGTTATGTCAGTTAATTTACTGGTCAGGAACTTCAATATTTCATATACTAATGTAATGAAATACAGAAAAAAATCTATATATTCAGCACAAAAGCACCAAAAATTGGACTCCCGGGGTTTATCTTTTAAGGCACCGCAACCGGGCTCGAAAAGAAGAAGACGGAAAGATTGAAAGCGTCATTGCGAAAATGTTTAATAAAACACGACTCTTAAAAATCTCGTGGGGAGCATCTTAAGCATCATTTAATAAAACACGACTCTTGAAAATCTCGTGGGGAGCACCTTAAGCATCATTTAATAAAACACGACTCTTAAAAATGTCGTGGGGAGCATCTTAAGCATCATTTAATAAAACACGACTCTTAAAAATCTCGTGGGGAGCATCTTAAGCATCATTTGAACAAACATTGTCAACTTTTTCACAAATATAATTTATAGGATAATAGAAACAGAATAGTTTTTAATCATTTTTGGAGCATACTTTGCAATTTTTTTTTATCGATGGAATTTCATATAATTTGCGTTTCGGCGTGGGCAGCATCTAGACATTATCTTCAAAAATGACATATATATTTTTTAAGAACTTAAGCACTTTAAATGTTTAAGGGAGATGTGTAAGAAATCGGTAGAATTGCGGGTAGCGGCGCCTAAAGACAAGAATTAATAAAGAAATTATTTATTTACTAACGAAAAACACTGGAAATGTACAAAAGAAAATATAAATTCTTTGTTTAATTCTGATTTTTAATATCTGCTGTCACTGAGCAATACACGCTTTTGATATTTTTTACATTAGCTCTATATAGTATTTTTACAAGCCTAGAGAAATAAAGGATTAGGTCTATAAGAAAACACATTCAATTGCAAATTCTCCTACTTATAAACCCCTTTTCGGATATTAGTTTTATTGTATAATGTGGCAAATTCAGTTTTTTTATAATAATCGCAAAAAAATATATATTTATGCCTGAACTTCACAAAATAAAATACAATATGCATTTTCGCGTATTTATTTTTGACATCAATCAAGACGGCGAGTACTCGGCGAATTGGGATTTTTAAAGTGAACCTTATGCAATCGCGTAAGAACTATGCACTTGTCACACCCATTTTGTACCTATTAATTCCGCCCCGTCCGTTCCGAATAGATGTCCATAGACTTTGCGTCGCATGGTTCTGTGAAATCTATTAAGAGGGCATTACCAGAGAAAACGAGAAATATGTCATTTTCAAATCAGATTTTAGACGTATTGATTCTTTTCCACACAAAATTATAAATGGATTTCGAAAGATTGTTCTTTTATCTAGCATTCGCATGTAATAAATTTTGAGATTTTTTTTAAATTTTTAGTATAATAAGGTTATTTTAAAGGTCGTTGGCAGATTTGTTACATTTTCAAAAAAAAAATTGTATTATACCACACCTATTTCAAATAATATAATCATGCAGTAAAATAAATCAATACATTATCTAGCAAACGCATGTTTAGAATTTTAATTTTAGTTTCAATAAAATCATTAAAAAATATGTACGTACATGTGTTTCTTAACGAAAATTGGTCCATTTGTGTATTTATTTGCGCACTTACAAACTAATATATATCAGATTTTTTTAACATTCTTATTAAATTTAGACATTATTGAAAAATGGTAAATACTTATAATCAAAAAATAATTACAAAAAGTACATTATTTTAATAGTTTTATCATCACGCCTTTCAGCATTTTTGGATGAAGGTATAAATTAAAGCTAATTTGGATTGAAATAAATTCGATATTGAGTTATAATTTTGAAAAGCTGGTACGGAGAATAATTAATCTTTCTCATTGTAACCGCCCTGCACGATCGTAAGAACAACTTTCGACGAAATGTGGATTTTCGTCCGCTGGCTGGTTAAACGCTTTTAAATTTCCTTGTTATTACAATAAACAATGCGTAAGAAAGGAGTTAATGATTTTTACAGGCCTTTACGAAATCAAAGTGTAAAAAACCATTCTCAAATACCTCTTCCAACCTTTCAAAAACTTTTTCTCAAGTCTCGTCAAGTATTTTTAAATCCCGTCTGAAAAGAGACGTGGATTCCGATATCGGTTTTTTCCTGGACTATTGGATCACCTTAATGTACCTAGATATTTTTTGTTTTAACTAGTTTGATACAATGTAGGAGTTTGTTATATAATTTTACTGCTAAAAATTCAAAGATTCTTTTTCCAAAGGTAGAATTACATTTTGGTGTATCTAGTATGACTGTTTTTCAATAGGTTAATTTACTTAACAGGTTAAATTTGTTAATAGCTATCATTTAGAAGGCAATTTTGTAAAAAGTATGTTGTGCTTAAAAAATGCAACAATAAACGTATGCTAATATATCCTTCCATAGCAGAATACAATATATACAAGAATACATTTTCGAAAACTGATGAAATATTTTGTTTCTGTCAACAGGTTTACGTGTTGACGTTTATTATATATACCTAGCGCAGACCTGTGAAATATCACGAGATGTTATAATTCCAATTATGAACATTTTCATTATTAATGACATCCATACGTAAAACTCTCATCCGGAACAAAATACCAGGAGCACAGAAATGTCATAAGGGAATTTGCGTTTATTTCCGCAGTGGCGATACTTTCACAATGACACATAAAACATACAAATTAATGATAAACATCAAAACGTGAACCTGCTAATAGGTAGGCACCTAATTTATCGCGTTTTTTTAAATATCACCAATTAATTTCAATTTTGAAAACGACACATTCAAAGCAAATCCGAGTTCTTGAGATCATTGAAACTGAGTTACAGACATGAAAACCGGATTAGTATTTTTGTAAATATACAAATATGATTCAAATTGTCTTAAATTTGCAATGAGGTTAGAGAAAACAAAATTTAAACTACAGCTTTAAGTAACTCTGAAGCTAAAGGACCCGACACTGTGGGAACCCATCTGTCTATCGTGTATCATCAGCTATTTCCGCAACCATTCGTACATTAGACATGAACAACGATAATCGCCACTTTTCTGGGGTAATACTTAACTGACATCTGTTGAGTCACCTCAGAACCACATATCTCTGCACTGACGACTCCCGTTGAAGGATAACGACATTCGTTTTAAAAAAAATATATGAAAGGCATTTTTGTAAGTTTTTTTGATGTTGAGATTATATTCGAAAAGAAATTCAAAAGATTTCTTTCATACAACAAAACTTCAATGCAACCGAAAATAAACTTCTGTAAATCGATGTTTTGTAGTACCCGTAGGAAGGTATATTTTATCACTTATGCCGAACATAGAAGTCGAACGAAGCCAACTTACGCAATGTAGAGTAGTTTGCTTTGGCTTCATTCGACTTTTCCGCAGTATTCTCCTCGGCATATCACCCATGAAGAATAATGGCAAAAGTCAGACCTCAGAGTATTGTGCCAAAAGCCAAGTGCCAACTTCCAAAAGATGTACCTTTATGCGTCTAATCTCTGTGATAAATGAAAGCAGGGCTGATCAATGTAGAAAAATTTAATAATATTACTTATTCTCTCTTTGAAAAACAAATAAAACACTGAATCAAGTCAATTGGAAGGATTCTGTGGTACAAAGGATTGAACACGTAGTTTCAACATTCTTCGACGGATGTCGTTATTGTAGATAGTTATATATAATTTTAAGTTATCTCAATAGATGTCAGTTAAGTTTTTTTTTACATTACAGAGGCCCTGAGGAAAACAATTTACCTCGGGGCCTATCTTCTTTGAGGACGCTGTGTAGAAGGTATTTTTATGGAAAGGAGGGATAGAAAGTTCTTGGTAAAGAAAAAATAAACTTGATTAATAATGACCCAGCTTTCTTTTTAACGTTAATTAGAGGCGAGTGCGATAGGCGCTATAAAGGGGGTCGCGATCGTTTGGTAGTTCTGTTTGCCTATCTACTGTGTGGCGGGCCGGATCGGGAGAGATTTGAGGGAGACCTACGTCTACGTCCGTCACTCCTGGACTTATTGTACCCACTTCCTACCGCCCACCCATCCCCAAAGATATTTGGGGTATTTGCTTCACGATGAAGATTTTAGTTATTAAAAATGGAAGATTTGCAATAATATTCCGGATATTTCAACATACTCCGAAATGTAAACCTTCCTAAAAATTACATTCCATCAAATAGCAATCAAACTTTACAAAAAGTTAATAATTTTTCGGGTTCTTGAAAATATGGTTGAGATCATTGGTACAGTCCTCCCTGCTCTTATCTCTACCCTTAAATCACCCCTCTCCCTCCAACTGCGCGGTCCCTCCCAATCATTTAGTTGTAGGTACTTTACTCAATGCTCCTATATTATCTCATACAAAGCAGTAGACTTGGCTTAAAGAAAAACATACATTATGTTATGGTATATAGGTACAAAGGTTTCTTTCAAAATTTCTGATGCTATTTCACAAAATTAATGTAAATTGGTATTTTAATTAAAGGACCGATTACTTGTCTATTCTCGATCCAAAATAAGAACAACCCGTGGATGCGCATGTCTCCGCCCCTTCTCCCCACTGCTTACTAGACGAACGGTAACACATTCAATCCCACTATTTATATAAATTGAATTATTTTATTAAATTTTATTTTATTTGTCTGACAAAAAATGACAACAATTTATACCTTTTAAATAATGGTAGCGGTAGTATTACCAAATACATATTGTACTTTATGTGGCATGAGATTTACCAAACTGGCTGAGGAATTAATCCGAACCTATAAACATCATCTTTGTCATTTAAAAAAAAACCTCAGATGATTCACTTGAAACATTGAAAGCCAGTGAATCATCGTTGTTGTCTCCGAGGTCATGAACAATAATATGACGGACGTTCCAAAATTATCGCTTAGTACCAATAATATGTCAAATAAAATTACTCAAATACTCTGTTGTAACTTTTCCGATGCATCCTTACGTGGGTGTTCTTAGGCATTTATTTTGAAGGAGATATTGTTTACTTTAACATGTTATTTTATCATCGACCATACCAATTCGCTCGTGTTTAATTCGAAATGTTAAGGAAGAAATCGGAACCCAGTTTTGTTGGCTTCGTTAGCAGTGACATTTACCATATACTTATCATTTATCATATAACCCTCTTGACAGTTGTCCTCTTTTGTTCTTTGTAATTAGTGATAATGTATTCGAACTTATCGGCTGATTACCCATT
Organism: Limnephilus marmoratus; assembly: GCA_917880885.1. Lineage (NCBI taxonomy): Eukaryota > Metazoa > Arthropoda > Insecta > Trichoptera > Limnephilidae > Limnephilus > Limnephilus marmoratus. The sequence goes on along the minus strand of OU862915.1, from coordinate 714,236 downwards.
TTACCACTGGGTCTGAATGGGTTAATTTTTTGTAACGCGGATACACAGGACGACGGTCAACGGCATACTGAATTTTGGGCGAAGTGATTGACGGCAGCCGAGGGCCGGTGAAGGGACCGTAGCGGGGGGAGTGGTATGCGCAGTACAAACCAAATTTTGTACCATCGCGGGTTGTTCTAAATGTGGATGGAGAATAGACGTTAGTATAATCAGATGGCAGTACGGCGCGGTGCGTACTGGTATGAATGGAGATTATAAAAAGCGACTAAAACTTAAAATACAAAAGAAAATCCACCTGTCCGAAATAAATAATAAAGTAAATGAAAACAAATAACTTTGTAAAACACCACTATTGATAATTTTGATTAAACAGTGGTGTTTTACAAAGTTATTTAAAGTGAAAACAAATAACTTTTTAAAACACTACTATTTAATCAAAATTTTCAACATGTTTAGAAACCAAAGGTTTCTTCATCAGAATAAGATTTATTAATCTTTAAGACGAAATTTTACTTTCATACCAGCGAGTTCCCGGCGTGCGTTGTAATACCACTAATAAAGAAATTGTTTCTCCCTGCATGTCTTTTCCCATTCGCCCGTTTCGCTTTCGTCTCCCCATCCCCTCCCATATCCCCTTCCCCTCATGCGTTCCTCTTCCACCTTCCCCGCCTTCCCTCTCCCCCCTCCCGCGAACACTCCTCCCGCGTTCCCCTCCCCTCTTTCGCGTTCAATATATTCAGCCCCAGTAATTTCAATTTTTTTAACAATTTTTTTTTTTTTCACAAACATTCATTTTTGTATTTTATAAGAACAATCAATCAAATTTGGTACCTAACATAGGTACCTATTTAAAATAATATTTTTTTTTATTAGATTCAAAGTATTCGATTTTGGTTAGTACCATATGTGCAAATAAATGCATTAATTTAAAGAGTGTAGGGGCGTTTAAATAGCCCCAGACACGAGGGAATACTACCCTATGTAATTAATGAAAGATGAACTCTTCCCTATGTGACACAAAACAGATTATACAGCAATTCCAAAATCCTCAGTGAAAACAAAACAAAAACTCACTCTGAGAATGCAGCTCTCCACACGCGATGTCCAGCACAAACGATACTAGTTTCCTTCAAATATTGATTTTGCCAAGGCGGTAGTACAATCTCAACAGGTGTTTATCACAGGAAGGTGGTTACAAATTTGGATTTGCAAATTCATAGTACGTACCAAAATCTTACAACAATAATTAAATTATGGGTTAATTATTTGATTATGACTGACATCTATTGGCTTAAACCAACACTCACATCGGAAGTAATTGCTTGTCCCACAGAGGTCAGAAAATGCCTGAATTCACTGAATTTCAATGTCACATAGGGGAATTCAATATAATACAACCACCATAGATGGCGCCCCCATGGTCCCATAGCATAAATTATTAATTTAAGTGAGATTAATGCCCAAATGTATTTAAATATATTTTATAGCGCGTATCCAAAGAGTTTCTAAAATTGAATTTTGATTGTTTTGCAAAATGTCATCCTCAAATTGTGACATTTTTGATAGTTTCGTAAGGGTTTTTGTAATGGTTTGAAAAAACTTTTCATATGTATTGTCATCTGGTTGTAATAATCCAGAAACCTTCGCGAGGATAGAAATAAGGTATTTTGAAAGTTTAAAACATTTCATATGCTTAATATAGCAATACATAAACATCTCCCATACCCATATATATACGACTAGGTACACCCAAGCAAGCATATTTTGATTTTAATATATTTCCATTAAATTTTAATAGTGCGAATAATAAAGTCATGAATATACAATGTAGTTATTTTCCGAAAGAATTATAAATATATTATTATGTAGTATTTTTAGTACAGTTGTGTGGTTTCGGTTTGAGACTGTATTTGGCGTCAGTGTATTTTCTATTTCTGTTCTGCCTATATTTTGAATCCAACTTTTTATTTGATATTTAAATCTTGTAATGTTGTTGTGATTTTTGAATGAGTATTGGATTTTATTGGAGAATTTAGTACTATAGTGTATGAAGCTTTTTTATCCAAAAGTTGTATCCGTAGTTACTTGTTGGATATTTTTTTGACCTTGAGATCTAGTGTTTCTAATATAAGAGTTAATTGTTGTATATTCAGTTTTGTATCTTTGAATGTAAAGGGGTAGAATAGAGTTATATAACTGATGATATTAAGATTTTTGAATATTTGTGCAAGTTCTCACGGAAACTTAGTGGATTTAGAATATCGTCATTTGCACTGCCCCATCTGATAATACCGTATTCTAATAGTAATTGGCAAGCAGAAACTACACTCTTAACGACAATCTCATGTGTTAGATTATAGGTAACCGGAAAAAACAGAACAGTAATAATAATATAATAATAGATAACACCGATTTTTTTAAGTAAAACTTCTTTACTCTTGGAGAGTAACTTGACTTGGGGAGTAAGCTGGTAAATGCGAGAGCGAGTAAGCTGGTAAATGACGAGAGCGCTACGAAAAGCGAGGCGAACGGTAGTTGAGAGGGAGATATAAGTCAGTGATATAAGAGTTACGTTTTACATATTACTGGAGGGGCAAGGAGATAGGTGTGAGCAAACATTTTCTTTCTCGCTTTCTCTCATAGCCAGTTACGTTTAGTATATCTAAGACACAGTGCAGGCCTATTGTCTGTATCACACTGTAGCAGCAAAGGAGAGCAGTGCGCGCGCACATTTTCTTTCTCTCTTCCTGTCATATAAATGGTGCTAAAGAAGCTTTACTTCAGTCGTGTGGTCTAAAGCTCACTCGTTTTTTTTTTTTTTTTAATTTCTTTTCATCACTTTTAATGACTTTAATCTTACTTTTCAAAAGTATTCTGAGCGGTGATGGATCCGTTTTATTTCACATTTAATCCATAATGAATAATATTTAGCACCTATATAATATACGGCGCATTCCAGAGTGCAAAATAGTTACTCCCTGTATCGCCCTGCTGAAATACCAGCATTCAGAATGGAAACGATGCTTAAAATATTGTCTTCAGTCGAGTTTTGTAAAAAAATAACTGAATAACCGAAAATTTCTCAAATTTCCTTGCCCCATCTCCTTCTCCTCCCCACCCCCTTCAGCCACACAACATACCCCAATTGGAGTTGCAGAGTCATGCTGTTTCCTTGTCTCGTATTCACATTTAAAAAAAAAGGTTTTCTAAGTGCAATGTCTTTCCAGAGACATTCTTATTTATAAGTATTGGGGTATTATGCTCGATGGATCGATACTCGTTCGTTCAAAGACGTTCTTTAATTCACAGTTACTGTTTATTGATCTATCGTAATTTATAAATATAGTTAAAATTAACGTCCTTTCTAACTGGAAGCTAGGTTTTGTATGCCGAGCTCTATGATTATAGTCACTCTGCACACCTACCTTCGGCACATCTTGTAAACGAGACCATCTGAGCCGAAGAGTCCAAAGACAACTAAACAATGTGAGAACAAATCATAGACGAATACACTACATAAGTAAGCAATATTATCTACAATATTTCTACTGCAGTACCTACAGTACCTGTAGTACCTATTTCATAATGTGAAAAACAAACTAAACTAAATTGGAATTATAGATAACACTAAAATGTGGATAGAAAGCTTCCTGAACTCTAGAAACCAGTATGTAAAATTAAACAATACTCTTAGTGAACCGAACACAAGCGACTTTGGAATACCAAAAGGCACCATTTTAGGCCCTCTTCTATTCATCTCATTATATAAATAATATCTTCAAATTACCAATAACAGGGAAACTTATTTCATGGGCAGATGATACTGCAATTATATTTCATGCGAATTAAATTCATTAAATGAACTTGAGATAACTGCGAACAATGATATTAACATTGAACATTTAAAAAACCTATTATATAATTTTTAGTATGAATAAAAAAAAATCCTGGCACCTTAAAAATTAAAATTCATTCAAACAAATGCACATCAAAAATATTAACTTGCCAAAATAATGAATGTTAATGCATAGCAAATAAAAATGAAATAAAATATTTTGGTATAATAATAGATAGTAACCTTAAGTGGAAAACTCACATTACTAATATTATAAATAGATTAAGAAAACTCATTTACATCTTTATTAATCTAAGAAACATACTTAACTTAAAAATCCTTAAAGATATATATTAGCTAGCCCATTCAATAATACAATATGGTATCGTTGCATGGGGGGAGCATATAAAACTTCAATTTTACCGCTGGAGATTACTCAAAGGCCAATAATCAAAATTATAATTAAAAAAAAACACCAGATTATTCAACCTCACAACTTTTCCAAGATTTTCAAGTTCCACCGTTAAAAAATACATATATTAAAAATTCACTCATTCAGATACACAAAAATATTACAAAGAAATTACACCATGTCATGTTACGTGTTGAAAGCAGAAGACAAAACTTAATGAGTCGCTAATGCACTCCATTAATGTATACCAGCTTTGCACAACATTACTACACTTACACTGGAATAATATGGTTCAATCAGCTAGCGGCACAGCACAGCTGAGGTTAGAACTTGATTATATTAAATTTAAAAATAAACTATTCTATCATAAGTAATTTAGCTAATTAGAATCAATTGACATCGTATTTTTGTTATTCTATTGCTTTTTAGTGTATCTAGTACTTTTTTATTTATTTTTATTGTAAGTAATTTGTTTTGAATATTAAACTTTAGGATATTATTATATACATAAAGTTCTTTTCACTTTAATATTTACAATTATTTTTAGTTTTTTTCTTCACACTGAATGTGTTATAATTTTTAGTTATTTATTAATTTTTATTTTTTCCCCTTTACACACAAGTATTTTATTCTCGTAAAGGTAAATATGTCTAGTTTATAATTTGAAATATATATTATCATGTTAATTTAAGTACCCTTATATATTGTAATAAATAATTTTTTTTTTAAATAAATAAATAAATACGAATGTATAGTTCCACGCGGTAGAAGTGAAACCTGCAGAAAACTAAAGTAGATAGTTTGGAGGCTACGAAGCCCCACACAAAGAGGAGGCTGATTATTCTAACTCATTCTCTCGCAGGCTATGTCCTATAGATGTAGGTACGTGTTTGGCTCTTTTTAGTGTCGTTTTTTCGTTTCATCGACTTTCATATCACGACGGTGCTAAAAATGTTTTCACTTAAAAAATGTAATTTCGAGGCAAGTCTCTTCGTCATTCTGAATAAACCACAGACCCCCCACAGACCAAAGTTTTCCGTCGACAATGATCTGCTGAAATGTTTTTCACCAAATCAGGCCACGCGGAGTGAAAAGTAACGAATTCTCACTACGATCCGTTGCCCACCCAGCCTCTCTGTTTCGTTACATCCGTTATTCCGTTATTTAAAATTCGAATTTGCATAACAATCAAATGGGTGGCAGTAATACAAATGATATCCATTTATTTTGTACGCCTTCATTAATTTTTATTAAAAACGTGAACAGAAAGCAAAAGTTTTGATATCGACTAACTTGATAACGGTCTGCAAATGACTTTGTCTTAGTCTGAATCCTGAAGACGAGCCGTATATTACAAAGATAAATTAAGTTTTCTAAGAAAAATTGAGGATTTTCATACACCTACCTATTTAGAGCTCTAAACCTCAAAATCTTTTTTTTTTCTTAAACATAATTTTCAATTTTCTTTTAGAATAACTCTCTTTTTTATAAAAACTTTTGAAGGTTATTCCCATGAATGTAATATCATTGAAGGAGAAGACAATACTAATAATTGTAAACGAAATAGGAAAAAGAACAAGACACAGAAAAATAAAAAGCATACTTTGTCTCGATACAGAAAAAAAATAAAAATTCGTCGAAGATAATATTGTAATTTCTGAATTTGAAATATGAGATTATCAAAAATGACTTATAAATGAGAGGTCTCAGTGGCCGAATTGTTTAAGGCGTTCGTTTTTATTTTTCTGTATCTTGTTCTTTTTCACATTTCGTTTAGATTTTTAGAATAATTAATATTATCTTCTTCTTCAAATGGGGCATTATAATCTTGTTACAACGATATAAACCACAAGCTTGAATAATTTCTCTCTCTCTCTCACACACACAGATTAAACGGCATCTCTTTCTACAGACGAAGGTCATCGTAGATCTCTGATTGGTCACGCAGTTCACAATTCACCAAATCAGTGGCCTCCTATTTGCTACTTACCAAAGGATATACCGTGAGTGGCCTTTAAAAGCGAATGCATGGGCTTGGACCAGTAGAGATCCTTAGCCAGCCGAAGTCTCAAGACCTGATCTTAGTAGCGAAATGCGCCGTCCTTTTCAGCGAAGTCTTTGAGATCCGGTTTAAGTCCTAGGCTCAATAGTTGATACTAAATAGTGAGATGACACTTCTGCCATAGGTCACCTCAAGTGGTTCGTTACATTTGGTGACTTAGCAGGGGGTGCCGGGGTTCATGGGGTGAGGTTTGTCCACGTCTTGGCGGCCGATGTGTCTGCCCACATGCCGTGTGGCGGATCGAGACAGACTGGTTGAGGGTGGTCTTTTATCGTCTCCAGCCGGCATCTCTCAACCACATCTGTCACTCCTGGACACAGCCCCAGATTCCTACCCACCCCTCATAACTATTTCCTTCACATAACTTCATCTCCTTCCTTTCCTTAAATAAATCCTCCACACACCATCCCCTAAGATGACATAGGCCCTGAGGGAAATTAAATTAGGTAACTTGATGATTTTTGCCAATCCGGAATTAGCACGCCAGGAGCTCTAGCTCAGTGAAATAATGATAACTTTACAATATCGGATCAATAGGCGGAACTTCCAATAAAATTTTATATCAATATCGCGAGCACGGCTTCACCGTTAACAGCTTAACCGATGTTGACAGGGAATAAATGGAAGAAAGATATGCTGGCAACTGAAGGTGTTTTCCATGAATTTGTATTCCGAAACTTGGCAATGTAGAATTGAATTACTGACCTAAATATACATTGGCAGTCCACATATAATTGTTTGACACTAAACGGGAGTTAATTATACAACGAGGTCTTTAGTCAATTTCAACCACTTTTAGATGAATTATTTAAGTCCATGGGTCGCGTATATGACTTCTTTCAATCCGAAGAGCTTCGTTAATAATTTAAATCTGTTCATTAATAAACCACTATTTTTTCGTAATGAAGGACATTATCCAAATATATGCTTATGAACAGTTAATGGAAACTTAACTGATACTATGGAGTCGGCGCTAAAATTTATCAATCGTCGGTCGGAATATATCTCATCAGTTTTGTTTGACCATGCTCGCAAATATTGATAACTGACCATAGATGACGGATTTAGTCAATATGGTATTAATATAGGGTTTTATCGATCGTCCGTGATAGATCTCTTGGTCTTCTTTTCCGCAAGTGTCCTATTTTATATATATATTATAGCATAGATGTTACAATTGTTTATTATTATTTTACTAAATAAAAGTTCAGTTTTCGTTCTCCGTTATAAATGTATTATAACGAACAAATTCTATTGAATGATCAGTGCAGGAACCAAGTTATGTTTCAAAAATCGAAAAATCCGACTTTCAGATTAAAAATAAAATGTTTTACGGTTCTGCCTGGATTTAGACCGATACAGAGTAAAAAGCCTTCAATAAGTCATGAATGCAGATATTTTTAATTAAAAACACCACAAAACAATCCAATTTATTCACTAATGTCCATAGAGATGAGGTGATCCCATACGTAGGACCACGTTCAGAATAATGTAATTAAAAGTCATTCGATTGTGTGTGTGCTTCCATCTGCATTTTGCAAATTTTCAGCATTTCTCACAGTTAAATAAATAAAATGCTTTCAAAGAATTATACAAATTGTAAAATAATTTTTTAAAAGTATTATTAACTCTGAAAAGGATTGGCAGTACATAAACTGATTGGGTTTTCAGTAAAACAATTGTTTACCTCTCTCTCTCTCTGGTTTCAATCCTAAGATTGGTTTGCAGCAATGTCATCTATTCGTTTCTTCCACTCTTCCCTGTCTTGTGCGGCTCTTTTGAAGTCTGCATATGATGAGCAGCGCACGTCCACCAGCAGGTCCTCCAGGTACTCTCGGCGTGGGCGTCCCATAGCGTTTGTCCCCTCGGTCATACTCTCCATTATGGCATTTTTTTTTGTTTACCTATCAGTAAATAAAAAAATGCGTTTACCTGGAATACTAAAAAAACTTAATAGGAGGTGTATTTTACGATGCGGTTGGGTTTCCTACGCGAATTCTGAACAGTTTATTATTTGAAGGGTACATGGCAAAAACAGGCTCTTCGACAAAATTGTTAATTTAGCAGGAGAGCAAAAAGATTAATGAAATCATTATATTATTGGTTTGAAAATGGGTTTAACATGAAGTAAAATAACTATTATTCATTGATTAATTTAAAAATTAAAATCTTGCCTAACTCATTTCTTGAATGCAGAAAAACGAGGTGATTGCTATAATCGTCCCGTTTTATTTATTTTTTGCCTGTAAATGTGGAATGCTTCTTCAAATAGTGCGCCGCTTGGTTATGCAGGTGCTTTAATATATTTATACTTTTCTTTCAATGCGAGAAGTAACTCTTCGTATGACACATCAGGTAATATGAATTCTTCAGGCCCGATCCGAGTTTGTACATTTTTTTTTTCCTTTTGTGTTAAATTTGCTTCTTCCCATTCTCCATTGTATGATGTCCGGAAAAGAATGTTTAAATTATTTGGTCATATTTAGTTCCTTTGCGTCATGAAGGGAAAGTTAACTTTACAAAATAAAGTATGTCAAGATTATGAATAAAATTGCTTTAATTTGTGATCAGCTTATTTTTGTTTAGTCTAGATACGATGAGCCAGTTTTTGTCCAGTTTTATAAACAATGAGCTGATTTTTCCTTGACTACACATTCTTTTCCCATAATTTATTAAAGGAAGAAAATCGATTTGCTAACTTTAATGACATCATTATTGAACAATTTTTCTGTTGAAAATTGGCATTTTAATCACAAAAATGAAAAAAGGGAAACAGCCTGTATTACCGTGAACCCTTCATTTATTAAAAAGTTTAAGTAACAAGTTTCAAAACTATCGCACTTCGAACTTAAAAGGACTGACCACAAACTACAATGCTTTCACGATAGAATTGATTCGATACGAATTTCGGTAAAACCTAAATTATAACCCATCGAGCAGAATCAAACTATTACATTTAGTTGGGAACCACATTCTTGGGAAAGTCAATATAAACTTGTGATTTTGATTGGTTCACAATCCATTCAACTACCAGAAGTTAGGTGATTTCCCCTACAATCATCTAAACATGTAACTTTTTTGATACTATTATACTTAAGATATATTCATCCTTCTTCCACCTACCATGTACCATAGCTGCAAATGGAATGTGTACTAGGGAAGGAATCAAAAATGTCCACAGAAATCGCTTATAATTTTTCAAAATAAGGGCAGTATTACTCGTAAGTAGTGCGTGATATCTTTTATATCACCAAAAAAAGACATATTGATAGACGGTGAACTTTTGAAAGAAGTATTTGAAATTAAATATTTGGGAGTAATAACTGACTCCAAATTGACTTTCGCTCAAAATACAAAACAAATTATTAGAAAGATTTCCAAAAAAATTTCGCTGTTAGGAAGAATAATAAGATTTCTTGACACAGTCTCCAGTAAAAATGTGTACAACGCAATCATTGTACCACACATAAATTACTGTAGCAGCATTCTGTTCTTAGCCAACGACGGATTAATGAAACAAATGACAATTCTACAAAACAGAGCTATGAGAACTATTTTGAAGAAAAATAGGTAGATACACTTCAGTCAAGAAAATGTTGAAGGAGTTAAATATCTTGTCATTTAAACAAATTATTTACTTCAATACTACATTGTTAATCTACAAAATAATCAATACGTCTATTGAATTCCTAAGAAAAATTGATAAACTACAAAGCAAACATACACGTGAGACGAGGAAAAGAAATCAACTAAGACTCCCCTTCAGGAAAAATCACAGAGTCAAAAGTCATTGATGTACGGAGCATTGAAGATGAAATAAATAAAATGAAAAAAAATAAAGGATTACCAGAAGAAATAAAATTGAAAGAGAGCATAAAGGCATTTAAAATTAAATTGCGAAGATATGTGATTGATTTGGAACAGACGTGTTATTTTAAGTGTATGTATATATAAGGATTGTATTAGGACATAGATAACTGTGTAATAAGGTGGTCCAAAAATTTTTTAAAATTATTTTTCATTTGGCCACCCCGTGAATTTGTTACTCGTATTCATAGAAATAACATAGTAAAATTTCAGCGAGATAGCTCAAGTAGAAAGGGGTGCTCAATCGAGTGTTGTTTTTTGAATTTTTTGTGTAAAATGCTTAATTTTTACTTTTTGCTACAGGCCAGTTTCGTGTGTTAAACTATTAAATAAATATTAAAATAAACTACTGAAGAGTTTTATAGACAAATTTGAACAGTATTTGATACTTATTCAGTAGACTGTGAAGTGAATCAGTATAGTAAAATGTGTTCATCTACTCGAAAAAAATACGAAATTTTTCTACTTGGCGTTCGAGATATTGAGCCATTAATGAGGCTTAAACAACATCCTACTCTTCGACAAGTGTTACTCCGTTATCACTTCATATTAAATGATTCCAAATATGTGAAAAATTCCGCGCATGTACTTATTCAAGAACTTATAAAAGTATGGAGTAAATCTAGTATTCCGACCAGACAGCATAATCACTGCATTGAAAAACTAATTAAGTTTCTTAAGAACTGGCTGCTATTGAATAAAAATAGAGGGAGAAATTCTGAAGCACAAAAAAAAGTAAAGTATTTGTTTAAATAAGAACTAGACAATCTTTTTGATATTGCCCATGCAAGCGCTTTGAATTTGATAAAAATTGCGGAAGACAGAGCATTTCTCATCGATCAAAGATGAGAACGTAAGATGATTATGACCTCAATCGACAAGAAACTAGAAAAGGTCAAAGAAAGTTCTCTAAAACGGAAACAAAGATCTGAAGAATTGAAAAAAATAGCTGCTGAAAGTAATGCTTCTTCTTCGGTGGTGTCGAGACAAGAGTTAAACTTGAATACAGCTTCAGTAGCACTTTTAGTAATGCTAGCATATTAGAGGATAAGTCCAAAGATGAGTTTGTAGTGCGTTGAGCTATCTACAAGTAACATATTTACACAATACGTTACCAGTGCGCTTGATCGTAATAAGAATTAAACTAATCAAGAGAGAAGATAAACAAATTGTTCGGTTTGTTAGTTATCATCTACACCAAAGTTTGAATCGAAGCGTCTTTGGCAGCAGACGCATCATTAATGACTTAATACTTTGGAATATCTTAAAATTGTACTAAGCCATTGATTCCAAAATCAGTATAGCAGCTAGGGGTGTCTCAGAGCGTCACTTATGGTATTTGTCAGATGAACTAGTCTCATTTACCTTGTTTTCTGAGAAGCTGTCTAATGCTGGGAAACAGGCCATTGTTCAAAAAATAAATTCTGATGGCGGTAATCGTTCAGTACGAGGTGATTCTGCTAAGCTTGCCTCAGAGGTTACATTAGAAGCTTTTGCAACACAAAGAACTTTGAAAACGCTCTTAGTTCTTGATATCAAGAACTCTTTCTTGTAAGTACCTCCTAAGACTTGGAATAACAATGTACCTTCAAGGCAAAAGCTGAGTCAAAAATTTGCGTGTTGTTAATGATACAGCGGAGAGAGGTGTTAAACTAATTGAAGATTACAACACGATACTCACTAAGAATGAGAAAGAAAAGCAATTTTTACTTCACATCGTTGAAAAAAACAGAAAAATCGTTTCTACTGAAACATTCTAAATGGAGTTAACAAACATAGTTTTGAAAGATTGCGACTAATATTATGTTAATTATTGCTTTGTTACCAAATTTTGTTCAAATTTAAATGCGTTTTAAACTTATTTGACTAAAATACTTGTGATATTAATAAACCTTAAATTGCGTGTTTTACTTAAAATCCAGAACTTTTGTCGGAAACTTCTAATTCGATGAGCACCCCCTTGTATATAAGATAGGGGGCTGAAATTTTTTACACATAATAGGAATGATAGGTGTAACGAATAAAATGGGTGGCTACATCTATATTTGAAAAAAATAAATTTCCTATACAGGCCTGGACCACCTTACTGTGTACCTATTTAAAATACCGCAATAAACAATAAACAATCAACACAAATCATACTCGTATTTACCTACATCGGACCTTAGAATTCATTAATTAGTGGAACTCCATTTAATTTTTTTTTTAAATTGTTTAAAGTTTCCCCCTGATTATAATAATAATAATAATAAATTTGGACAACTTATATAGCGCTGTTTTTGCGAAAAATCGCCTCAAGAGCGCTGTGTTTATTTTGTTTATTGTAATGTTTATTTTTAATTAAAAGTCGTTAAAGTGGGGTGTTTCCGAATGAATTATGTGGGCTACTAAGGGTTTTTTTCACTAAATAATTATTGTACTAACTTATTTATGGTCTGTAATTGATCTCGACTTAAACATAATTATATCTAGGAGTTATATTATTATACACGAATTATATTATTTTGTTGATATATCAAATTAGTTTTAGGGTTATTAGAATTTTCATGAATTTCCAACTGCTCTAAAAGTTTCAGTTTACGGGCTTAATTTGATGATATGATATATAACGGGGTTACTTTATTACTCATGTCATCATTGAGCCAGTAATTTTTAGATGGGAAAGATTTGTAAAAATGTAACTCTTTTTTTTAAACAATCGCGTAATCACATTGCTTGCAAGTCCCTCGAAAGGTTTATGTAAAGGCGAGACATAACCACGTTTATCGGGGGGTTTACATTGTGATTTATTTCGGCGAATTCGTAATTGAATTATCGTTTTATTTCCATGCCTCACAAAGAATGCAAGTTATTTATATTTTAGATTAATAAAAACAGTACGTCACCGTCATTTTTTTAACGTACAACGCCTTTAAAAGGTTGTAATACGTTGTTTAACTAAAGTTAGCGGTGATCACCAGATTTTATTTTTCTAGACGATGAATTAATAACTTCGAAAGGTATTCATTTAGAAACATCTTAAATATTAGTAACACGTTCTTCAGAATTAACTAAAATGAACCCGGCAGAAAGGTCGAATTTCTAGGCCTGCTAGGGTGAATTCGACCGTGCGTCCGTCCAATACGCGGGCGCATATTTGTTTACACGCGTTCTTCACCTACGTCATTAAGATTTCCACATTATTTTTCTTCTTCTTCTTTTCTTCGATAGGGCAAATCAACAGTAGGTCCGTCCAATACACGGGTCGCGAGTCACAATTTGTAAACACGGCTTCTTTACTTACGTGCGTCGTTAAGATTCTGAATTTGTTTTAGGGTACAGCGTCGTCTTAAAGGTAGATATGTAAAATGGTATATTGAACTCAATTCGTTTCCTGTAAAGAAATTCATTTTGTATTTTGGAGTCCTGACCGGCCAGAACCAGTAACACTATGGCATCCTCCTGTATAGTGGGAGAATTTAACGGAAGATTGAAAAGTCGTTTCTTTTTAAATGATTGGTTGCTTACGTTGTAATTTCGGTGTACCTTCTTCGAACGGGAATATAAAATGATTTCTACTAAAAAAATTTCAACTTCTGAAAACTTTAATTTTTTCGGTTTTAACATTTCGAGATTTTTTGTTTATTTTATTTTCATGTGTCTGGTGTCTAGTTGTATAATGTTTCATTGGTTTATCCCTAAAGTTGTTGCCCGAAGCTGCGGTTTACAATTTGGATCTTGCCGAGGCTTTGTTATTTGTTTTTGCACCATCTGTTTCTATTCCTATGTTCTTCTTTTGGACCCGTGGTCACCAATTATATTATAGAGTTTTTTTAAACTGTCTCGTTATATACTCGTATGGTGACCCGTGTGGTTACATTATAGAGTATATTCGTATTCGTGTGGTTATTTTATGGAGTTTTTTTTTATCTGTCATCGTTATATACTCATATGGTGACTCCACCATGACATTCTCATTTCACAGTTTTCAGCCACGTCTCTATTTTAGATTCCTTTGTTAATGTTTGATCTTTTGATTATTTTTTGTAAGAGCCAAAAATTTCTCGTGGGGTTACGAATAACTTGAGAATATCTGAATTTCCCTACTAACAATTTAATGATAGTATTTCTTCACACAAAAAACAATTTGTGTGAAGGAACTATTATAATTGGTTATGAGTGTGTGGGACGGCCCGGAGGCCAACGTCCTTTGTATTATATACTCTCAAAAATGTTTCTGGAAATCTAACTGTTAGCCCCTCCTCGGTTCTGAATATGGAGGGGCAAACTGATCTACTACCGATATCTATAATCCATAAGAGCTACATCATCTGCACTAGTGACATCTGTGACTTGTAGTTCGATCTAGCTCAGACATACAGTTGTTCGAGCAATGGAAGAGGTTCTTAGTCATTGATATTTATTATACCTCAATGTTCTTAGTAGTCATACGAGTACATCCAACCAGCGGCGATGCATGGATGGTTGAATAGGAAGATGTTTGCATAGGAACATGATGTTTTACACCTAATTAGGTACGATACGGTCTATCATAACATTGTACCCTTCCGCCCGAAACACTCCTATCCCAGTGCGACCAGTGAACCGGAAAAATAATAAATTAATTTCGAAGAATTGAATCGCGTCCTCCGCGGAGGAAGGTTGGAGTTTAATCAGCTCAAAGAATAAACAGCCACCAATAAATACAATATACAAAGGATACACTTGTGTAACAATTTTAACACAAAAATAGTGAATTGTGGGAACAGAAATCATTTGAATATATATATATATATATATATATATTTTTTTAAGATTTATGTAATCAACTTCTTGTTTCGATTTTTAATTTCTGATGATCGTGACCCCCTCTGCAATTTTATTACATTTATATAAACCCTTCGGCCTAGACTAAATAATATCACGTAACAAAATATTTGAGCGTGATATTCAATTTCAATTAGATTTGCTGTTTTTGAACGCATCCCAAAATAAAATACTCATTTTAAAAGCAGATTTTTCAGATTTTGATTTTACAAACGGACCCAAACACAACTGACGTTTTAAAATCGCTCCCCGATGTATTTTTTGTAAACTTTATTTACCACTGTATAAAAATATATTTAAATAGACAAATTTGGAAAAAGTTCATTGTCACTTCATTTTTCTGGTTTATACAAAAAACAACCTATGTTTATATTGGCAACCTTTGACCGGGTTTTATAGAATTTTTTCAAATTTTAGGTACTCTTAGTTTTGTTTACATTAGCTCCACACAGGAGGCCCTGAGATAAATAATTTCTCTCAGGGCGCATATGATCTTTGGAGATTCTGCATGGAGGGTATTTTTAAGGAAAGGAAGGAGATGAAGTCTTGGGAGGGAAAAAGGTAAGATGAGTGGGTAGGAATCTACGGCTCAATGTGTCTAGGTCATCCGGCCGACAGATTCAAATAAATCTCACGACGTAAACCCTTGCACCCCTGCTAAGTCACCAGACATAACGAACCATTTGGGGTGACCTATGGCAGAGGTGATGGTTATCCAATAAATGGTTCCCGTGGCGACGGTACCCATTCCCAAATCGTTAACAATTGTAAACTTTTAAATGCAATTTGAAAGCTTGGTGTTATCTCTTTCTAAGGGATATTTCACCATCCTCTTGATAGCTCATCCAAGGATAACGCACATTGATAAATAAACATATAATTACTCACAATAGGTAGAATACTCGACAAACTTATCTGATGTATAACCACTATTCATAGGTTCGAACACCGAATGGTAAATCCGTGCTTTGAAATAAATAAATTGAATATCTAAAACATACATTTTCACACGGATAAGCTGTGAAAAGGTTGGTGAAGTACTGGCTAAATCTGTATATTTTAGTTTGACCATTACATTGAAAGTACCTAAGCAGTTGTCAGGTGTACTATCTAGCTATCTACCTGTCTGCAGTGTTATTGTATGTATATTTAAATATATCCCAAGCTCTTTTGAAAATATTCAAAGGGTTCTACTTCCATTAAAAAGCCGTAAAAGGCCGAGTATTTGAATAAATTAAATGGGCCACTTCTTTAGCCACGAATTTTCATTTTTAAAATGGAATTATTCATTCATGGTCATAATTAAAAACCGTTTTCCCATTTTTGGTTCTCGTACAACATCCTTATTAAAGCTACATACTCGCGCTACGCACTATGGGAGAACTTTGTTACTAATCCCACCAGAGTTACCCTACCACGACTAAAATGGCAAACTCGACAAATTTATTTATTAATTTATAAACAGAAACAAACAGTATATTAGTTACATAGATGAAAAAAAATACAATTAATAAGTATATTTCATGGTGGGTACCTATTACGTGTTTCATTGTAGTGTCTTATTTGTGGTATGCATATTACGTAATTACCGGGTGTTGTGTGTAGTGGGAAGGTGTGTGTGTGTGTAAGGGAGGGTGAGTGTGGATGAGTTACTATCGAATAGGTATGATCAAGTGTGGGTAAGTTGGTAAACTAAATAAGGGTGTGTATGTGTGTGAGAGTATGTGTGTATGTATGTATGTATGTAACTGAATCTTTTACCGAATACTTCCGAAATTTTGCATATCTGTTACCGAATGTTTCCGAAAAATGTCACCTTATTGTGGATTGGTAAAGAGCGTTTTAGTTCAACTCCTACAATAAAAATAAAGCAAAGAGATCACCTTGTCTTTTTGTATCACTGCCCAACAATCAGTTGTAGGGTAGGTACTAGATACCGAGTGGGTATTTCAACCCTAAAGCGCTAGCCGATTATTACTGTGGACGGGTCATACTAACTGTCAAACCTTTTTTTATTTAACTATATCCATCAGGACTCCCTTGAACCCAATTAACCGGGGATTAAATGCTAACAACCCACTTTCAAAACTCTCTTACGGCCAGGGGTTCTGGAAATCCTCTCGAGTATGTACATTGTTTTTTGTCAAAAAAAGGTTAATTCAGTTGTAAATTTGGTGTTAGTTTTTGAAACGGGAAGTTGTTTGATAAATGAAATAAAGTTTGTTCAATTAAAAGATTTTTTAATTATGCCCATTAGAGTGTGTTTTGTGATGAACCTGCTTTGTTGAATGGTTGGCGAATAATTTCTTTAAATTGATAATATGATCACACTATCGACATCTATTGGCTAATTTTGAAAGCAATATTAAGGGAAACTGTAATAATTGAACATTTTTTCTGCTACGAAGGGTGTCAACAAATTTTGCAAGAAAAAAACGACTAGCAAATCAGAGTATGATTTGAAGCCGTTAGGCACGTATCAGCCAATCACATCTCGGGGCGTGGTGTGCGGGGGTTGTGTCAAATTGAGACACAAAAGTTGTCCCACGGTCTAAATCGATAGTTATTTTAAGTGGTAAAACACTTCTAATTTGGCCATAAATCGCATTTTTATGGGAAGCACGAAGGAATTGACAACAGTTGATTTCGCATCGGGGGTCGGGGAGTTTTTTCAAGTATCTCGTTGGCGGAGGTTTTAAAAGGACAAAAATCATGCGTTAATTAAACATGAAGTAACGAACGATTTCAATTATATGAGAATAAAAATGGGAGTAGGCATTGACAATCAATATCGCTTTTCCCAAACAAAATTCCAGCGCGATTTGCATGTAGGTACTAGGGAGGAACGTAATACGGTAGTCAAAATACAAAAGCTAATAATGTCAGGATAGTCGGGAAGGAATCGATTACGTTAACGACCAAATAAAATCTAAGATTTCAGGTTGGATTTTATATCTGACGAGATAGAGGGGAGGGAAGGTTGTCGATCTCTTAGGTATTGAAGTGGTTTCAGGTGAAAAATATCTAACACAGTTTTGAGTCATTAGGATATTCATTAAGCTGAAATCACCACTCGAGTTTATAAGCGAGATATAGGCGATAGGAAATTAGGAAAAGCCATAAAATTTAACGGCCTGTCAGGATTTTAAATTATTTGATTTCTTAAGTATTTTTCTTAATTGCTAGGCGCATAACAACGGAGATTTATTGGGTTTTACGCCAGAAGGAGATGGGATATGGTAGGAGGAACTAGAAATGCAGATAAAAAACGTTCGGAGGCAGGTATGGAGTTAGGTTTTGGTAGAGGTCACAGCCCGTAAAAAGGAGAATCGAGACCATAAAAGTTTAGGTTATTACTAAACAAGGCGTTACGAGTGTCGCGACCTTGGTTAGGAAGGGGTCAAATGACTAGAGATTGTACTTAGGTATTTGCGAACGCGGGAAATATTAAGAAAATGTATGCGGACCCCAGGAAACCGTCATATAGCCAGGAACAAACACGGCCGCATGTCCACGTAAGGGATACGTCTGAATAAGAATATTCAGTCACAAATTGTTAGAAAGTTCATAGTTAAATGCTAAGGTGACGAAATACCTAGAAGGTGACGTGTTATACGATTTGTGCAATAATAAGATGCATAGTAGATGACGGTCGGAAAATGTTGTAGGTTGCCGATTTGAGCTAAGACTTGGGGTTACTGAGAAAAGTATGGAAAGTATATCGAAAGTTCAGGATACACCGTACCTGGAAGCGATTTTAAAAATGGTAGAACGGACACGATAGATTTTCGAGGAAAGTTGAATTAATTATTCACATGGTAAATGATATCTGTAGGCACTAGTCTTGCAGCAGATTCGTATAGACAAGACCGAGTGCGCCCCTGTACGATTCTACGAGATAATGCTTTCGCGCAATACGAAATCTGTGTTGGAAGCACCGTTCAGGACGAAAGGTCGTAAGCCGCGGGATACGATACTAGATTTGGAAAGTATGAAGGTTGTGCAATTTAAAGGTCGGAATTGTAAGATTTAAGTTTGATTAATGGGGAAGAGGGGGATTAAAAAGGGCTGTTTTAGGGAAGAGGGGGGAGTTGACTGTGAGATCTCGTAAGAAAAGGCTTACCAAAAGCGCGCGAACCGGGGAGTGTTTTGGAATTTTTCGAAGACTTAGCGAAAAAACGTTCGGTGGATTGTCGAGCTAACTTCAGTGGATTTTGTGCAAGGTGTTATTCAATTAGATTCAGGGAAAGGGGTACGAGCCAGTGGTGAAAAGCTTTTAGGAACTTTAAAAAGTAAGTGAAATTATTTAAGAACAGTGAGAATATCGAGTTGTAATAACAGTTATTAATTCGGTTTAAACAAGCGTGATCTAATAATAAAAACTTCAGTATTACTACAATTTAAACGGTGTCGACAAATAAATGATAATAATAAAATTGCGGGTTTTAAATCAGAAATAATAATAGGATATAAAAAAAAATGTTAATTACGATCAAACAATCGTTCTCTTGAAATGGAAAAAAAATGTATTCCGAATAGTTAGAAATAAAACAATAATAATAATAATCTATGAAAACGTTCAATCTAGTGGTTTCGATACGAAGATGTAACAAGCGGTAATTTAACCTTAGAGAGCACACATATTTAAAGAGGGACGAAAGGTATATTTGAAGTAATCTTCAAACATCGGACAACAGGAGTACATTACAATTGCGAGATAGTCAGACTGAAGCGATAAAGATACCTCCAATCAAATTCAGACTATAAGGGGAGGTGGTTAAATTTAATCGTAAATCTAAGATTACGTTAGGCCTTGTCGTACAAGAATTTAGGGAATCGTAGGACGGGTCCTTTGTGTTCTCTCCATAGGTGCAGGTCTACAGGATACGTATTTAAGATACGATTGGTCGTGTTTTCCCGACCGGAGAATTAAAACAATTACGTATGGGTAAGTTAAAGAATCTATATTTAAATCACAGGTATCTGGTTGCAGAGTGGCGTGAATGGAACGCGAGCCCTGGGCAGTAAATTTCAACAGTTCCAGCGCCGAGGAAATTAATATTATTGCAGCGCTGATATGGATATGTTTAAGCGTTATTATCATCTAGGGCAGTGACGTTTCCTCCCAGACAGCTGATGCCGCGCTGACACAAAAAAAATGAACCTGACACAGAGAATACAGTCAACCAAATGGGGAGCGTCTCGAGAGTACGACATATCAAATGGAAGGCGATTACCTGCAACCCGAACAGACATCTTTAGACAAGGGAGCAGAAGAGCAGGATCACGATATCAAATATGAAACAAATAATACTAACAGGTACTCTGCTGAATTCCTACTTGTTGAATTACGCTTTTTTAAATCTTTAGGACTGGACAATGTAATGACGTCACCGAGGCCACACATACACACAAATTGGTGGTCCCCCGGTAAGGGTCTTTCTGCATTGTCATGTTGGAGGATGCTCACCATAGACTGATCGGGTCTCGCGAGGTGCTGGAAGCAATTCCCTTTCGCGGAACTATGTCGAGCGGATGGGCGCAACAGGTCGTATGAAATGAGAAGCCATCAGTATGAAAGGGCATGGTTCGCTGACGGAGGCGTCTTGACCAAAAGCATCTCGAGTTACCGGCAAGGTAGTGTGGATGGAGGCATAGGCATGGCTCTTGTGGAGAGATTCCTGCAGCATCATCACATTTTTTGATCCTATCGACCTGGAAGCAAACGTATCTCTTACAAGGGTGGGGATAAGTCGGTTTCCAGAGGTGGTCTGTAACGCTAGGTCGGTCACGTGGGAGAAGGATCTGCCTGTCACAAGCTTACGCCACTTTGTACCGTGAGTAGAGTCTTGATAAGGGACGAAATAGATTACCCCTTCTAGAGCCAGTAAAGTAGTTCCGGAGGTGTTCGATACTGGAGTTGTCTGGGAAAGGTTTGAAGGCATGCCGTTCTTCTTCTGTTATGGCGGGGTCCGGGTATCTGGTTTATCGTCAAGAGATTTTCCGGGTGCCATGGGTATAGCCTCATCATGCATTGGTCGGAGGGTCGTGTTCTGAGAGCTGACCACCTAGCCAACTTGGTCAAGTGGAGGAGCCAGTATTTGCTTGCAAAAAAATTCCTTCCACATCACATCCATTTTATCCTCTATCCCGTCCTTATACTTCCATCCTAGGTATAAGTTTGTGTTTACTAACAACAGAACATATTATCACGATTATGTATAGGATATAGCCATGGAGAGCGGTGCAGAGAATCGCCAATTATCCACATGAAATGAAACATTCCAGGTACGTACATTAAAAATCATTAGAACGTAGAGGGAAGGAGATCAATTTTATAGCCTATTAGGATCATAGCGGGGACAAATTTAGGATAATTTAGACAGGGCGTGTCCTTCAATCGTTTAAGAGATACAGAGAAATTCCTTCACACCTTACCTAAAAGAACCAAAAGTTACCACGAAAGACATTAAATACCTATCCTAGATGTTCTATGAGCTCCGAAAAAAAAAATCACACAACGTGGAGAAAAGGGTTTATTGTAAGAATTTCCCGGAAAACTACCTTTTACTGTGTTCAGTCACAGGGGTGGGAAAAATGAGTCATGATTCAAAATATTAATGGCGAATCATTCAGTAGGTACGAGAGGAAGATCTACCAACCGGAGATCTGAACGCACGAGAAGAAGAAATATTTAAAAGTTTTCATTTCGGGGGGGCTGACCCCATCACAGTTTATGAGAATATTATTTACTAGTATTTCTATATTGACACGCCGAATAGATAAATTCTTAGAATAGGCCACTTGCATGAATTTCATAACGACTTGGAAAAAATCTTGTGGATAGATTTTTTACCTAAGATTACGAAAGTGTGAGTAAATTTTTTTAGAAATGTACAGTTAATTTTTTTTTTTAAATAAATAATCCATTATTTGGGCTCTTGACGTCACTACATGAAAATGTCCCGTTTCCGAAAATATTCCTATTAATTTTGTAAAATTCCACAATGATTTATTTTTTATATATGGCAACACTTTGATTTCAGGCGAATTTTTTTAATTTGACATTTAACGTTCACTAGATTTATTGTTTGTTCTCTGCGAACTTATCATTTGGTTTGACTTAATGTTTGCGCTCAAAATTTCCGATTCTTCCCATGCATTTTAAATGTTCCTTTTATTGTTTTTTTACCCTTTTGCAAAAAACAAAATTTTTCTAAAATCTAGATAAAGTAATTTTTCCGACGTGCTTATTAGAACATTATTGTTTCTAAATATTAAAATTTTGATATTGGAAATGTGAATTGGCTCAAAAATACACGCCTGCGAATATTCAAATTAAAGTACCAAAAATAGAATAAACTTAAAATTTTAAAAACAGATTCCTTTTCTTAAAAAAAAATGTAATAAAATTGTATCTTAATTTTTTATCGCAATCACAAATTTATTTTTAACTTAAATGTGTGGGGCATTATTTCACAGTTTTATTTTAAAATTAAGTGTGTGGGACAATTTGCGTCTCCTGTGATTAGACGGGTTAAACAAAATCTGTATTTGGCGAATTAAAACTACACTCAGAATATGAAAATGGTTTCTCTTTGATTCTGGCAGCACAAAAATATTCTGCCACTAGAATTTTATAACTGCACTTCGAATAAAATAATGGTCTCTTTCGAAATGTATCAGCAGATGAATTCACAACTGAAATTCATTCGTTAATACATTCTGAATACAATTTTGGTTTTAATTAAGAGTGAATCGGTTTGCGAGTTATCAGCTTTAGTTAGAATTACTCTCGTAATATGCGTGCGGTTTTCCTACGAATTGCGAAATATACAGCTCAAAAAAATATTATTATAGATATTTTTAATAAATTGAATGATTTGAAATGATTTAAATTTTTCCAAGATAATATTATTTATTGTGAAATTTTGCCGCCTCCCTCAAAAAGTGCCGCCTGGGGCGGGCCGCCAGCCCCCCCCCCCCCCCCCCCCCCACCCCTACGCTACGCCACTGAGTCACGAGGACAGCTGCTCAGTCATCAAAATTAGCGAACCACCTGGGGTAATTTATGGCAGAGGTGTTCGATACCAATAAATGGTTCCCAGGGCGGCGGTACCCTTAACCGCATCCCAAATTGAAAATTTAATATATTCAAGAAATAATTTGATTAATCTCATCAGAAGTGAGCATGGGGACCCGCCCAATTCTATTATATATTATTATATTCGGTTTTTGGTAGGCATAGTCCAGCGGTAAGGCTATTGACTCGCACTCCGAAAGTCGCGGGATCTAACCCCGCGTGGCAAATAAATTTTATTTGATTAATTTGTGTTATTTCACAATTTATTCATTTCTTCTTCTTTTTATTAAATGGCTTTTCACCCCAATGGAGTGTTCTAGCCAGTGTCAAGTAGAGAGTGTGCGAATTTATTCATTTAAAATAATATATAGTATATTTGCGGCCCGTTCCAGAGTGGAAGATATTCTCAGTATCGCCCTAGTGTAGGACCACCATTCAAAATTTAAACGTGGCTTGAATGGCTTTAGCCGTGTTTGGTGACCAGATCTGAGTAGCCAGGTACTTCCCCGCCTTCCTCTTCCCTGTCTCCTTCCCCTCCCCACTACCTTCAGCCTCACAACATTCCCCAATTGGAAATGCCATAGTCCCACTGGCTCCAGACGGGAGCATTTGGGACTCTTGTGCGGTATTCATATAAAAAAAGGCATATGAAAATAAGGTAGTTATATGAAAGTCGTGCTCAGTCAAGTGAGTTGCTTGGAGGTCTTATTTAGTCGAGAAGGGCTCCAGTTTTGTTGTTTGGCTGTCCTGTTTATTCGAGGGGGGTTCCAAATTTGTTGTTTGGAGGCCCTGTTCGGTTTTGGTGCTTGGAGGTCCTTTTCAGTCGAGCGGGGCTTCAGTTTTATCGTTTGTTAAACCTATTCAGACGAGTTGAGCACTAGTTTTGTCGTTTGTAGGTCCTATTGAGTCGAGCAAGGCTCTTTTAATTAGGTTGTTCTCTTGACTTGGGGTTTATTTTAGTCATTTGGTGTTCTGTTCAGTTTTGTCTTCTGGAGGACTTTTTCAGTTTGGGTATTTCATCCAAAATTAAGTTTTGCATTTGCAGCTGCTCCCGTTTGAAACCAGTGAGACTGCGGCATCCCCAATTGGGGTATCTTGTGAGGCTGGAGGTTGAGAAGAAGAGTACGGGGAATAGGAAGGTGGGGAAGTATCTATCTATTCAGATCTGGTCACCAAGCACGGCTGTAGCCATTTCTAGGATCGTTTCAATTCTCAATGGTGGTCTGAGAAAAGTGACCGCGCTGTCCTCTTCCCTCTTAAAAGAATAAAGTCAAATAAATGATCGTACGTTTAAAAATAATGACTCATTTGATATTTTCTACAATTTTGCTGATATCGTGTGCAATTTACATATTTACTGAATATCCAGAGTGTTATTTGCCCAAAAAAATATATAGCCGCTCAAGCCCTGTAATTTTTCTCAATTTTGACTTGAAAGAACCTATTCAAATTACAATACGAAAGGCTGAGATTGGCACACGCAACCAAATATTTAGATATTAATAATGTTTTTACTCGTATTTTATGTAGGCTCGTGCGACTGAAATGCCACATTTTTACTAATCATCAAAAGTTACATGACTAAATCTTTACTCCAGCAATGGAGTTATTAACCCCTCAGTCTTCGACCATACGACCTCGCATTTTATCAGAGGATCAAAATATTTCCGCTTTGCGATAAAATCCAAATAAATGGAATATTTCTGGACTGAAAACTCTTTTTGAATGGTGGTAAAATATGCTTTTTAATTTTATTTATAAATCGAAATAAACATATCATTTTTGAAACATAAAAATTTTGCGTGCAAACATATAAAAGTTTTAAAAATGGCTCTTCTAACTAAAATTAGGTATTCATAATAAAAAAATAAAAACACATAAATGTCTTATCAGACGAATGTATAGTATTGTAAATATTATTGTATTCTCACTTTTGTCATTCCACTTAAAAATAATTAATTAAAAAAATATCAAAATTTCATTTTTTGAAGTGAAACTTCTTTAGCCGCGTTGTGATTTGAAATTCGGATGAAACGGAAATGCGTCACTAAAATTTATTATTCCTCGCTTCTAATACAATGCGGTAAATTCACGACTCCGCGCGAGCCTCCGATGGCGCAGCGGCGTAAAGCGCCTGACTCTCAGCGCCCAGAGAGAACCATCCATCGAACGGAGGTTCGAATCCAACCAAAATCATTTTTTTTTTATTTTTGTAAAATCAATATCCAATCTCCAAACCACTTTAAAATAAACAGGCAAAAGAAAAGAAAGCGACATCTAGCGACTTTCTAGTTTCCCTTCTACCGCGTGTGAATTCCATACTCTGATTTTTTTTTATTGCGATCTGAAACTTTGATTTCATAAAGGTGCACATTTTACTTATTTTGTGGTTAACTTTTAGATTTGAGTAGGTATAAAGCATGGTATTTTCTCTTTCTAGCCCCGTTTATGTCATATTTCTCACTGATAGTATGGAAGATACAACGATTTATATGAGACCTGTATGAGCTGTTCCGAAAAGTGAACAAATTAGCCTGAGGGGTTAACCTATTAATATAAACATTTCTGTAGCCGGACCTTGAGACAAATTGTTCCGAATATCTTTATTTGGGTCGCCTTTTGAAATGTAAGAAAAAACTTATGTGAATACCTAATAAGAATCTCAACCGCCCAGAGCTAGCGCTAATGTACATTTTTGGGCAATGTTTTTCGCATAAATCAAAAAAAAGCTATATTATAATAAAACAAATATAAAACTTTTTTCCACTTAATTTTATTGACCGTAACCGGTTTCAGCTCGTTAGAGCCATCTTCAGACTGGTACAAATAATTCTTAGTCTACGGTTTATATACATAACATTTTGGGGAGATGGAGAGGGGTGGTCTACAATTTTAGCAATCATTTTATTTTAATTATATTTGTTACTAAGTCGTTTTAGACTGTCGAATTTCTAAATATTTGAGTAATTCCAGTAGGCTAATTAGTAATTACCTTGGGTTTGTAGCTCACTTCAATATTGTTTAGAGGAAAACCTTACAAGTAATGTGAATTATTAATGACCTAATTTTATTGTCAAGTCGTTATTATATTTATGATGTATAGGATTTTTTATTGCTTTTTGAATGGATACATGTTTACATTGGAGTAGAATAATTGGTCTAAACTAAATACGTATTTTAATTTTGAAATTATTATGAAAATTACAATGGATACAAAAGCGGAGACTAAGCAAATGATTCTATTGCTTATTCATTATACTATTTTTTAGTTGAGCGGGTAATTTCTTAAGATTCTAGTCTATCTCGTTTATGTTTTATATTTTATAAAAGTTTTATTATAATATATTTTAATGGAATTCCACCACGAATTGTCAGTTTCAAAAATAGAAGTATTAAAACAAAGATGTTTACAGATAGATTACTGGGGTGACTTCAAAGTTATAGTCCGTCGATCTACGTTTAATTTTATGTGTCATCTAGTGCCTGCTTTTTCATAAATTTGACAAATGTCAAAAAACACAAATAAAATACTTTTCACGCAAGTAAAACGTCTTCCAATCAATGTTGATGTGTTTATTGCGTGAGTAAAAACCCTTCGGAAAAATTGTTTACACCTGGGAACAAATCAACAGCAGCTGTTTTATACTCCCTCTGATTGATTGACGGGCGGCTTTGAAAAGTATTATTTCGCTTTGTTATTCTAAAATGGAACTGGGAAAAGTGTCTCCTTTTTTATTCAGGAATGCTTTATTATTGAAAAATATTTGTTACGTTTTGAAATATTTTTCTGTGGAAAAATAGGGTTGTACCAATGACTAAACAAAATGCCAATGACTAAACAAAATACCAAAAGTCCATCCGCTCAGAAGATATGCACTTGGTTCGACCATTGTTGGTTGACCAATGTTTTGTCGTACCATTCAAGTTTCAAACTGTAGACTGGACGAGCTCCCCTTAATGATCAAAGGGGTATAAAGCAGGGTAGACAGAATGCTCTTCCGTTTGGAAGAGCATTCTGTCTACTACTGCAGGGAAAAGGTAGACATTAAAATTCTTCCTTCAGAAATGACTCTAGCGAAGCTATTTGAACTTTTCCAGAGTGAAGGAATGGAGAACGCAGTAGAATCGAATCCTTTTTTTATATTTAATTAAATGAAGACAATATTAGCGAAACTCAATCGAAAATCTGGAGACAGAAAAATCAGAAAAGATATTGGCTCCGCTGGGACTCGAACCCAAGACCCTTTGCTTACATGGCAAGAGCTATACCGATTGAGCTACGGAACCCATATCAATTCGGTCACTTTTAACTGTATTATACTTCGACTAAGAACTACCAACATTATCTTCATTTTCTTAACGCACATATTATTATTGGCTGCTATCTTTATTTATGATATTTTTATAGCTCTTTCAATTTAAAAAAAAAGACTCTGACACCTGTGGCAGACAAAATAGAAATATTAAAATAACATTAATGCTCAAAGTAATTTGGAGTCATAATCTAATGTAGAAACCATAAACTTGAAATTTATTGTGTTCTGGTTACAACTTTCTTCCAAAGGACAAAGATTTTAGTGATATTGAAGGTGATTTAAAACACCAGTGGAAGCTTTATACTCCTCTCGACTACATTAATGTCATCAGGAATTTCAGAGAGAAAAGGCTTCTGGTGGTGTCAGAAATCAATATAGTGCAGCCCTTCGACACATAAAAAATGAAGAAACTCGTAGTCGAGGAAGAGTAAAAAAAGGACGATTAGTTTTTAATAAATTTAAAAATGATTTCGATGATGTAGGTGTAAATGTGGACATCTAACCCAAAAAACGAGGGAGGCAGCCAGTACTTAACTTCCGTCAAAACTTAATACCCCTGTGGCCATCTAGTAAACCTATTGCTCCTGCCAAATTTAAAGATTCAAAATCATTGATGAACTTAATTCCATGGGATGCAAAAAGTTTTTATTCAAATTTGCAATGTGACGTGAACAATGTAAAAGAAGACTTTGATAGTTATAACAATAACGTAGATTTTAAAATAGATCAATAACACAGGCCTGCAAATTGACACTTTTTGATTTTTTTTCACCGTAATGGGTGAATCGTATGTATTTTGGTTCGCTGAGTCCAAATATGCCCTCAGTTTTTCTTCAGCACGTAGGGATTTTTCGCAAAATGAAAATTAAAGTTATGCAAAACCCGCAGTACATATAGGTAAAAATGCATTTTGAAATGAAAAAAAAAATATCTATTACTAGTGGTTTATTTACATTTTTAAATAAAATTTGATAAAAATAATATGTACATACAATAAGGATTTATAATTCTTTATAATATCTACATCTTTTTCCCTCCGTTTTGAGTTTTTCCTTTTGTGTGGGATGTCTGGAAGTTCTCTATGGAGCATCACAGGTCTGCAAATTGACATTTTTATTTTTTTTTAAATGGTATATGTATTTTGGTACGCTGAATTCGAGTATGCCATCCATTTCGACCCATCACGTAAGGATTTTCCGCAAAGTGGAAATTAAAATATAGGCAAAACCCGCCTTACACTACTTCTGTAGGGAATGTTCAAAAGAAAAAAAAAACATAAAATATGCATATTTAATTAATTTTAAGTCATAAAATATTTTATTTACAATACATACAATTATAAATCTATATAAAATCAGCTTTTTTTAGTTTCGAAGCTTCGTTTTGTGCTTTTTCTTTTGTGGGACGTTATATTAAAATTGTTGAGGTCCCCTGGAGTCGCCTACTTGAAAATCCTCACTAAAAGTTTCTTCTGATGATGGCAAATCGTCTAGGCTTTGGTGTAGGAATGCCAGGTCCGTGAGGGACTGGGCGGAGTGCCGAATCCATGTTTGGGTAACAAATTTGTTTTTTTTTTTTGGTACTATACCCTTGCACATTGCACGAACAAAAGTAGGAGTCATCGCTGTGGTTTCGAGGCTCTCTCCAGAGATCATGGGAACACCAAAACGAAAAGATTAACTTTTCCTTTTTGACCACATTCTAAGTCCTTCAATACACCCTGAACAAACTCCATGCGGGGCCCAAGATTTGTCCTGGTCCCCCTATCTTTACACCAAATACGCAAAATACACTTTTTTTAACAAAATCAGTAATATTTCATTGTTATTTTTTCACTACAAATTCACCACAAATATAGCAACAACTCTCAGAAGAATTTACACAACCTCTTGAAGTCATTTTTGAAACGCACCTTAGGAAAGTTGTAACAGAAATAATAAATAAAAGGGCATGGAAGGTAGTGGGCAACTTGGGAATTTCGGCATTCTCTCATCATACTTATTATGGAAAATCCCGATATATGTGATTCAACGCTGACTAATTTTATCGTCATGAGTTACTAAATGCTTTGTTTCAGTCTATAAAATATAACATTATCTTATAATAAGTTGGAATTAATAAAAAATATATGTTTCGGCAATAAACTCTGTTTTGCGCCTTAAGATAGGCAATCCCACAGCATTTTGAGTTTTCCGGAAAAACCTTACGTTCTTCCTTTCTACCTACGTGATGGAATTTTTTTGATAATTTTCCCGAATTCAGCAACCAAAAATACATGGGAATCACCTCTTATTTCAAAGAAGAAAAAAAACAGTCGCAGGCCTGCGTAATTGTTAAGGTAATTTTACATATTATTATAACTTACGATAATAAACGAAATAATGCATAATGTGACATTTTTTTGTTCACACGATGATAATAAAAAAAAACTCTAGCGAACCGCGGCGCTACAGTAGGTGAGGGAATATTTTTTAGTATATACATTTTTACATTGATTCGTGTTTCGCAACTCCTACATTTGGCACCACATTTCTACCGATTTATTACATTTGTACCTTAAACACTAAGTTTTAAAGCTCTTAAAAAATATATGTTTTTCTTGAAGGTAATATCTGTAGATTATATGAAATACCTCGATAGAAAAAAAATCGCAAAACACGCTTAGAAAATGATTATAAACAGTTTGTTTCAGTTAGCTTACAAGTTATATGGATGAAAAAAATCACATGGTTTCTTTAAATGCTGTTTTTCACTATCCCGCGAGATTTTTGCTCTATTTTGTGTACTAGGAAATGTATAATTTTTAGTGACCGACCGAAGGTTCGGTTTCGGCAAGTTTCTGCATCAGTTTCGGTTTCGGCAGAAAATGTGCCGAACCTTCGGCCGTACTGAAACTCTCGCGAGTTCGTGGCTCGTGTGTCTACCGCCATCATCGACAGAGTTCGCCGGCCGGTCGATTGTGTTGTGAGTGTATGTTTGTAATATAAATATAGTTTTTGTTTGTTTTATAGCAGTTATATAAAAAAAAAAACAAAAAAAAATTCACATACAGTCTGTCAAATAAGAGTAGAAAACATAGGAGGGCGCCATTGTTGTACAAATGGCAATACTAAAAATATAATCATGGTTATAATCTAAAGCTGTGTAACCAACATTTTCATTAAAAATTAAAAAGGCATAAAAGTGAAAAAAAAAAATTTTCATTCCATTGATTTCAAAATGAGAATTGCATATAAGTATATTGTTATTACATCTTTGCAATTTTAAGTTTAGGTACATAATGAAGAATGACGATTTTGTAATAAAATATAAAGCACACTTTAGAAATTACTCACTGCTCACATTTATTTAATATTAGCTATTTAAGTACTTACTAGCGTTGTCCAGGCTTCAGATCATGTCTCTAATTTTAGATCTGAATATATTTAACTCATTCAGATCTAAAAGTAGTGTAACAATTTGGGAGGCGGGAATGGGTACCGCCGCCCCGGGAACCTTTATTGGATAACCAACACCTCTGCCATAGGTCACCCCAAGTGGTTCGCTATGTTTGGTGATTTAGCAGGGGTGCCCGGGTTCATGAGGTTGAGGTTTGTCTAGGTCTTGAAAGTGGTTGACCAGGACACACTGAACCACAGATACCTACCCACCCCTTAAACCCTCTTCCTTCCCAGAACCTTCCTCTCCTTTCTTTCATTAAGAAAAAAAACCTCCACACAGCATCCCCAAAGATGTCATAGACCCTGTGGGAAATTATTTTCTTCAGGGCCTCCTGTGTGGAGCTCATGTAAAAAAATAAAAACTACACTTACCGTTAATGATTCTTCCTTTCTACCTACTGTTAAATTCAAATAAATGTTAAATTAAATGAAAGCCAATCACTTTGTAAAACACAATTTAATCAAATTACTGTCATTGAGTGTGGTGGTAACTTAACAACAGTGCTTCTTCGATTTTTTTTAAGAACAAAAAAAGTTAATTTTAAATGTGTTTAAAGTGTTCTGTATCATCAGTGTCATTGCACTTCAAAAGAATATTTGACAGGTAAATTGGTGTCGCCAGCCTACAAATTTAGTAGTTCCAGTTTTTATTTTTTCTACTCTTATTTGACAGACTCTACTCCAATTATTGTTGTTTATTTTATTTTTTTTTACTTTATGAGTAAAACCTCAAATTGTAATGTTTAATTAAATGAAGACAAAAATTAGCGAAACTTAATTTAATTATATATTGGTTTTTTATTTCATTTAACACGTGTAATAACAATGTTGTGATTGTAAATGCAATTAAATTTAAAATACTTTATAATGTAAGTATCGATTATTGACAAAATTTGGTTCCAAGTTAGTTATTAATTAGTTAATACCCCAAAAGGAAATAACCATATAATAGTTAACAAGTTTGTTATTTTTTATAATTTTTGTTTGTTTTATAATAGTAAAGTCAAAAAAATAAATTTCTTTCACATAGGTACTTCAATTAATTATTGTTTTATTTTTTTTTATTTCATTTAACATGCGTAATAAAGAAATTTGTGAATGTAAACGCAATTAAAATAAAAATACTCAATTAATGATGTCCTTCCTCTTTAAGTGTTGATTATTGTGAATTTTTTGTGACAAGAAGTAGTTTGCTAAATTTTGTTTGTTTTATGGCAGTAATTAAAAAATATTATTATTATTTTTTCACATACTTCAATTACTGTTTTTTTTTTTATTTCATTTAACACGTGTTAACTGTCTGTAAAAGTATAAAAAATAAGCTAAATTTCAGAAAACGATAGATTTTTAACATAAAAAGTTCTGTTTCGGTCGGACACTAATAATTTTGTATCAAAAAATAAATAAATTTTAAGCGAATCATGTTTTATTAAACATTTTCACAATTTTGGCTAAAATATTATCATTTTTAACATTAGATACTGCACTCTCTCTAACATTCGTTTTTACATATATCTCCATCTTCTTCTTTTTGAGCGAGTATACCGCGCCTTGATAGTATTTCTTCTGTTTCCTAGAACGGCGAGAACAGATCGATCAAATAAAAACATCGCACATTGCAACATAATATCTAAGATAAGATTTCATTCAAATTCTCAGAGAAAAAATCCAAGTCAAAGTTTTGTCTAGAAAATATGCAAATTGTCGAGTTATTGATACAAATGAATAAGTTGGTTTCATTCAAATTTAGCTTGACATTAAAGTTATTATTGTATTTCATCATATCAGCAACTTCATTTTTTAATATGACTATTTAAACACGCATTAGTTATTTTCTGTTCCACGATCCCAAAATGCCCCTCTATTATTATCAAACACTTGGGAGGCGGGAATGGGTACCGCCGCCCCGGGAGCCTTTATTGGATAACCAACACCTCTGCCATAGGTCACCCCAAGTGGTTCGCTACGTTTGGTGATTTAGCAGGGGTGCCCGGGTTCATGGGATGAGGTTTGTCCAGGTCTTGGATGACCAGGATACACTGAACCCCAGATTCCTACCCACCCCTTAAACCCCTTTCCTTCCCTCTCCTCTCCTTCCTTTCCCTAAAAAACCCCTCCACACAGCATCCCCAAAGATGACATAGGCCCGAGGGAAATTATTTTCTTCAGGGCCTCCTGTGTGGAGCTCATCTAAAAAAAAAAAAAACATGTGAAAATCAATGTATTTAATTTGTTAGTAATTTTAAA
Organism: Limnephilus marmoratus; assembly: GCA_917880885.1. Classification (NCBI taxonomy): domain Eukaryota; kingdom Metazoa; phylum Arthropoda; class Insecta; order Trichoptera; family Limnephilidae; genus Limnephilus; species Limnephilus marmoratus. The sequence goes on along the minus strand of OU862915.1, from coordinate 681,168 downwards.
ACTTACTTTTACGTGTAAATAACAAAAATAGAAAAAATAAATAAATAAAACAATTTTCAATTCACAACAGATTTAATAATAAAACAATGTACGTGAGATATTTGTAGATTCGAAAAGAATGCAAGGCTGATGTGAGTGTGTAAGATAAGAATAGGACGCTTAGATGGTTTGGGCAAGTAGAGTCACTGAAAGTTTCATCACTGCTTTCATCAAAGATTACAATGCAATTATCTTCACTTGTTTCATCGCAGGTTTCATCACTGTTTTCAGCGAAAATTACGACCAATTTGATTTCTTCATTACTTTCATCACTGCTTTCATCAAAGATTACAACCCATTTAATCATCACTAGTTTCATCGCAGGGTTCATCACTGTTTTCAGCAAAGATTACAATGCATTATATCATCACTAGTTTCATCGCAAGTTAAAACAATGTTTTCAGCGGAGATTACATCCCATTTCATTTTATCACTACTTTAATCACCTGTTCCATCACTGCAATTTATCATCGGTAGTTTCATAACAGGTTTCGTCGCTGTTTCATCAAAGATCACAAAGCATTTTGTCATCACTAGTTTCATCACATGTTTCATCACTGCTTTCATCAAAGATGACAACGCATTTTATCATCACAAGTTTCATCGCAGGTTAGATCACTGTTTTCAACGAAGATTACAACCCATTTTATTTTATCACCACTTTCATCACCTGCTTCATCACCTGTTTATTCACTGCTTTCATCAAAGATTACTGTAACGGCCGATGCCGCGACACGAGAATGTGTGAACTGTAAATCCTTTTTTTTTTTGAGTGAGTAAAGACCATTGATTGGGTTTTGAAATATTGATCATAGGAAATAGGCTATGAGAGGAAGTCTCTTACCTTTGATGGCTTCTTGTGGCGCTTCAGGATCGATCCTGGCTTCCCAGTATATCGCCACAACACCAGGTTTTAAGCAACGAACTTTGATTTCATTAAAAATGAAATTTTGTGATTATTTGCGATATTTCGACTAGCGAGTTGTGACCCATGTCACTACGAAATTCCAACTGCCCAAGTAGGTAATTTAAACTTGGGTCACAATATTGTTTAATTTTTCCATACGTAGGTAGGAACATCTTCTTCTTTTCCTGGTAGAGACTTTGAGGAAAGGAGGAAGAGAAAGGAGTACACGATTGATGAAGGACTTGGGGAATATGGATTAAGTTTTTTTTTTTAAATACTGTTTCAGAACCAAACAATTACAATGCAATTATTTTCACTTGTTTCATTGCAGGTTTTATCACTGTTTTCAGTGAAGATTACAACCCATTTTGTTCCATCACTACTTTCATCACCTGTTTCATCAAAGATTACAACGCATTTTATCATCACTAGTTTCATCGCAGATTACAATCACTGTTTTCCGCGAAGATTACAATCCATTTTATATCATCATTAGTTTCATAACTAGTTTCATCACATATTTCATCACTGCTTTCATCAAAGATTACAACGCATTTTATCACCACAAGTTTCATCGCAGGTTAAATCACTGTTTTCGGCAAAGATTACAATCCAGTTTATTCCATCGCTAGTTTCATCACAAGATTCATCACACGTTTTATCACTGCTTTCATCGAAGATTACAAAGCATTTTATCATCACTAGTTTCACCACAGGTTTCATCACAGGTTTCACCACTATTTTCGGCGAATATTCCAACCCATTTTTTTAAATCACAAGTTTCATCACATGTTCCATCACTGCTTTCATCAAAGATTACAACGCATTTTATCATCACAAGTTTCATCGCACGTTAGATCACTGTTTTCAGCGAAGACTACAACCCAGTTTATTCCATCACTAGTTTCATCACAAGTTTCATCACATGTTTCATCACTGCTTTCATCAAATATAGCCGAGCCTGTAGACGCCTCCTATCTGGAGTTCCCGGGCTTCACCCTCGCAGGCAAGTTCAGACCTAAAGGAGTTGCCTGTCTCTATAGTCGAGCTGACGTCAACTGTGTGTGACTGTTGAATCTGGAAAACTCCAGATTCAACATAATGTGGGTACGCGTCAATCTTGCCAGTACGGTAAGATTCTACGCATGTTTGTACTGCTCACCGAACCTTAGCAAATCAGATACGTCCGAGCTCTTCAAACGTTTAAGCGACACTATCGATGACCTCTTGCCCCACTACCCTACAGCAGAGTTTGTGGTCCTGGGGGACTTTAATGTTCATAACGAACTTTGGTTGAAGTTCTCAGGATCGACAGACTCCTGATGTCCAGAATCACCGTTCCAATCTGTTAGACCTATTTTTAACCACTGTGCCACACGGTTACAAGATTGAACTCACAGCGTCTTTAGGATTGTCCGACCACTGCCTGGTGACGACATCAATCCCTGTAAACTTCAGACCACCAAACGAGAGGCTGAAGAGAAAAGTGTGGCACTATAGGTCAGCAGATTGGTTCAGTCTGCGAGCACATTTTAATGCTTTCCCATGATCAGCTGTCTGTTTTCGGACTTCTGATCCCTCAAGATGTGCCCAGGAAATTGTCAATTAAATTGAAATCACATCCGCGATGGATGGCTTCATCCAATCTCCTGTTAAGGACACTGGTGTAAACTCAAAGCCGTGGTTCAGTCGACAATGCGCTGAAGCAGTGCGACTGAAAAAACGCGGCTTTTGAAGCAAAGAATGGACGGTTACCTCGAGAGTGTTTTCTCTTGAGGTAAAAATAATCTCATTGAATTTAATGTTTCAAAGACCCAATCTTGTCTGATTACGTCTTAAAGGGATCGAAATGAAAATCTAGTATCTTTCAACGGTAGCAATCTTCCGAACAGGCCCTCCATTGATATGCTTGGTGTAACCCTAAGTGACCAGCTCAGGTATGGGGACTCCATCGAAGCCAGAGTAAAGTTAGCCTCCCAAAAACTGGGCATACTGTACAGGGCCCGCAGATATTTTAATAGTACACAACTGCTAACCCTGTACAAATCACAAGTGCGCCCCACAGTTGAATTTGGCAGCCACCTCTGGTCTGGAGCTCCAAAATACCTGAAAAATACCCTTGACTCTACGCAGAAACGGGCGGTCCGTTTAATAGATCCTTGTTCTACCGGTAATACAATGGAAGATGCTCCGAGGAACTACCGTTATTGATCCCTTCGGCACCGGTGCATAGTCGGGAAACACGCCAAACGCGTGCCCAACCTTTGTACACAGTTGACATTTGTCACACGAGAGCGGGTTATTTCTTTGACTCGTTCTTGTGTTAAAAGCTCAGCTGTGGAATGATTTGCCGGCCTCTGTATTTCCTCCTTCCTACAAGTTTCATCACAGGTTTCGTCACTATTTTCAGCGAAGATTCCATCCAAACCTTTTTTTTTAATCACTAGTTTCATCACAAGTTTCATCACATGTTTCTTCACTGCTTTTATCAAAGATTAAAATGCATTTTATTATCACTAGTTTCATTGCAGGTTTCATCACTGTTTTCAGCATATTTCAGAATCTATAACTAGTTTCATTTCCTTCAGGGCTTCCTGTGTGGAGCTAATGTAAAAAAAAATGTGAGCCTGGACCGAGTTGTTCGGCGGTCCATCAGGGCTTATGTCAACTTTGGAGATGCTGTGTGGAGGAGCTTTTAGGAAGAAGAAAAGTAAATCTGTTTCTTGAAGAGACCCATTTCGTAGGAGCTAACTCTTACTATTTACTATTGAAACACTGGGAACAGCATTCCCATCTGATGCTGTTCGAAAGACTGAAATCTATCCATTACAATAGGAGAATCCATCAAATAGATTGTCCATGGTTACAAGGACAAACTTGATGCAAGGGATTCGTACAGGGTCAGCAGTTACCGGACATCTCAGAATCATGCAACTTCAACACCTCCTTTGAAAAGTCTTTAAAAGTGATGAAAAAAATGTGTAAAAAATTGATAAAGCAGGTTATGTTAGGTTTCGGGCTATTTTTCAATTATTTTTTTTTTCACAACTTTTAATGACTTTTCAAAGGGGTGTTGAAATTGCAAGTTTTTGAGTTGTCATTGTTTAGATCACATTTTGAAGAGACACATTAAAGACCTACTAACCATTCCTGTATCCATCGTTGTTCTTAACAGGAATGCTCGATCTCGAAGCCTGCCGAAAAATATTTTTGGGGAAACAGTTTTTTAAGCTGATCTCCGGTATTGTACTGAATCCACCTATGTTAACCCTAGATCACTAACCTTCGTTGAATCGACGACGCAAGATTAAAAAAACCGCGATAAATTTCGCGCTCGCAAACCTCAATTGGCCCTTTACTTCTGCTATTGACGGTAGTGCGGACGATGGGGGGAGTCCACAAGCGCCAATTCAGCAACCATGGCTCGTCGCATCGGCGAAGGTTAGTGATAACGTGACTTTTTATTTTCGCTAGATTTTCACCAAATTTTTATTAGTTTTTAGATTTTCACCAAAACTTTTATCACTTACAATGTTTCTCTCGCATAAATAAAGTTGGTTGTTTTCAGGTGGAAAAAATATAATAAGCAGTAATTGTTGAATGAAACACTAGCATATATTGAATCATTTGGCGGGTACGAGATAAGCCGCCATAGCTCAGTGGTCAGAGCAATCGACCGGCAATCGAGAGGACACGGGTTCAAGTCCCGTTGGCGTCATGTATCTTTTCTCGGAAGATTTTTCAATGTGGATGAGTGTTTCAGGCTGATAATTATTGCTTATAATAATTGTTTTATTTTTAAGTTAAAGCAAGTCTTTGTTTTTGATATTTGAATTGGTTTTTTTTCAAAATTTAATTTTAACTAATTACCCACCAACTTTAAAAATGTTACAATTGTTGATTTTGCATGAAAACTGTGGTCTCATTCTTAAGGCTTTTGATTAATAAATTTGTTTTTCTAAATATGAGAAATAATACAAATAAACACTGTTCATTCATAATAAAAAGAAATACGTACATATTTTGTTTTAATAAAACCCTTAAACCCCCTTTATTTAGTACCGTAGTCGAAACGACGAAGGTTAGTAATAAGCGTCGAAAAATAAGGTTAGTTAGTGATCTAGGGTTAAAGGAGATTAACCTATATCTGTTTCAGCACTGAAGAAACAAAAATATTTTTTTTCCAGAATTTTGTTATTTTTAGAATAATTCAATCCCATAAATGCACAGAAAAATATTGGAAAATTTCGGAAAATCCAATTTTCCGAGAAAACTCACCAGCACGATTGTGACGGCCAGGACTATCTTTATACAAACCAAGATAAATTTGTTTGTAGCAATGACTTACGAAAAAGAGTAATAAAACCAATTTATTTGTGCGAAATTAAGATTTATTATGTTTGAATACGAAAATAACTAACAACTACTTGGATTTAGTGTGAAATAATTTAAAACAGTGTTTATTTCGTGAAAAACACAGGTAGGTTTTACATTTTTCACATAAAATTTTCGTTCGGCTTTTACAATTTTCCATGCGACAAATTCTTGGTGTAACAATATTATCCTCAAATATTGCCAAATGGTCATAACCGTCATATCTCCTATCTGTTACTGGCAGATTCACAGGCTTGTACTGTTTATTTTGGGTATGCTCATATTCTTCTTCGTTCAGATCCTCAGGTGACTTTCTTTTACGTTCTGGAGTTGTAGTAAGCGCTTCACCAACCTCCAAACGAAATTTTAATAAGTCTAAAGGCTTTTTATTTGCAGTTTTTTTGAATTCTTCGCGATACAACAACCATGAATTTACCAAAACCAAGTCCAAAAAGTGTATTATGGTTTTTAAGGTCCATTTTTTTGTTTTCCACACCTCCCATTAGCTTGTTATATTTTTTTGTTTTGATCCACGTACGGTAACACTCCACTAGCTGGTCGCAAATATCCACACCTCCCATTAGCTTGTTATATTTTTTTATTATTTGGGGTGCCCGAACAGCAGCATATGTCTTTGTGGATTTGTTCCACCTCGTGACAGTTGAAAGGGGCTCAGCTCCTGTACAGTTTGACCCAATTAACACTGTTTTTGTATCTCGCCATTTAATTAACGCAATATTCTCGTTGACAAGCTGTTGATGGTCTCCTTGTTGCATCAATTTATCAGGTTTTAATTTCAAACCTCTTAAACGGTTATAGTTCCCGTCCCATGAAAACCTATTTGAGCTAATTTTTCTAAAAGGGCGAGTGTTGTAAAATACCTATCGAAATATAGGCAGCTGTTAGGTGGTAAAGTTTGTGCTAAGCGCAGAATGACACCAGGACCTAGGCCTAACTCTCTGTTGGGAAGTGGAGTGGACGGTCCTTGATAGATTTCAAAATCTACCACTAGCCCACTAGAGGAGGCTACAACGAAGTTTTTTAAACCTGTGGGTCGAGGTTTGTTTCTAACAAACTGCCGAACAGGACACCTACCTGTGAAAGGTATCATTTGCTCATCTATTGAATAAGTTCTGCCAGCTCGTTCAAGACTAAGGCATGTCTTCCTGACAGCATCAATAACTGGTTGTACCTTCCACAGCTTGTTTTGATGATGATCAGATTGAGGAGTGACGGTATCGACAAAATGGAGGGAAGAACGCAGTAAAAAAAATCTATCTCGTGTTAATATCGGTGCAATAGATTCTTGTCTATATTTTTTATTCCAGTACATGTGAATTCGCGGGTAGGGAATACAGCCCATGATAATGTGTATTCCAAATAGTTTTTTCATCTCAGGAACGGTTGTGTTGAGTAATTTACCGTTCTTCAGAAGATGATATCGGCTGGAGAAGTCAACTGCTTTTTCAAAAAAGTCATCATTGAAGTAATCATTAAAGTACTCAAGTGGTGAACGTACCTCAACATTTGTTCTATCAGAACAAATGTTGAGGTACCTTCCAAATCGTGTCTCCTTCCAAATCGGTCTCCTCACAGATGAAGTAGATGCAACAGGTTCTACATCATCCAACACATCATCATTTTGATGGTCATTCTCTTCCACGTCTGGAATCTGAGGAATGGATCTATCCGCTAATAATGCGAGGGTATCAGCAACAAGGTCCTCATCCTCACTCGAATATCCTTCTATTTCCGAATCGATTCCATCTCCAATAGCATTCAGGACAAAATTTTCGAATCCTTCATCATCTGGTGATGTTTCAGGAATTTCACCTTAAAAAAATATTTAAAAAAAAATAAAAACATACTCCTATACAATTTTATTATGCCCAAACATAGTTACAATGAATATCTGGTGTTATTAGTGAGACGTTATCTCATTGAAAAAGAAAGAAAAAGAGAAAAATTATAACACTTCGCAAATATTTATCGGACAGAATTGGAATGGAATGTATGAGAATAAACCTGACCAACACGCCCGTGCTGGTGTTAATATTTTCATTAATAAACAACACAATGCTGAATATCATACTAAAAAAATAGAATCAACTCATTGATTAACACGTTTGGTTAAAATTGATATTTATTAAGTAGGTACTTGTTCTATGGGATTACTTCTAGGCAAGTACCTACCTAATTTTATTATTTTATTTCTGTTTCATTATTCGAATTAGTTCTATAGAAGAAAACAAAAGTAGGTAGCTAAAATGTCTTACGAAAAAAATGTGTTCCAATAAGCAGATCACAATGTAAATCCTATAAAAAATCAGGATTATATAAATAAAAGAATAATAAATTACGACCAGATAAACAACACAAAACAAGCGTTTGATTTACAAAAGTGAGTACCACAGAAAACCTCCACCTGAAATCAAACAAGAGCGTAAAAAACGCCATATGGTCCTTCGATAGCCAGATGAAAACCAGCAAATCCAGCCAGAAGTCCGGTCGTACATCATAAGGCATAAAAAATAATAATTTTTGTAAAATCACGCGTAGAATTCGCCACCAAGAGCCACTCTTTTTGCGTGATATTATAATCTAAGGCTTAATTTCGGTTTACGGAAGGTCTTCCAAAATAATAAAACTTTTTTTTTTATACTAACTATTGGCTGGAGAATCCGAATCCGAAAGAATTTTTTTTCGGAAAGCAATATTAACAAAGTTACACGACTTTAAAATTTTCTATACGCATACATGAAAATCGACATATTGGAAGTATTATGACAGTTTAAAGTCATAGAAACAGCCACATAAAATTAAGTGTTGCCATATCAATAACTAACTTAAGTAATTATTTTTTATAAATTTTACTCACTTTTGGCGTAAACGCTAAACTACTTGAAAACAGGGATATTTTTTTAAATTGACGCGAGCAGGCGGTATAAAGGGGCACAAACCATGTGACACAAACCTAGCGTAGCCGTTAAACTACTTGAAAACGTAGGCTGTTTTTTAAAATTGACGCGAGCAGGCGGTATAAAGGGACACAAACCATGTTACACAAACCTAGCGTTAGGTTAGGTTAGGTTAGGTTAGGTTAGGTTAGGGACGCGAGCAGGCGGTATAAAGGGGCACAAACCATGTTACACAAACCTAGCGTAGCCGCTAAACTACTTGAAAACAGGGATGTTTTTTTGCCGTGACGCGAGCAGGCGGTATAAAGGGGCACAAACCATGTTACACAAACCTAGCGTTAGGTTAGGTTAGGTTAGGTTAGGTTAGGGACGCGAGCAGGCGGTATAAAGCGGCACAAACCATGTTACACAAACCTAGCGTTAGGTTAGGTTACGCATTTTTAAGACTACGAATTTTCATACTTCGTCGATTTATAAGGTATGTTTGATGATATTATTGCATGGTAACATTTAATTTTGTGTGGTAAAACATTTTTCTAGTTTATCTATGACTTTAAACTGTCATAATACTTCCAATATGTCGATTTTCATGTGTGCCTATAGAAAATTTTAAAGTCGTGTAACTTTGTTAATATTGCTTTCCGAAAAAAAATTCTTTCAGTTTTGGATTTTCCGGCCCATAATTAGTATAAAAAAAAAAAAAAAATTATTTTGGAAGACCTTCCGTAAACCGAAATTATTCCTAATCTAATTATATTATATTATATATATAAGGTGGTACAAACAAAAGGTTATTTTAAATAATTTAATGTGTATGTTTGTGTAAAAAATTCTTCATTATGCCACAAACATTAAAATCACTGGTGAAGAAGCGCGGTGAATTGAAAGCACAATTAACACGGTTTAAGAATTACCTACGAAGTGATTCAGTTGATGTAATAGAAACGGAAACAAGATTAGAGGAGGTAAACTCATTGTTAAATCGCTTTAAGAATATACAATCTCAGATCGAAGAGTTTGATAGTAACTCAGATGAAGCAGATAGCCAACTTGAGTGTTTTGAATTAGAATATTATCAAGTAGTGACGTTAGCAAAAAAATCCATAAAAAGCATTGAAAAAATTGATGATACTAACAATATTAAAATCAAATTACCAACGTTTTCGCTTCCAGAATTTAGTGGTGATTACTCGAAATGGTTATCTTTTAAGGATGCTTTCATCACATTAGTGGGTAATAACAAATCTTTAGATAATTTCCAGAAAAATTACTATTTGCGTGACTGTTTAAAAGGAAAGGCCTCAGAAATATTAGACGCACTTGAAATTACCCAAGACAATTTCGAAATAGCTTGGCAGGTTTTATCAAATAGATTTGAAAATAAGCGTGTAATAGCTAATCAACATTTATATTCATTGTTTAAGCTCAAGGAATTAAAACAGGAAAGTCACGTAGCCTTGAGAAATTTATTAGATCAAACACAATTACATTTGAATTCATTGAAAAACATAGGTCTACCCACGGAGTATTGGGATGTAATAATAATTTATATTTTAGCCAACAAATTAGATTCCAATACCCGGATCTATTGGGAACAATATCCAACTAAAGAAAAAATACCGACATTGCAAGAATTTTTAAAATGTTTGACAGATCGGGCGATAGTATTGGAAGCATCGGAAGCAACATGTTCCACAGCCAAACCTGTATTTGCGCATCATAAACTGTCAAGTTACAAAAAGGAATCTTCAGTTTCATTATTGTCGCAAAGGTTGAAATGCATTGTTTGTAAGGAAAATCATAAGATTTATTTCTGTAAACAGTTTTTGAAACTAAACCAACATGAACGGTTTGAGAAAATCAAGCAATTACAAGCTTGCATCAAGTGTTTAAATGTAGGTCATTCAACTAAAGAATGCAGGAGTAAGAATAATTGTAGAACTTGCAATAAGGCAGGACACAACACGTTACTCCATATTTTCCCTAAAGAGGATCAAGACACTGAGAATAGCATGGATCAAGTACCAGTCTCAAACCATTCCACCTGTGGAGAAACAGAAAAAACAATTTTGTTATCAACGGCAATGGTGAACGTAAAGGACAGTAATGGAATTATTCATTCAGCGAGAGTATTGTTGGATAATGGTTCTCAGGTGAATTTCATAACTGAACGATTTGCTAAAAAATTAAACATAAAGTACAAGTCATTAAATATGCCGGTCTCTGGGTTACATAATAATATAACAAATATAAAGAAGAGCATCTCGTTTGAATTTTCATCAATAAACTCTAATTACAAAAAACTTGTTACTTGCTTGGTATTACAAGAAATCACCAGCAAGTTACCGCAGACCTCTTTTCCAAAAAGGGAGGCAAACATACCACCAGGATTGAAATTGGCCGATCCTGAATTTTCCACTTCCGGTCATGTGGATATATTACTCGGCTCTGAACTATTTTGGGAAATGCTGACCACTGACCAATTGAGATTAGGAACAATTGGACCTACGCTGCAACGCACTGAACTTGGATGGATATTATCCGGGCCAATTAGAACGTGCACTACAAAAAAGGAGCAAGAATCATCCTCATGTCACTTATCTTTAAATATGATTCACAATCAAATTGAAAGATTTTGGAAACAGGAGGAATTGGTGTCCATCAAGCACAAAAATTATGAAGAAAAGGCATGTGAAGAGAGCTTCACGTCCACCCAAAAAAGGGATGAAAATGGGCGTTTTGAAGTAAGCTTACCATTCCGACCTTGTATAGATCAAATAGGTACTTCCTTGCCTATGGCAAAAAAAAAGATTTTTAAACTTGGAAAAGAAATTATCTTCTAATATGGATTTGAAACTTCAATACATTAAATTCATGGAAGAATATGAAAACTTAGGTCATATAACAAAATTTGAACCAGTTTCAAATGAAGAAAAATCATACTATTTACCTCATCATGCAATCAAAAAGGAAACCAGCAGCACTACCAAACTAAGAGTGGTGTTCGACGGCTCCGCAAAAACCTCCAGCGGGATATCAATAAACGACGCGTTAATGGTTGTTCCAATAATACAAAATGATTTATACACCCATTTGTTGAATTTTAGAAAATATCAAGTGGTATTGACGGCTGACATAGAGAAAATGTACAGGCAGGTCAACATTAGAGAGGAGGACCGCGTCTTCCAAAAAATACTTTGGCGAGCATCTCCAGAAGAGGAAATGGGCCACTTCAAGTTAAATACGATAACTTATAGTATGGGACCGTCATCTTTCTTAGCCACGCGTTGCTTGAAGCAGCTGAGTATGGAAAACGCACACTTGTATCCTGAAGCTAGTCTCATTTTAGAGAAAGATTTTTACATGGATGATCTAATTACAGGTGGAGACGATGTGGAATCCTGTAATTTGTTAAAAGAACAGTTAATCTCCATAATGAATTCGGCCAGTATGAACTTTAGAAAATGGCGGTCTAATTCTTCTGATTTGTCATCGGAGGCCGGTCAGGCCACTGATATGGTAATTTTGGACAAACCAGAAGGAGAAAAAATTCTAGGCTTAGCTTGGAATTGCCAAAAAGATAGTTTTTTATATCACGTGGTACTACCGTCACATCCTATTTATAATAAACGGAATATTTTGTCGCTGATTGCTGATTGCTAGTGAATGCTAAACTTATTATGCAGAGATTATGGCAAGAAAAGATATCTTGGGATGAAGAAATACCTATAGAAATTCTGAAGCTTTGGAAAAAATATTTAGAAGATTTAAAAGGTGTAAATTCTTTTCAAATACCTAGAAAAATTATATGTAATCAAACTGTAAATATACAATTGCACGGATTTTGTGACGCATCCCAAAAAGCATATGCTGCTTGCGTATATGTGCTATCCACAGACCAATCAGGAAAACGGCATTCTCAATTAATCACAGCTAAATCAAGAGTAGCTCCATTAAAAACCATTTCCTTGCCTAAATTGGAATTATGTGGTGCTGTTCTGTTAACAAAAGTTGTTGAAAAAGTAAAGGAATCCCTACTTATACCTTTGGATAAAACATTTTATTGGTGTGATTCCACTATAACTCTATGCTGGATAGGAAATCAACCAGCGCGATGGAATACATTCGTTGCAAACAGAGTTGCAGAAATACAGGAAAGAAGCGAAACCAGTCAATGGAAGCATGTCAACTCCGAAGATAACGCTGCGGATATTTTATCAAGAGGAACCAGTGCTAAAAGTCTATTTTCTTCAGAAATCTGGTGGAGAGGTCCTAATTGGTTAACTCAAGATGAAGTAACTTGGCCGAACTATAAGGAAATTTGCATCGATCCACCGGAATTAAAAACCAAAATAAATTTAACCGTCAGTATGAATATAGATTGGGAATTGTTTTATCGTTTTTCCTCTCTCACGCGTTTACAAAGAGTAACTGCTTATATCCTACGTTTCATTAATAATACAAGAAAAACACATACATTTAGCGGACAACTTTCTATAATAGAATTAAACAAGTCATTACATCATTAATAATAGTCGCTCAATCTTATTCATTTTCAAAGGAAATTAAAACATTAAAGGCGGGAAAAAACTTAGATAAAAGCAGTCATCTCAAATCATTAAGCCCATTTATACATATGGATTTATTGCATGTAGGTGGGAGATTATCCAGAGGAAAACTGATACATGAAGCACAAAAACATCCGATATTACTACCTCACGATCACCCTCTAACAAAGTTAATCATTAAACATTTTCATTATACAAATTTGCATGTAGGTACTCAAACGTTACTAGCACTTATTAGGCTAAAATATTGGCCTATAATGGCAAAAAATGCTATTAAAAAAATACTCAAAAATTGTATTGTATGCTTCAAATGCAGTCCAAAAACAAGTCATCAAATAATGTCTGATCTTCCAGAGGATAGAGTGTCACCATGTAGATCGTTCTATGTTACAGGACTGGATTACGCAGGGCCAATCTTAATAAAGTCTGGAATCAGTAGGAGATCCAATTCAGTCAAGTCTTATATCTGTTTATTTATATGCTTCTCTACTAAAGCAGTTCATTTAGAACTGGTCACCTCTCTGACTGCAGATGCATTTCTTAATTGTTTAAAGCGTTTCATTTCTAGACGTGGAAAACCTAGTAAATTGTATTCTGATAATGCTACTACATTTGTTGGAGCGAATAATGAATTGAAAAATATGTATAATTTATATGTCTCTCAAAAGGAAATAGCTAATTACTTAACTAACATGTCTATTCAGTGGGTTTTTATCCCACCTAAAGGTCCTCATCATGGAGGTCTTTGGGAATCTAACATAAAAAGTGTGAAATATCACGTAAAAAGAGTGGCAAATGTCTCTTCATTAACATATGAAGAGATGTGTACGTTATTATACCAAATAGAGTCCTGCATAAATTCTAGGCCTTTAATTCCACTATCCAATGATCCCCTCGACCTCTTCGCACTTACTCCAGGTCACTTTCTTATTGGTGATAACCTGTCAGCTGTAGCTGAACCTGACCTACAACAGATTCCATAAACAGACTTAATAATTTCCAAAAACTAAGCCAGCTAAAGACAGAGCTTCTGGTCAAGATGGAGAATTGAATATCTGGGAGAGCTGCAGCAAAGGACTAAATGGACGGATGGGAACAGGCGACAACTAAAGACTGGGGACTTAGTTATCATCAAAGACGACAACGCACCACCAAATTTATGGAGGATGGGAAGTGTCATCGCCACTCACCCTGGACAAGATAGGATAACCCGTGTAGTCACCTTGAAGACGCAGCAAGGGTCTATGAAAAGACCCATTACCAAATTGTATCTTCTACCGATGGACGATGCTATCACTTAGAAGACCTGGATCAAAATAAACCACTAACATCTAAGAAGAGCAGTATCAAAAAGAAGTCCTCTTTACTAAGGCCAAGGATCAAAAAGAAGCCATCTTTCTTGAGGACAAGAACTGCAGAGGCTATCGATCTAGGATCAAGAAGATGAACTTTTTTTAATTTAGTGTTATTTTTTTTTTATGCTTCTTCTAATGATTTACTTCAATTTATTATTTTATTGTTTCTAAACTAACTACAACAATCAATGAATTACGATATATGTATTAGCTAGTTTCAGCTCTCTTTTTATTTTTAAGAAATAATTTAATCTTTCTAATTAAAAAAAATATATATTCTGACAAATAATAATAATCAATTTTAACTTTTATATGGTTCTAAAAAGAACTTTCATTTAATTTCAGCCCTTTTTGTCGGGGAGCTATGGTTAAAATTGATATTTATTAAGTAGATACTTGTTCTATGGGATTACTTCTAGGCAAGTACCTACCTAATTTTATTATTTTATTTCTGTTTCATTATTCGAATTAGTTCTATAGAAGAAAACAAAAGTAGGTAGTTTATATGTCTTACGAAAAAAATGTGTTCCAATAAGCAGATCACAATGTAAATCCTATAAAAAATCAGGATTATATAAATAAAAGAATAATAAATTACGACCAGATAAACAACACAAAACAAGCGTTTGATTTACAAAAGTGAGTACCACAGAAAACCTCCACCTGAAATCAAACAAGAGCGTAATAAACGCCAAAGTTAACTACATAAATAACACGGTGAATTACTTAAATAGTTTATATATTTGTATTTATAAATAACTTACGAGGTAGAGGTTGGCTCCATTGTTGACGCGACATTTTGACAGTTTTTAATGATGCCCCTAGCGGTAAATTTTGGAAACAATGGCCAGTAGGGCTTAGATACATGCCTGCACGGTCATTGTAGGCCGGAATACCAACGAAATTTAAAACCGTTTTCGAGAAATATTTTTATAAACGGACCCGCACAATCGTATCAGCCAGTGCTGAAAGGGATTTGTCCCTATACTCGTCGGAGATCCCACGAACTTTTCTACGCTCTGAAAGCCAGAACTTCTTCCTTTCAGAATGTGCCATTAAACAGAGCAATTTAACTGCTTAACGATTCTGCATTGAGCGTCGACATATTCAATGTTACCTATAGAGAGTTCAGTAAATACCTTTTGACATAGGTCACAACATAGTGAAACTGCCCCCCCCGAACTTTTTTTTCTTATTTTTAAATTTTGTAATCTTCTCCGTAATAATTTGGTGTATAACTGTTTTATAAGAATGCTGAGAATGTGAATAAATAAATAAATTTGAAATGTTGTATACAAAAAAAGATGTTTTATATATTTTACAAAATTGAACTTTATTTTTAACATTTTACAGTGTAATACAAAAATAATGAATGTGTATTGAACATAAAGATTTATTAAGATATTTTTAATTGTATGTAAGGTTGAAGGAGCGCTCATTGTCTCTTCTGACAATATTATGCATTGCAGAGAGCTGTTCTAGTTTGCTGGATATTTGTGCCGTAGAAGAATCTATCCACTGCATGGACGACATGTGTGCGTTGAGTATCTTACCAATTTGAGCAATCTGTAAAAAAAAAGTATATTAATTACAATTTTCACGACAAGCACGACATTATAAATGAAATTATGTTGAAAACCATAAAACCATTGCAAGATTCTGTAGTTCCCAAAGAGTTCGATGGGCTGGCCATAAAGAAAAAAATTAGTGTGTAATTCACACACGATAGAAGTGAAACTAGAAAGTCACTAGACGTCGCTTTCTTTTGCCTGTTTATTTTAAAGTGGTTTGAAGATTGGATATTGATTTAAAAAAACAAGAATGTTTATTTTTTTTGGATTTCGTAGGATTCGAAGCTCCATCCTCTGGATTTCTCTGGCCGTTGAGATTTACGACGCACTATACCACTGCGCTATGGAACGCACTCGGCGAGGCGCGAATTTACGCATTACATTCCGACGACCCGTAAAAAAACAAAGCGGCCAAGAGCACAAACCTATCCTTTTTATATCTCAACGAATAGAAGCCTTGAGTGCAGTTTGAAGCTTCGCAGGTGCCGTAGTGCGTCATTTCCATTTCATCCGAATTTCAAATCACTCTAATGGGGCTAAGGAAGTTTCACTTCAAAAATGCCTGATAATAGGACACTTTTCCAGAGTGGTAGATTTCATATTGTTGAAATACCACCATTCAGAATTAAAATGTTGCTTGAAACGATGTTACATAAAGGATTTTGTAACCAGAAGTGGGGATCCCTTTAGGCATAGCTTTAGTTGTTTTTATGAGAATACCTCACAAGAGTCCCAGCTACTCCCGTCTGGAGCCAGTGAGACTTGACATCTCCAATTGGGGTATGTTGTGAGGCTGAAGGTGGTAGGGAGAGGAAGGAGATGGGAAGAGGAAGGTGGGGAAGTACCTGGCTATTCGGGTCAGGTCACCAAACGCGGCTAAAGTCATTTCAAGCAACGTTTCAATTCTGAATGGTGGTCTTACACCAGGGCGATACTGAGAATATCTTCCAGTCTGGAACATGCCGCAAATATACTAAGTATTATTTTTAATTAATTAATTGTGAAATAACATAAATTAATGAAATAAATTCGGGCACTTTTATTATCTATGGTTTGTATTGGCCAGATTGGGACATTGCATTATTTTTTGTCCGAGCGATTGTCAAGTCTGCGAACAAGCAACCAGTTTTGGAGATGGGAAAAGGGGACCAGGCATTCTTTGCACAGCAATCCAAGGCTCGGGGCAACCTCTAGGCTGAGAGATGTCCAATCCACTCTTTATTATTATTTTACATAACTTGAGTTTTCATCCTTGGAGTTTTGAACAAGCAACCAGTTTTGGAAATGGGAAAAGGGGACCAGGCATTCTTTGCACAGCATTCCAAGGCTCGGGGCAACCTCTAGGCTGAGAGATGTCCAATCCACTCTTTATTATTATTTTACATAACTTGAATTTTCATCCTTGGAGTTTTGGAAGTCGAAGGACATTCATTGAATCTGCAAAGTGCAACAGAATTTACATGAAGATCCTGGATGAATAAATCCCAGATCTCTTGAGGGATTGTTTTTGGACTTCTGGCTCCAGCCACCGTTCTCTGCACACTTTAACATCGCCACATACCGCACGGTAACGCACTATGTTAAGTCTAAGTTTAAATCTCACAACGTAAAACTGTGAACAGGAGAATTTTCCAGTTGATATTGTTTTGTTAAAATTACCTGCCTGTTTTCCCTACGTTTATACATATTTTTTAAGCATACATCCTGCAGGCCTATTATAAACAAGACTTTTTGATTGTCAGCTATCTTCCAACCTTACTACATATCGATCGTCCAGTTGATTAGTCAGACATCTCTGTCAAAATTTGAGTATGCAGTTATATGGAAAAGTGTGCCTTCTATCTGGTACATTATTCACATTACTCAAAAACACCAAGTGAACTAATCAAAATGTTGATGTGTTCTGGGTCACTAGGAGGATATTTCAAAATATCATACTAATGTACCAGGTCGTTGTGCCTCCCTGTATTATTTTATAGCTTATTTAATATGTAAAACACATACGCATGTAAATAATATATATATATATATATAATAAGTTGAGAGGTTTAATTAATTTATAAATAAAACACTTGTGTTGCAAAGTTTTTTAACAAAGAAACGACATTTATGTTTATTTTATGGCAAGGTACTGTTTAATGTACAATTTATTTTATGTACTGGCAATTTTGAATGCTGGTCACACCGGAAAGACTAGATGTAGTTCCAAATGCTACCGCAAAATCATTCCGTCCCGAATTGTCCTGGTGTGTACAGCTATCAGATTTAGCCCTGCAACTTTCTGATATTTAATATTGTGTCGCGATCGTGTTTGACTATTACAATAAAAAGAGAATTTATAAAAACCTTCAAATCATTTATTTAACTCCCATGACACATATGGAAGTGTTGATTTGGTAAGATAAACACCTTTTCCCATATTGGTGACCCTCGACGCTGGACTCCATATTGGTGATCCGATTTTAAAAAATGAAGCACGTACAGAACCAGCCAGACATTTTGGACGGAATCCTTGGAAAAAAGTAAGTCCCTTTTCATTTTTAGTAATGTAAAATCATCCATCCATCCAAGTAAAATATTTTTAAAAAACAAAAGCCTGTTGAATTTATCACGAGATACGTATTTACCATTACGTAACTCGTATTTTGCATCTTTTTAAATCAATGATATACTCGTATTATATCCACTAATGCATTTTGAAATGTTCATGTCATCAAAAAAGAATTAAGTGCGTTTCAAAACATTTTCAGACAGACGTGTGTCGCCATTGATCCAGAAAAACTGCCGACTTCAACTGCAGACCACGCAGTTCAAATACAAAATACGCACACGAGACTCCCAGAATCCTGCAAAAGAATAACCAGCTCCACATCGCATTCTCCAGGATCACACCATTGCAGTCAAGACCACATCAAATCAACATCAGATCATCCGAGTCGTAAATTTTAAAAAATCTACCTATCTTTTCTGAACATTTTTTTCACTACCTAAATGAAACAAAATTTGACTGTCAAACTGTTTCAAATTTAAAAACATTCCATTTAACATTTTGAACGTGATATGCATTTTTTACATAAACAATTGACAAATTAATTAAGAACTATCGCTGCATATTTTATTCAATTTTAAATTTTAACATTCTTTTACAACTCGCTTGTCATAATATTTTTGTTTGCCTTGAAATCTATTCCCATAATACTGAAATGAATCCCGACGACCAACCTAGCGTCTCCACAAGCATGTCAATAAATGACCTCTCGATGATACTCCAATTGCAGAAACAAATAGCTTCACTCACGGATGAAATACAACAATTTAAAATGAAGCGAAATAATTCATATACACACTCATCTGCCTTCCATGAGCATCGATCATACAATCCTCAGCGTAACGGGCAACAAAACCCATCATCACAACAGCCGCCCGCTGGCAGACATAGATCCAACTCCCGCCGTAGAACCCCTAGAAGAGCACCGACGGAAACATGCTATTACCACGCTAGATTTGGTGATAACGCTCGCAAATGCTTAAAACCATGCAAATTTTTCTCCAATTCATCGGGACAGGGGAATCTCGCAATAGGGACTTGCGAAATTCCCACAAACAACTGCCGTCTCTTTATATTCGACGTTGAGACTCTCCAGAAGTTTCTTGTTGACACAGGCGCAGATATCTCAGTTATTCCGAGAACTTTTAAGATAGCGAAGACCTGCATAACATCCGACACATATCCCATCAATCTTTATGGAGCCAATGGTATACCCATTAAAACATTCGGCATGCGTACTGTAGAGCTAAATTTCGGCCTGCGACGAACGATGAAATGGCGATTCATCATAGTTGATGTCTCCAGACCTATTCTCGGTACGGATTTCCTTCATCATTATAATCTTACGGTCAATCTTAAACAAGCTATTCTCTCGGACTCATCAACTGGACTAAGGATTCGAGGAACTACATACAGAGGACCCTCATCCGGAATATCTACTATATCCTCCTCACAAAAATATAGAGATATTATCAGCAAATACCCAGGCTTGACGCGACCAGACATGAAGAACCTGGACATAGTGAAACATTCTGTGACACACTGTATAGAGACGAAAGGTCCACCTGTCACAGAACGTGCACGTCGCCTAGCCACAGCCCTTCTTGAAGCAGCTAAGAAAGAGTTTAAATTTCTCATGGAACAAGGTATTTGCCGGCGGTCCAAAAGCAATTGGGCGAGCCCCCTACATATGGTCAAGAGCCCCCTACATATGGTGAATGGCGTCCGTGTGGAGACTACAGACGACTTAATGCAAAGACCATCCCAGATAAATACCCAATTCCCCAACTTCAAGACTTCGCACACAAACTTTCAAAAGCGAAAATCTTCACCACACTAGACATGACCAGAGCCTACCACCAAATACCCGTAGAACCCGAAGACATACCGAAAACCGCCATTATCACTCCCTTCGGTTTATACGAATTCACTTCCATGCAGTTCGGTTTAACGAATGCAGCTCAAACCTTCCAGCGGTTCATGCACGCTGTGACACGAGACTTGGAATTCTGTTTTGTGTATCTGGACGACATCCTAATAGCATCGGAAAACGAAGATGAACACAGAAGGCATTTGGACGCACTTTTCCAACGCCTCGCCGACAACGGTTTGGTAATCAATCTTAGTAAATGTCAATTTGGTCTACCAACCGTCAACTTTCTTGGTCATACAATCACACCTGAGGGTATGTGCCCCATCAAAGAGAAAGTTACAGCAATTACGGAATTTCCTTTGCCGAAAACCGCAAAGGACCTCAGAAGCTTTCTGGGAATGCTGAACTATTATCGTAAATTTCTACCAAACTCAATCAGCACCCAAGCAAAACTTTTTGACCTAATAACAATACACAATACCCGAGCCAAAAACAACGAACTTCTCCAAACTCCTTTTTTCAAAACCACCTTCGGGCAAAGACACTCTAAATACATAGCTTGCAAACTTTACAATACACTACCAACTACGATCAGACAAAGTGACTCCTTTACAAAATTCAAACAAGATATTAAAAAATGGATTATAAGTATTGGACGCCACACTATCACAAATATCTGTAAAATAAATCACACATAGACAGAAATAACTATTCACATACAACCTAACCCATATAAAATAAATGAAAATAATGGAATCCTGTCAAATTTAACCTATAAATAGATTAGGCAGAATTTATTTCATTACTCCATCTCCAACATTTATAAAATAACTCTCTTTAAAAGATTTACCACCCTTCCAATCACCCTTCTGTTTTAATTCTATTCATAATATGTATTTTACCTGAAATATCCTTGTAACTACTATATTCATTTATATACCTGTACGCCTGTCTCGACACAGGTATACCCTAGTGAGACAGGCATACAAATAAAACCATTGTAAATATATTTTATTATAGATAAATAAATAAAAAAAAATAAAAAAAAAAAAAAATAACCGGTTACAAAAAGAACGACAAGCGCACACTGACCTGGACTCCGGAACTAACAGCAGCGTTCGACGAATGCAAACATCATCTCGCAACTGCTACTCTACTAGTGCACCCGGACCCAGAGGCCAAGATCGCCATTATGGTTGATTCCTCGGACATCGCTATAGGAGCATCATTTCAACAAAATAAAGGAAACACATGGCAACCTTTAGGATTTTTCTCCCGGAAGTTCACAACGCCACAGCGGAAGTATAGTACCTTCGACCGTGAACTCACTGGTGTCTACGAGGCGATTAAATTTTTTCGAAACAATATCGAAGGTCGTATATTCACAATCTACACAGACCACAAACCAATCACCTTCGCATTCAGCAAAAAGCGAGCCTCCAGCTCTCCACGCCAAGAGAGACAATTGGATTACATTGCGCAATTTACTACAGACATCAGACACATTCCCGGACATGAGAACACCGTAGCAGACACCCTTTCTCGCATAGAAGAAATATCAAGTCCTTCTGCTATTGACTATGGACCAATGGGACAAGAACAGAGTCACGACGACGAACTTACTAAGTCAATTGAGGACTCTTCCCTTGTTCTACGTCAAATGATAATCCCTGGTACTGACTCATCCGTATGGTGTGACATATCCACCGGACATGTCAGACCCTTCGTACCGAAGACGATGAGGACTCAAGTGATGGAATGCATCCATTCCGTATGCCACCCAGGTATATTAGGAACCACCAACACAGTGAAAAGGAGATTTGTCTGGCCCAACATGGCTAGAGACATTAAAATATTTGTAAAGCAATGCATCGCTTGTCAAAAATCCAAAATCTCCCGACATACAGTTGCACCCACAGCAACGTACTTGCTACCAGAGGACCGTTTCCGCAACATCCATATTGATTTGGTCGGACCTCTACCAGTGTGCAGTGAACATCAATACCTACTCACTATAATTGATAGATTTACCCGCTGGCCAGAAGCAGTTCCACTGAAGGATATGACAGCCGAGACTGTCGCTACTGCCCTGATCTCCCACTGGATCGCCCATCATGGAGTTCCAGAAACCATCACAACAGATCAAGGACGTCAGTTTGAATCTCATCTTTTCAAGAAACTGACAGAAAAATTCGGCATTAAACATTCAAGGACCACCGCATATCATCCTCAGACAAACGGCATGATAGAAAGGTGGCACCGCACGCTGAAATCATCATAATGGCTCACGAAGATCAGAACTGGTTACAAAATCTCCCTCTAATCATGCTAGGTTTGAGAACTACAGTTCGGGAAGACCTCAAAAGCTCACCTGCCGAATTGACTTATGGTAGGACTTTAAGGTTACCCAGCGACTTCTTCGCAACAACGCCACGCGAGGAGCCTGACACATATGTCGGCCGCCTGCAACGAAGATTTGAAGACATTCGACCCACTCCTGCCAACTCACATGGTACTGGAAAATTCTTTGTGCACAAGGACCTCCAAACTTCCAGCCACGTCTTCCTCCGAAACGACGCTGGACGGAAACCACTCCAAGAACCTTATGATGGTCCATACAAGGTAGAAGAAAGGGACGCAAAAACGTACGTTATTAACGTAAAAGGAAAGCCCAAAAGAGTTTCCATTGACAGGCTGAAACCCGCTTTCCTTCCCGCTGAAATTGAGGTACCTATCTCCACATCTGTCGCAAAACCTCCACCTGTACCTGTAAAAATGAATACAACTAGGTCTGGTCGGACAGTTCGTTTCACAGACAGATACCAGTCTGCATAGACATAGAGAATAAATGGAATATATTTTTAAAAAGTATAATTCATTATATTGCATGCAAATATTTACAAACATGTCAAAATCAAAAGCACATCTTTCAACAGGATTTTAAAAATACTTACTTGGCTAACCAATTTCCTAGAGTATACAAATTTTCATTAATTTTTGAGCTCTAAGTTAATTAATTTACAATATTGTGATGTACATACAAATCTATTCTCACCGAGAAAATCCATAACCATGTTTTTATATTAGTTATTAAGAAAATATTTTTATACTCCTTGTTTATAGAGACGTGACGCCGTATTATTTTTCCACATTTTGCATGTGACGCCTATATACCACCTCTCTAAAAACAAAGGACGTACGTTATACATATGTACTAGTTATTATTTTTCCGTGTACTTAAAAATAGCGATGACATCTGTAAGAACACGTCGAAGATATATAGGTTTTTAATTTTTCAAAAGCGCTGCGTGAATTGAAATCACCCGCTAAATTATGTTTTATTTATTTCTTCTAAACATTTTTGTAAAAATCAGTTGAACAAACTTTACATTGTATAATAAACTTTTCACGTCTAAACGTTTCACATGAAATTACACTTGTTTATAAACGATCCAGTTCATCAGTATGACACTTTCAAATATTCTACGCAGAAAAAATAACATTTTGTTTAATAGGCCACTTGCATCGCATTTTTTAAAAAAAATTTCCGGTTTAGGCAAATATTCTAAGACATTCTGTATTTTTTTTTTTTTAATCGTATTTTTTAAACCCTGGGGATTTTTTGAAAATTTCAAACCGAAAAATCAGACCATTTTTTATAAACCGGAAAGACGGGACATAATTTTATAGGTGTGACAAAACGATAATTACATAGCCGAAAATCATTTAAAAAAAAAGAACGTTTTCCACACGAATGGCACAGTAGAATAACGAGGCATACCAAAAATATTACATCTCATAAATATTTTTTTCCTTGATCCATCTTATTGATCATAAATCATTATAATGTACAGCGTCTGTATTACTAAATTCAATGTAATATACTTGAACTTGTAAATTGTAATAATAATAAGAATATTATAAAATTTTATTTTGTTAAAATCAGCACCATAATCATTATACCTCTAAAACATGTACCGACATCATCTTCACGTTCTGAAGAGAACCCCGTACCCATTAATTGTACGGGGTTCTCTTCAGAACATCTGTCAAAAAATCAAACCAAATGATAAGTTCGCAGAGAACAAACAATAAATCTAGTGAACGAATTCAAAAATTCGCCTGAAATCAAAGTGATGCCATATAAAAAAATAAATCAGTGTGGAATTTTATAAAATTAATAGGAACATTTTCGGCGACGGGACATTTTCATGTAGTGACGTCGGATTTATTTATTTAAAAATTAAAAAAACTGTACATTTCTAAAAATTTTTACTAACATTTTCGTAATCTTAGTAAAAAAACTCTATCCACACGATTTTTTCCAAGTCGTTATGAAGTCCATGCAAGTGGCCTATTCACAAGATTTTCTGTATTATTTTTGATTTTATTGTGTTTACGAGTAATCTAATTATTGTACCAGAGGATACGCATTTACATATGTATATGTAACTGTATACTATAAATTATATAAATTTCAATACAAAGTGTAATATAAATTTCAATTTTACAAAACTCCATTATGTCAGTACAAAGTTTTTAATATTTTTACATAATGTTATAATTTTACATAACTCTTAACAATATTTGTTTAAATATGCAACAACCTTATAGTGTTCACATGCTTTGCCATATCAGATTGCTAGCTTATGTATTTAATTTTTTTCAGCAATCCACTTAAATTTTATTATGTTTTCCCGCACTCTAATGCTGGGGGGGAGGTATATGGCAAGGTACTGTTTAATGTACAATTTATTTTATGTACTGGCAATTTTGAATGCTGGTCACACCGGAAAGACTAGATGTAGTTCCAAATGCTACCGCAAAATCATTCCGTCCCGAATTGTCCTGGTGTGTACAGCTATCAAATTTAGCCCTGCAACATTCTGATATTTAATATTGTGTCGCGATTGTGTTTGACTATTACAATAAAAAGAGAATCTATTAAAACCTTCTAATCATTTATTTAACTCCCGTGACACATATTTTCTAGGTTTTATAGGTTTTTATAGGTTTCTTCTAACAATCAAATAATAGCAAAAACAAAACAAGTGACAATTGATAATTGCATTCTAACTGTCACTACAGGATTCAAATTTAAATGGAATATATTTCCTTTATATATATATATTAATATATATATTATTTACATTATTTACATTTACATTACATTAATATATATATATATATATTATTTACATTAGCTCCACACAGGGGGCACCGAGGAAAACAATTTCCCTAGGGGCCTATGCCATCTTAAAGGATGCTGTGTGGAGGGTTTTTTAAGGGAAAGGAAGGAGGAGAAGAAGATATGGGAAGGAAAAAGGTATGAGGAGTGAGTAGGAGTCTGGGGGTCAGTGTGGCCAGGAGTGACGGACATATGAATCTATTCCTCACACTGCAGTGCAAGGCGAAGGGTCGGGAGAATCCGGCTGGAGAGGTCAAAAGGCCTCCCTAGTCAGTCTCCTTCGATCCAGCCTACGGTTAGGAAAACGTATCCGCCACCAAGATCTAGACAAACCTCATCCCATGAACCCGGGCACCCCTGCTAAGCCACCAAACGTAACGAACCACTTGGGGTGACCTGTGGCAGGGGTGTTGGTTG
The DNA here is from genome assembly GCA_917880885.1 of Limnephilus marmoratus. Classification (NCBI taxonomy): domain Eukaryota; kingdom Metazoa; phylum Arthropoda; class Insecta; order Trichoptera; family Limnephilidae; genus Limnephilus; species Limnephilus marmoratus. The sequence goes on along the minus strand of OU862915.1, from coordinate 655,410 downwards.
TCCAACAAATGGTTCCCGGGGCGGCGGTACCCATACCCGCCTCCCAAATTGAAATTTGATTTATGGCGAGCATTCAAATATTTATTTCCTCATCTTTACAAAGTATCTGTACGCTTAGATCTTTTAAACCACGCAACGGACTTTCATGCGGTTTTCACCAATAGATAGAGCGATTCATGAGGCAGGTTTAGGTACATAATATCTCAAAGTTTTGTGTAAATTGGTTGAAACATATAATATATAAAGGGAGCGGGCTGGCAAGCGGGCGGTGTGGATTTGATATTTATGCAAATTAACAGACGGTGTTGGTTATAAAGGTTGGGTAATGGCATTGTCGGTAGATGGCATTGTGTTTCATTAGCCACAGCAACGTGTGACCGGGTCTGCTAGTTATCTCAAAACTTAGTATTTGGAGATATCTGACTAATCAACCAGACAATCGATATCCTGCAGCGATCAGTTGCAAATTTATTAACTTTGTTATTGAAATTCTTCAAATGGTTCGGTAAAACCGGGAGATTAATATATTTTTTAAATCAGGTAAATTTATTTTCATTGAATTGTTAATTCATTATACAATACGATACGATACGATTGTACCACCCCAGCCAGGAGTACTCCTGTCCCGGTGATACCGGTACACCAGGGGGCACTGATTTGTTAGGACTTGGAACACATGCTCTGAGGATAGGAAGGAAGTTGGAGTTTAATCGACCGGTATACATGGCAACCTAATAAGCCAATATTGGAAATTAGGATGGGCAGGAATAAAGGAATGGATTGAGCGTTATAATTTCGTTTTTGTTTTGTTCTTCCTCCTTCTTGCCTCTTCTCGGCTCTTCTTGGCTCTTCTTGGTTTTTCTTGGATCTTCTCTCTCTCTTCTTGTTCCTGTATCCTTTTGTAAATAGTAAAATCAGATAGAACCTAAGCATTCCTATTAAATTGTACAGCGCCCTTGAGGTGATTTTTCACAAAAACGGTGCTTTATAAATTATCCAATTATTATTATTATTATTATTCTGAATTTTTCCCTTCACTTCTCTGCTCTTCTCAGCTCTTCATGTCTTTTCTTGTATCTTCATATTTCTTCACGTCTCTTCTGGGATCTTATCGTCTCTTCTCGGCTCTCCTTGGCCCTTCTCGCCTCTTCCCAGATCCTCTCGCCCCTCCTTGGCTATTCTTGTCTCTTCTTGGCTCTTCTAGGATCTTCTTATCTCTTCTTGTTATTTCAAGAATCTTCTAGTCTCTCCTTGGCTCTTCTCGTGACTTCTCGCCTCTTCTTGGATCTTCTGGACTCTTCTTCTTGGATCTTCTGGACTTTTCTCGGCTCTGCTTGGCGCTGCTTGGCCCTGCTTGGCTCTTCTTATCTCTTTTTTGCTTTCCTTGTCCCTTCTTGTCTCTTCTTCCTTCTTCTTGTTTCATGAGATCTTCTCGTCTCTTCTAGGCTCTTCTTAACTCTCTTTGCATCTGCTTATCTCTTCTTTCTATTGTTGTTTTTTCTTTTATGTTCTCGCCTCTTCTTATCTCCTCTTGTCTCTTCTTGTCTCTTCTTATCTCCTTTTGTCTCAGCTTGTCTTGTCTCTGATTATCTCTTTTCAAATATTCTCATCTCTTCTTGTTTCTTCCTGAATGTTCTTGTCTCTTTTTGGCTCTTCCTAGATTTTCTCGTTACTTTCCGGTTCTGATTACTACCTCTTTTTCTCTTTGTAATATTGGCTCTTTATTGCTTTATTTTTTGCACCTTCTTTCTATACCATTTACCAATTTTCACCCTTTGTTGGCTCGTTTCGGTTCCTCCTTCTTGTCTTTTCTTGTATCTTACTGTTTATTCGAGTATTTTCTTGTCTCTTCTTGCTTCATCTTATCTCTTCTCGCTCCTTCTTGGTTGTATTTGGTGTTTCTTGCGACTTCTTGCAGGGTTTAATCCATATTATATATACCTAATATGCCAATACTCGAACTAGGATGGCAAGAATAAAGATTTTGATTGAGTGTTGTTTTCTAAGTTCTGTTATTTTCTTACCTCTTCTGGTCTTTTATTGCTTATTTTTGCATCATTTTGCATTTTTTCGTCTATTTCAGTCTACTTACAAGTCTAGTATCTGCTTACAAGTTCTTGCTTCTACTAGCCCCTTCTTCTGGCTTCAACTTGCTATGTCATGCTTCCTTTTGCTTGAAGTGAAATAACACAAAACAGCGCTATGCAAATGTTATGTTATTATTATTATTCTTGTTTTTTGACTCTCTTAATTTTGATTGCATCTTATTGGTTCTTCTAGTCTTCTTGCATTATCTTGACTTTTCCTTGTGTATGTTCTGTTATCTTGAAAATTCAAGTGTAATAACCCGACTTAATTAACGTTAACTATTATTTGAGATAAAGATAAAAGGTGTAGGTACTTAAAAAGAACTTCTTCCAGATTTTGACTGAAACCAAAAACCTGTAAAAACCTAAAAACCAAAAGCCTGTTAACCATTAAGATAAATAAAAAAATATTTCTTTATAATGTGCACGTCAGAGGGGGAAACGAATTTTCGAAAAGCGCAGACTGAGAGATGCATTCGATAAGTATGAGTAACTCAACTAGTTTTTGTTGCGGAATATGTAGGTGTATCTCAAAATCATTAAGTATCTCATTGAAATAATATTGAAAGAATTTAACTTGTGTCTGCTTGTAAATAAACAAAATCCAATGAACCTGAAAACAATAAATTTAAATTTCTTTGCCAGAAATTGCGTTAGTTATTATTAGGTTAAAATAAACAGATCGTAGAAAGCCATAAATAAAATTGTAATATGAGTGAGTCTTATCTTTAGATGTCTTCGTGTGATGAACTCCTTCGTGTCCTATGGAAACACTTACCAACCAAGGTAAAATATTAGGTCCTTACATATGAAATTGGCGTTTTGCCATACTGGCCACTTTGATCTCAAATATCTTCTCTTTGGTTAGGAATTCCAAATTCAAATTTATACAGCTATTTACTCATGTATTTGTGTGTCGAAAATTATAATTCATTTGTTTTTTCCTTAATTGTTTTTTTTTCTTTGTGTCACTTAGTTTACAAAATGGAAAACTTGAAATATCCCGTTATTTACGAGTACGAGTTCCACCGTGGCACCAGTGCTACAGAAACGGCTCGAAGGATTATTGATGTGTATGGCGACGGTGCCGCAAAAGAAAACACAGTGCGTTTTGATTCCAAAGTTTTTGTTCTGGAAATTTCGTCCTGCAGAACAAGCCCCGTGGACGGCCGGAGACCAAAGTTGATTGTGGAAGCGGATCCATCGCCAACCACGTCCGAGTTAGCTGCAGGCTGCGGTGTTAGTGATAAAACTGTTTTAATCCACTTGAAGCAAATTGGGAAGATGAAAAAGCTTGAAAGGTGGGTACCTCACGAATTGAGTGAAGCAAATCAACAAACGCGCGTTGACTGCTAGACCACACACTGCACAACAGATGGCTACCAAATTAGAAGAGCTTCAATTGGAATGTCTAAGACATCCACCGTACTCTCTGGACCTTGCCCCAACAGATTACCACTTTTTTCGAAATTTGGATAACTTCTTGCAAGGGAAAAAGTTCAGCTCCGATGGGGCAGTCCAAACCGCCTTTAACCTGTCATTTGCCGCTCGTGCGCCGGCGTATCATGAGACTTTACACGCGATTTTGACCCTTACGTATAAAGAAAGTGTATGAAGAACACGGTCAGAATCGCTTGCTCTATTATCGCTCTTTACCATAGAGAAAACCGCAATTAGATTGGTGACTCCATATAATTTATATTAATGATTTACCGGAGCGCGGGAGCGTGCGCAGTTCTTGCGCATGCGCGGGAAAAATTCTTTGGTTTTGAACTTTGACCTTTCTATGTACGAAATTTCTCAAGGACGCTGTCAGAATCGCGGGACATTGGGTGTCATGGCTGCCGCTTTTTGCGAACGCTAATTGGTTACAACCAACCCCATTTACTCGCGGCATTCAACGAGTTAAAGATTTTATTGATTCCCGTCCGAATGGTTTTTTTAGTAAAGGGATCGATGAACTACCTATGAGATGGCAAAAGTGCATAGATAGCAATGGTACATACTTTATATTATATTTTAAAAAAATCAACTTTATGTTCCTCCCATACAAAACGCCAATTTCATATGTAAGGACCTAATAATAGTAAAAAAAGGTTTTAACTTACGGGATCATTATTATCATCATTGCGATTGGACTCATTAATGTGTTCGATGATCTCCTTCAGATCTTCAGACATTTGCTTCAGTTGTGTATCCACGCTGTCGGCCAATTGGTATCTGGAACAAATTTATTCATAAATAATTAAATAAATACAAAATTACTAATGTCAGTGACAGAAAACTATCCAGGATACCGGCACTGTTTTACGTAAAATAATGCTGTCTGTCTCACTAAACAATGTCTTTCCTAATACGGCGTGAATGGGTCGGGTATCTCATACCCAGCGATTCATAAAACACTAAATATTTCTTAACTGTGCGATTCCTGGAACACAGCTGACTCGGTAGCTGGAGGGGATGGTGTGGGGGAATGATTTTAAGCGACAGTAACATTGTTGCGCCAGCAGCGAAGTAAGCTACACATGCGCAAACATAGAGCGGGTACGTAATACCCAACCTCACAGTCAGTGTAACATTTTGGGTTATATATAAGACAGATGTAACTATTCTATTGTACATGGTGTAACTATTTTGTGTTATCATATAAGACAGATGTATTCTTTAATTTTGTGTACACAGTTGATCTCAATTTCCCAAATTTTTAGATATTAAGTCATGGTTTCTAAATTTTGTTGATTTGTGCTTAAAAAAATATTACTTTGTTTATAATATAAATACTTTTATAACTAGAACTGGGTTATTTCATCATATTACCTCATTTCCCCAATGCTAATTACAGTGAAACCCTCTTAACCTGTGATGGGCCTTGCCCTGAAGCAAGGAAATTATGCAAAGATCACTTTGAATTTTGAATTGAATGTTTTGTGGATTAATTTTGAGCTATCGTATATTTTATTGACCGAAACACATTCCTAGAACAATAAACTATGTACCAAAACAATATTACTTGCGTTAATTACGTAAATTGATAGGTTTTACGATGTTTTCGTCAAGTAACACGCATCGGACTTTGAAAGAAAGAATTGCGGCAAATTTGACATTTCAATGCCACAGATAAAATCATTTAAAAATATTCTAGGGTTGCCAGGTGAATGAAATGTTTGCCTATACCATGGGCAGATGTTGGCGCAAGCGATTCTGACCTTGTCCTTCATACAAATTCTGCACATAGAAGGGTCAAAATCGCAGACAAATTTTCTAAATGTTTCACACAAACCGCGCGTGGATTTGCGTCTCTGGCAAATAACAGGATAAGAAGTTATCTCTTAACCTCTGAGAGGCCAGGCCATTTCACAAAAATTCACTAAAAAAGCACCACTTTGAATTTTGAATTGAATGTTTTGTGGATTAATTTTGAGCTATCGTATATTTTATTGACTGAAACACGTTCCTAGAACAATAAACTATGTACCAAAACAACATTACTTGCGTTAGTTACGTAAATTAATAGGTTTTACGATGTTTTAGTCGAGGAGCACGCATCAATTTTGACAGCTAAAATTCGCGGCAAAAATGACATTTCTGTCACAGATAAAACTTCTTAAGAGGGTTTCACTGTAATATATTACATTAATAAGTATTATTAAAAAGTCATTTCAGTTATCAAAATCGACAATTCTATATTAGGGTATGTCATACCCACCTTTCAGCTGGTGTAACAATTTTTCACCTCAATTCACGCCGGGTTAAGAAAGGTAATAACAGATTATATTATAATGTCTCAACTATAAAACAGATATCTAATTGTATGAAGCAGCAAAAAACCCCAAAACCAAGGGTCCATCCCCTATCTAACGTTTTGTCAAACTTCAGAGCACAGTGATATTTCAATCGATTGTTTGTCTCCGAATAAGGCTGGGCATATGCTGAGACGCAGACGGCGCAGTGTAGTACAAAGCAGAATGTCACCGCAAGAACGAGGCAGAAATCGGAGACCAACACGTGCTGCGACACAGTTTAGTTCAGGATGTTCACTTCATTGGAGTAATCCAGAAAAACATAATACTAATTCAATTAATTTCTCAGTTATTTTGCAATTTTACACAAGTGTAGTGTACAAAATATTTCCCGCCTGTGCACATTGTGGCCATGGCCCTGAAACTGGGCCACGGTCACAACTGAGCATGGAACAGAAGAGCAGAAACATGTCAAAATCTGCATTGCCCTGCTCTGCACTGAGCTGTGCGGTCTGCGTCTCAGCTTTTGCCCATCCTAATCGTTTTCCAACAGATGTCGTTTATTTCTTTCGGTTCCGAATTTCTTTTGTACAAAACTCGCAAAAATAGATTGTATCGATCGTTCCCCCATGCATCATTTTACTGCAATAATCGTTTAAATCACACAGTTTTTTAACTATTTTATTAGATCGATCGCTGCCGGCAGCCACTTCTGACTTTAGCAATCATTGGGCATTCAAACACAGCGGTGCGCACATGCAGTTATTTTTTTACTTTCTAGTTTTTGAGCGTTTCAACCTTAAAAAAGGATCGTCCATTGAAAAAAGAGATTAAAAAATTCATTGAAAAGTGATTTGATGTGACCAAGCCTTTAACGCGTCAAAGGCCGTTAGTGCGCCGGAGAAAACTGTGTGAAGGACAAAGTCAGAATCGATTGGGCCATTCTCATTCTTGACGTAACATCTACCCGAAATACTTCTAGCCACTCGGAATTTAAATTTGATATTTAAATTTGTAATAAATTATCGGATATTTAAATTTGTAATAAATTATCTATGGGATCTCGGCATCATTTTTTACCGCAATTTAAACTGTCAAACTCCGAGCATGGTAGGTAACAAAAACATTGAAAAACCTATCAATTTATCAAATAAACTCAAGTAATGTTGTTTAGATACATAGTTTATTGTTCAAGGAATGTGTAAATATAATACACCATAGCTCAAAATACATCCACAAAATATTACTTCAAAGTGTTGCTTTCTGAGATTTCATACGAAATACGGCAAGGCCCATAAGAGGTTAAGAACACATATGCGAAATATGATTTTTTTTAGAATAAAATAAAAATTTAGGTATGAATGAATGTGTTATTTTCTATATTCCCTCGTCCTTTGTTTTCCCGCAACCTTGGTTTATTTCCACAGGACCCATCAAAAATGATGGATAGAGGTTTCAGTGTAATTAAATTCGATAGTTTATTCCAGATATTAAACACATTGGGGAAAACTCTTGCACATTTGCAAGTGAGGGAAAGCATTGGAGATAGAGAGAAATTCACCGCAGTAGCAGATATTTAAAGGTTCATGGTACTTGGCCCATTAGCAGAACATTGTAAAGCAAGACCTCATATATAATACAATACAAAATTTTAAGCATGCCCGAGGGTCACAAAGTCTTTTGTTCACCTGTCTTAAACTTTGTCTCCAGCGTTGTTGTGTTAGGACCACCATAGATAATAGAAACATGGGAAATGTTTAGCATGAAACCGCACACCTAAAAGTGTTGCCAAGAACAATCACCTATATTGCAAACTGCATCAACAACAACACAGCGGCGTCCTGCCTTTATTTTTAACTACACACCAAATGCATAACTTTCATTGGCTGCACTGCTTTGATAGTCCACGCTGTTTAGTAGTTCGGCGACAGTCGGCACGCTTCCATGCCATATCTACCTTTGATTCTATTATCAACGGTTGGAAATCATTAGTAAGACAAGGCTCCTCTACTCCTCATGGTTCTATGTTGCGTGGAGAGCTGCAGACACCGTCGTTCCAGACGCCAGTGACATTTGATCACTCCAAATCATTGTTTATCTCCCTCTGCTTCTCCTGCCTTCCACGACCATGTGTTTCCCAGGTTTGAATGTCATTTAATGAATGTGAGAAATACTCACGTCTGTTCCCTGTCGGGATCGGTGGTCACATTGGCCAGCTCCTTCTCCAGAGGAATGAGCAGCTCTTCCAGTTCCCTCTGCTGGCCGATGACAAAGTCCATCTCGTGGTCCAGACTCTGTTGCTCCGCCCGGGCATTTTGCAGCATCTCACTTAACTCCACAATCTGAGGACGAAGAATAAATCTAATAAACTGCAAAATTAGCAATTCTGTTGAAATATTTGCAATGCTAATTCTGTCACAAATTTTAAGATTGATACAACTATTTCCATATTCTTGCAAGCAATTTTCATCACGAGTAATGGAGCTTTGAAATATTTGGTTAACTGACATAGATATATAAATCAATAATATGAAATATAACGCTGAAAAAAATGTTCAGTTTCTTCCGCAGTGTAAAGAATGCATGAAATGTAATATCTAATGACTTTTTTAATTTCTTTTATATAAACTCCCATTTCTTAGTCGCATTAACCCTTAGCGGAATTGTGGTATCCCAGTGATTGTTTTGAAACTTATTGTTCTAAAAACTTGTTACAAAAACTAATTATTATTTTGTAATGTATAGTATGTGTGTGTGTGTGTGTGTGTGAGTTTGTATGCACCTTTATTCGAGGACCTTCACAGGCCTTTACACCCAGAATCCGAGGACTCATACGAATCCGAGGACGTCCTCGGATTCGAAATGCGAAAAACTGAATATGTACCTATAATCTATGCGTTCTGATTGGTCAACTGTCGAAATTTTGGGCCAATCGGAGAGAGTCCTCATTTTCGTTGTGAAAAATATCGTGTTTAATTTGGCTAGTGTTTCATTAGTACGGGTGTGTGACCACCAGGGCGGCGCCGCTAATGCTGGAAATCACACACAGACCCGAAACCGAGGACTCCCTCAAAGTCCTCGGTTTCGTGTAAAAGGTGCCGATCACCGGAATGTGAACACCAGGAGGCGCTGCAAGCTCGAGTGTCAAGAAATCTCACCTACGCCCTAAACCGAGGACCCGTCGTTCGAAATTCCTACGTGCATGTGAATATAATAAGTATTGCACTATTAAGATTGTGCCGACAAGGAATTCAGTTTTTGACAGTTGAAACAAAATTCAATATTGCGTTTAGTTCGTATTATATGTTCTGTAATACTGTTTAATTCGCTGTACGGTATTGTAATATTTAATAAGTAATTAGGACACCTGCTCAAGTATTTGATTAATCCGGTCATATATTCTTCTTTCACTTCATTCTTCGTTAATCCGCTCTATGACCCTATTACCTACACCTCACAAAAACGCCTCTGTCTGAATTAAGGACAAGGGAAGAATATCGCCACCTGGATGGGTGATGTTGTCAAGCGGGTTAAGGAGGAGCTGTAGGAAGGGTTTTGTTAATGCGGATCTTGAAGAGTCGGAAAAAATTACTGAAAAAATTACCAAACGCAGAGTAACATTATCATCAAATAAAACATACATACATACATTCGTGCGATATTATTGTATTATATTATAAAGAGCTTATGATTGTTAGTCCAGTCAAGGAAGGAGGTGTAGAGTGCGTGAGCAGGGACCTAAGCGATTCCTTCAGAAACTTGTTCAGGGTGCTTAGGGTGTGAACATACTAAAAGTCCTGACGTCTAGGTGTCGAGCTAGGGGGCGGAGGGGGAAGGGGGGAAGGTCCCAATTTTCGGATTTCCGCTTGTATCTCAAAAACGGTGCGTTGCAGAGGAAATTTTTTTAGCAATAAATAAAAGTTTATAAAATTCTCTACATCTTTTATTTTATATGTAATTTTCTAAATCGCAGCCGTTTGTGAGTTACACGCTCCACAAATGTGGATATTTTGGAATAAAATCATTTTACCTCACATTTTTCATCAAACATTACTTCATATCGTCTAAAATATTTATCACACATAGAAATTTATTTGAAAGAAGTTGTAAAAAATTTAATTCCCTTTTAAAATATGTATACATATGCACATAAATCTTCAACCAGTAAATATTTACAGCAAATTTTTAGTTTTTTCGTAAAATGTCGCCATTTTCAGAAAAAAACTGTTTTAATCTTATTACTGACCCACAGCTTTTGTTCGTTCACCTAATAATATGTGTGACCACACTTTAAAGCCAGTTATTAAATAAAGTAGACGAAAATCATGTTATTTTTAATGTTTTCATATTTACGAATTTCTATGTGTGATGAATATTTTAGACGATATGAAGTAATGTTTGATGAAAAATGTGTGGTAAAATGATTTTTTTTCGAAAATATCCACATTTGTGGAGCGTGTAACTCAAAATCATCTGGGATTTAGAAAATTACATATAGAATAAAAGTGGTAGAGAATTTTATAAGATTTTATTTATTTTTAAAAAATTTTCCTCTGCGATGCACCGTTTTTGAGATACAAGCGGAAACCCGAAAATTGGGACCTTCCCCCCCCCCCTCCCCCACCCCCTAGCCACCACCTAGACGTCAGGACTTTTAGTATGTTCACACCCTAAGCACCCTGAACAAGTTTCTGAAGGAATCGCTTAGGTCCCTGCTCACGCACTCTACACCTCCTTCCTTGACTGGACAAATAATCATAAGCTCTTTATAATATAATACAATAATATCGCACGTAATACCCGTTGACTAATGGTTGCATTTTGCGAGAGACATGTGGTATCTTGTTCAAACCCTAAGGCCCTCCGTTCATGGAGATACTTACAATCTACGTAATTGTGACGAAACCACAAGTACCCTGCTGATATACCACTTTTTAATGCTAGTCTCCGTACATGGCACTATCCGAAACGTACTGAACTTGATCATTTTTCACGTGCAGCCGTGGAGTGAACACGCTGTCATGCGATGTCATATGACTTTTTTTCCAACATCAATCCATGCCTTTTCCACTAAATCTTTACTTACGTATTCTGGTAAAGTATAGTTATGTAAACATGCATTTTTTCCACTTCCAGAACAAATCTAACATTACTTTCATGTTCCGACACCATTTTTGTCAAACGTCAAACGAATAAGTATCAGACACAAATTATGCGAGCGTCGCGTGCGATCAGCATTGTCGGTATCGTGATACTGATTGGGAACCGACAGCCACCGCGTAGGGCCGTAAACGGGCACCAGCAAAATCGTACGGGGGGTACTTACGATCGGCGCGTATGATACGCGCACGAGGATCGAGTATCTTGTAAGTATCTCCGTGAACGGAGGCACTAAGTAAGAATACTATTTCGCTGGAGACCTGTCGTCGGAACAGTTCGGAAGTTTTCGGTACTTTCCGTATTACGAACGCCGATTACTAGCCGATCTGCTATTGCACCAGGCGCGCGGGTGGGGGGGTGCACTGCCTGTCGGGTGTCAGCCGTAATGATCTCTTACCAAATTCATATATATTTAGATAGGCAATTCAATTTAATTTTGAACATTTTTTAAAGTTTTGTGCAAATTTATATTTTAAATAAAATATTTGGGAATACGATGAGGCGTATAATTTTGTTGCCTGTTCACCGCACGAGTGAACGTTAGAACGAGCCGCGCCTGCTTCCAAGATACGTGTAAGAAATTCGTTCCACACTATTTCGAGGACCCAAGACCTCCAAAAACTACAGACCACTAAAACGAGGACCTTCCGAGATCCGTGTATTTTACGTATGTGTAATCCTGAATACGTGGACAGGCCTCGGATATGGGAAGTCCTCAGTTACCGGGTGTGTATTCCGGTTTTTTGTGGACCGTTTTCTAGGTGCTTACCGGGTGTATGATGAAACCGAATAGACAGCAACGATCACGATTAACTTGAGTATACGTATAAGTGTAGAATACATGTCTACTTTATATAATATAACAGGACCTCGAATTCGGGTAGCCAGTTGAAGTCCTCGAAATCGGGATTGGACAAACAGGGGTGTGTGTGTGTGTGTGAATGAATGTAATGTATATGTAAGTATTATGTTATCAATGTTGTGTTTGTCTTTAATTAGTGATAGCATCAACCACGTTCAGTGTAATTGTATCTGTGAAAGCTTTGATGTAAATCAGTGTTGAAAAACCTAATAAAAATTAAAAAAATTAAAAAAATAAAAATAACATATACAAAATAATTTTAACCTAGTGCAGCAGAGAGCTTTTTAAAATAACACATATACAGTAAAACCTCTTAAGTTTTGTGGCTTAAGAAGATTGGTTTTTTTCGGTCCCTCGCCCCAAAATTGGCCTAATTTTTCTCAAATATAAGGTTTACCTCATAGACATCCAAATGGATAGACAAGCAGTTACAGATAAGGGGTAAAACCAAACTATGGAGAGCGAAGAGGGGAAAGATGACTGTCATTCGTTGAACAATCAATCTGACAGTATATAGGCATCTCGCATTACAATATCACCATTTAGTTCTTAAAAGCAAAATCTGCTTTGAATGAATAGACCTTTTTACATGGGAGCGCGAATTGCTTGCCACGTTCAAAACATATTTGCTAAGGCCAAATGCTCGCCCCAAAAAGACTCGCGCCAATACACATTCAATATTTTGTTTCCGTGTTTAGTTAAAACACTTTTACAAATGTTTCATAATTTACTTACCCCTGTAACCAGCGACGAGCACATTGGAGTACCGCCCACATTCGCTATGTGTACATTGATACGTAGATATATTGTATAGCACAAGCTGCCGTTATTTCGTTAAATGTATGGATGTCAGCTTCTCGCTGTTCACGGCAAGAATGATGACGTCACACATTTTAGATTCAAGCGAGGCTATATCCCCTCCCCATGGAGCGAGCCGGTTCCAAGGAGGAGCTACAGCCGGCGCCATGTGGAGGGGGAAATAATACGTTTTTATCACTTAGGGCAGGTCCAGATATATTCATATGTCCGTGGTTTACCTGCAAGAAGTTTGTTTCTTCCGGTCCCTTGGAAAACTTCTTACGAGGGTTTCACTGTACATTAAAGTAACTAATACTGCCAAATAATTTGCCTTAAAACTTAATAAATTTTTTTAATAACATCATATTTACTGACATTTGTGTCAGTAAATTTTCAGTTCAAAATTTTGAGGGTAAAAAAAAAAGTCTAAATTTCCACTAAGGGTTAAAGGAGTAACAAATACACAATTAAACTAAAAATTGATAAAAGTAGTAATAGAGGAAGAAAATAAATTCACACAGGAGGTTTAGAGGTTCCTCTGTGTCTATGATATCTCTGGAGACGCTGGTGTGAGTGCATTTTAAACTGCTACAATGCTGACCTTTTCTACACAATTTATTTATTAAAAGAAAATAACTTAGTTTACATCACTTTATTTTTTATATTTTATACTATCAACATGTTTCGTGAACCATGTTCACTTCTTCAGGAATAAAAGTATACTAAAGTTAAAAAATTAATTATAGATTACATATGGAGAGTAGAAATTGAAGGAGGGGGAAGGGTTGACAATGGTGGGAGTTTCGAAGAATTGGGATTACCAAGCTATTAGAAGTAAAAGACCGGTTAAGTGGGAAGATATTTAAAACAGGGTTAACAAAAATTTTTGCTTATTAATTATGTCAGCTTTGGAATTTACATTTTTTCTTATTTCTAAAATTTCTAAATTATTGATTTGCGATATTTTATATCCTGTATGTAATATTTGAAGACCTGAATTTATGTCAAAGCTATGATCATATTTTAATAAATGGTCTGCGAACTCAGAATCGCTATTGCCATTTAGTGCTCTGAGGAGCTCTTTAACCCTAATCTCAAAGTTTCTATAAGTTCTACCTATATAAAACGAACTACAATCATTACAATTGAGTTTGTAAACCCCTGATTTTTTTGTTTTAATTTCGCTATCTTTATTGTTGAGTATATATTTTCAATTTGTTATTTGTGTAAAACGCTGGTTGAATAGTACAGGGAATATTTTTACTAATAATTTTTGACGTATCGTTGTCGACAAATAAAATTCTACGCCAATGTTTATTGTTATCTTTAGAAATAGGGTAAATATATAATTTTAAAAAATTCTGTTTAATTTTTTTATTTAGTATTTCATCTATCAAATTAGTAGAATAGCCATTATTAATTGCTATTTGCTTTATGAGATTTAATTCAAAATTATAGTTAAGAGCTGACAAAGGAATTGTAATTAATCTATTAATCATAGAGTGGAAAGCCGCTAGTTTTTGAGAAAAGGGATGATTTGAAGAATTATGTATAACAATATCAGTATACGTATCTTTACGGAAAATATTGAAATCTATTTTTGTACCTGTTAATGTTAAATTTAAATCTAAGAAATTTAAACTCTTATCTTTACCAATTTCCAGTGTAAATTTAATGTTTTTATGTAATTTATTTAAAAAATTTAAGAACATGTTCAATTGTCTTTCTGAACCTAACCAAATGCAAAATATATCGTCAACATATCTTTTCCAACAATACACATTTTTAAGTAATAACGCACCGCTATTAAAAATCTTATTTTCTAAATTATTAACAAAAATATCTGCAATCAAAGGACTCGTACTACTTCCCATAGCTAAGCCATCCTTTTGTTTAAATATTGTATTATTAAATTGAAAGTAATTCTGTTTAAAAATAACATCAAATAATAAAGTAAAATCATGAATTAGGTCTTTCGGCAAAGTTGAAGAATTTAACAAATTATTAATAATGGTTTTACTCTCTTCTATTGGAATACTTGGAAATAAATTAACTATATCGAGAGAAACCAACATAGCATGGTTAGGGATTTCCAAATCCTTTAAATAATTAACCAATTCTAACGAATTCTTAACGGTGTATGTTGGTTGGAATACATTAGTATTAATAATTACATTATTTAATGTTGATGCTACTTTGAAAGTTGGGGCATTACAATTAGAAACGACTGGCCTAATTGGTTTATTCAATTTATGTATTTTTAACCGACTATAAAGCTTAGGAATCTGTGGGTTACTTAAAATTAATTTTTTATCATTTTTCAACTTTACAAAAGTGTCACTTTTACAATTTTTTACTGCTTGTTTCAACAGGTCTTGACTTATTAATTGGGTTAATATGGATAATTTCGAAATTGTCTCCTTGCAGAAAGTCCATAGTCTTGGTTAT
The DNA here is from genome assembly GCA_917880885.1 of Limnephilus marmoratus. Classification (NCBI taxonomy): domain Eukaryota; kingdom Metazoa; phylum Arthropoda; class Insecta; order Trichoptera; family Limnephilidae; genus Limnephilus; species Limnephilus marmoratus. Next base: position 640,315 of record OU862915.1, on the reverse strand, counting down.
GTAATCACCTCTATCCATAATAACAACACTGTTCCCTTTATCAGCCTTTGTAACGATTAAATTTTCTTCCTTCACAATTTTTGAAATATTCTTAGCAATATTTAAGTTCGCATTAATATTTTGGTTTTTATCACGATTTGAAACTGTTTTCATGTTAGTTTGGGAGAGACAATCTCCGAACCAATGAAGATTACATGGGAGTACCACAAGGGTCTGTTCTCGGACCTATTCTTTTTATAATGTACGTTAATGATATGTTATTTGCAATTTGGGAGGCGGGAATGGGTACCGCCGCCCCGGGAACCTTTATTGGATAACCAACACCTCTGCCATAGGTCACCCCAAGTGGTTCGCTACGTTTGGTGATTTAGCAGGGGTGCCCGGGTTCATGGGGTGAGGTTTGTCTAGGTCTTGGAGGCGGATGACCAGGACATACTGAACCCCAGATTCCTACCCACCCCTTAAACCCTTTTCCTTCCCAGAACTCTCCTCTCCTTCCTTTCCTTAAAAAAAACCCTCCACACAGCATCCCCAAAGATGACATAGGCCCTGAGGGAAATTATTTTTCTCAGGGCCTCCTGTGTGGAGCTCATGAAAAAAAAAAAAAAAAAGTATATGGTAAAAATTATGGAAGACGACGCATTAATATATTTAGCAGGAGAATATTATGAACTCATAATAAATCATTTAAATGAAGAACTACACAATATATCAATATGGCTGAAGAAAAATAAACTAAAATTGAATGTAAGAAAAAATAAATATATGAACATTGGAAAACGAATAACGCAAACAAAAAAGAAATATTGATAGATGGTGAAATTTGAAAGAAATATTTGAAATTAAATATTTGGGAGTAATAATTCGCTCAAAATACAAAACCAATTATTAAAAAGATTGTCAAAAAAATTTCGCTGTTGGGAAGAATAAGAAGATTCCTTGACATAAAAAAAACTATTCCTTGTCTCCAGTAAAAATGTGTACAACGCAATCATTGTACCACACATAAATTACTGTAGTAGCATTCTATTCTTAGCCCACGACGGATTAATGAAAAAAATGACAATTCTACAAAACAGAGCTATGAGAACTATATTGAAGAAACATAGGTACGCTTCAGTCAAGAAAATGTTGAAGGAGTTAAATATCTCGTCACTTAAACAAATTATTTACTTCAATGCTATATTGTTAATCTACATATTAATCAATGGCCATACGTCTATTGAATTCCAAAGAAAAAATAATAAACTACAAAGCAAACATACACGTGAGACGAGGAAAAGAAATGAACTAGACTCCCCTTCAGGAAAAAAACACAGAGTCAAAAGTCATTGATGTACGGAGCATTGAAGATATTAGGAGAATTACAAGAAGAAATAAAATTGGAAGAGAGCGTAAAGGCATTTAAAATTAAATTGCGTAGATATGTGATTGATTTGGTATAGATGTGTTATTTTAAGTGTATGTATATATAAGGATTTTATTAGGACATAGATAACTATGTACCTATTTAAAATACCGCAATAAAACAATAATGAAACAACTTTGGGATTTCACAAATCGCAAAATAACGAATTTAGTTTTATTTTTGGAATTCCCTGATTGTTTCGATAGCTGTTGGAAGCTGTTACTTTCTTCCGCGGAGTTCGGAATCTCTACCTACCACTGTTGGAATGAAAAAAGGGATGAAGGGGAAAAAAGGGATGAAGGGGAAAAAAGGGATGAAGGGGAAAAAATGGGATGTCCACCGAAAACAAGATGACCCTACCTTGCTGATGACGTCCTGGGGTCCCACACTCATGCACTCAAGAAAACTCCACGGTTGAAAGCACGTATCTTGCGCGGATCCGAGTTTCGACTATAAAGCGACGAGACCAAAGTATTTGGGCTGCCAGTACCGCGCGGTGTTGAAATTGCACTGATTTCGCGGTTAGGAATCAATCTTGAACCGGTGACAATAGCAAGATGGATATATCAGGATAGGTAGGTAAGACGGGAGGGATACATGGGAGTAGGTATAGATTTGCCCGAACACTGATATTTTAAAAAAAATTTGAAATTCCCTGACATTTCCCTGATAATTCACATGATCCTAATTAGTGTTTTATGAGTTGTGTTAAGTGTCTTAATATACTTTTCTGCGGCTCCCCCCCAGGCCGAAATACCATAAGTTAAAAGGCTTTGACAAAGAGCGAAGTAAACATTTTTTAATTGTTTTAAAGACTTACAGCCTTACTAAAAAAAAACCACAGCGCGACCGATTAACTGTGTTATTGCAATAACATATATGAACCTCGAATACACTAAAACACGTTTTATTACCAATAACGTTTCTTACGTGGTCACGCTGTTAAAACGCATTGAAGATTTGACAACGTTGTATATGGTTTTAATTTACTAGGAAACAATGTTGTTTTAATTTTTCTCCGCAAGGGGCATTATAGGCGATGACAAAACAGCTCGGTGTGTTTTATGGCGGGATATCGAAAATTTTGTGATTTTACTTAATAATTTCTATTGTAGTGACGAATTTACTCTTCTGTTCGCATAATTGATATATTTACCATGTTATTTGTGTGGTTTACATCAGTTTAATCAAGTTATTGTACAAACGCCGGGGTGAAATGCAGATCCGGGCACAGTTTGGAAATTTAATAAAAAGGCACTTTCTAGATGAGAAAAGTGTGGAGAAGATGAATAAAAAATAAATTAAGGCGCGCTCGGCAAAATTGAGGGAGATACAACCGTTCAAAGTATTTAAAAATTCACTTCGCGAACTGATATTGACAGTTCGTTGTTCATTCGCCATGTTTTTACTGCGTAGGTATGTTGGATCCCAGACCTAATACAGAATTAATAGTACGCCAGAATCACAAACCATGTTACACAAACCTAGCGTAGCCGCTAAACCACTTGAAAACTGGGATGTTTTTCTTGCCGTGACGCGAGCAGGCGTTAATAAAGGGGCACTTTTTTTGTATAACAAACCATGTTTAGCGTATTAGGTTATAAAAAAAATGGCGGGCGGACTGTCAATATCAGTTTGTAAAGTGAAATTTTAAATACTTTGAACGGTTGTATCTCCCTCAATTTTGCCGAGCGCGCCTTTATTTTTGTTTTTTTCAGCTTTTCCACACTTTTCTCATCTAGAGAGTGCCTTTTTATTAAATTTCCAAACTGTGCCCGGATCTGCATTCCTCCCAAACGCCGTACTTTCAAAGTTGAACTGTCAGAATATGTTTTATAGGTTACTTAAAAGATAAAATTTTCATTTTAAGATCTTTATTTTAAGAGAATTTCTTAAAAGTGATAATTTTTTATAATATTAAAATCTAATACATGTCAAAAAAATTAACGTCTTTAGAGATGCAAGAAATCTGTTTTAAATTTCGGTATTATTTCTAAGTTATTTTTTTGGCAATAAAAAAAACTTTGAAATTTTTTATTATTTTTTTATTGTACACATGATGAAAAAGTGAGGTGATAGTTTCCTTCCAAATTTATTACATAAAAGGACTGTGTTTTTTAAATTTTGATTTTATTTAAATTTCTCTACATTTTGGTCAAAAATGTTGTGGGAGGAAATTTTTTTCCGAGTTTAATCTTAAAATATGGCAGTTTTTGAAAACTAAAGTGTATTTCAAATACACAAATCTAAAAGGTAATTTTATCTAGTTTTCATAAATGGTATTTGTTTTTACAACTCCTTCAAAAATAAGAAATATATGGAACATTCAAAATACTTTGGATTTCGTTCCGACCTCATTAATAAAACAGATAAACTACCCCTCAGGCCGTGTAAACCACGTGTATTTTTACCATGAACAATTTTTTAATTAGTAATGTTTTCACATCCGCCGTTTGTCAATTGAATAAAATTTTCACTGGGTTTTTTAGTAAGGCTGATGATGTTTCTTATCGTTTTAAAAATGAATGATAGTTTACGGATTTTTTTTATGAGCAAGTTGATGTGAAGTTCCCAGTTTAATTTATAGTCCACTGTTAAGCCTAGATACTTGATATTGTCAGTATGTTCTATTTTTTCGCAGTTGTGATTTGAGGGTTTAGAGGCAATATAAGGGTGTAGGTATAAAGGCGGAAGGGTTTTTGGTTGCCCAGTGATGGTTTTACTGAATGTTAGGTATTTTGTTTTGGTGATGTTTGAGGTATAGTTTGGCAAAAAAGTGTAGAAATTAAATCATTTTGAACTAAATGTTTTCATTGCTATAGCAACACCTAATTACTCGCTTTACTCTGATGTTTCCTATGGCTGTCGTGTTATTGCATGTTACGGTTAATTTGTTATCATAAATCTGAGTAGAAGATCGCTGTTTTCATAATATTTTTATTCATTGTTTGCCCTAATATAAGTAAAATGAATAAACCATTACACAGTGATGCAAGAGGGATTATATTATGCGTTTTTCAACGCTGCCTAGCAGAGTATCACGCCAAGAAGCTTTTGTGTAATTTAGAAGATGTTTATAAACGAACTGCAGAAATGACTGGTACGTAGTATAGTTTGTTTAATAAATTTCATTAGTATTACAAGATTTATGCCAATTTTCGAGCGACTATAACGATTACAATCTGATTTGAGGTTATGCTAAAAAATTCTAATTTGACACTTTCATTTGACAGTTCATGTGAAGCCGCAAGAAAAAGGGAATAACTCAATTAAAAAAAAAAAAATAATAATTTGCAACTTCTCTCATAGAAAAGTAACCTTTTTCTTTATTTTCTCTTTCTTTCTTAATGAATATTATCTACTGTGTTTTTTAAATACCATCTATAATAATAATTTTCTCTTTCTTTCTTAATGAATATTATCTACTGTGTTTTTTAAATACCATCTATAATAATAATTTTTATGATGTTTTTCACACACAGGTAAATCACAATCCACGGTAATGCGAATCATCAAGGAAGGGGAAAAAGCAGATGGAAAATTTCAATCACCGGGAAAACGAAAAATGGGGCGCCCTACAAAAGAGTTGGATGATTTTGATATTTGTGCCATTCGTCAAAAAATTCATTTTTTTTACATAGTACGTAAAGAAGTCCCAACATTAAGAACTTTACTAACCGTACTCAAAGAAGACATTGGATTTGATGGTAGCGCTTACCTTTTGAAATATCGTGCTGAACTCCTGTCACATCTATAGATTGCCAGCATTTCTTAAGCTTGTAGGATGAATGGATATAACTTTCATCCAAGTAAATAATATTTTTTTGCAGTTCTTCTGGTAAATTTCGGTTATCCATGATAATTTTTAAGTAATGCTCTCTTTTCGCTGCTATATTTGTTTTTTCAATAAGTGCAGTTCTGTTTGTTTTGCATTTTTTATAAACAAAGCCGATGGAATGCAAAATTTTTCGTAAATATTCCCGGCTACCATCAAATCCAATGTCTTCTTTGAGTACGGTTGGTTAGTAAAGTTCTTAAAGTTAGGACTTCTTTACGTACTATGTAAAAAAAAAATTTGACGAATGGCAATAAAAATATTTGGCAGGTAGATACTTTTTTTTTTTAAGATACATAAATTAAAATAAATTTTCTACAATAATTAATTACATAAAATACGTATTTGATTTACCCCTACAAATAAGCAGGGCTTGTGTGTATAGGGGGGTGTTATTATATTGGTTTATTTTTTTTTTGTTGCATGATAAAAGTACAATGCACTTAATTTTCTGACCTTAAATTGTTTGAATAAAAGTTCTGACGAATATGAGTAGGGTTTTTTTTTAAATTGTTTATATTATCAGTTTTTGTGATATGTTAATTGTTTGTGTTTTATTTGTACATGTACCGCCCCATCCTATACCTAATGCCGTATTATAATTATTATTATTATTACCTTATAACGAAATAAACGCCCACTTAAAATTTGTTTTGTTTTATTTTACTTATATTAAATTACAATTTTACTTCTATTATTTACTTCTGTTAAATTATAGTTTATTGTGCAAAATTTTTGAAAATACAAATACGTTATGAAATATGCATTTTGACCAAAGTGTTTTTTTAAACATACATTAATTGTCTTATGAGCCATCTTGGTGTTGTCATTTAAAACCTAAAAAACGATCGCAGCGCCATCATTTATTTTCTACACTTTCTTGCCAAACTGTAAGTAGATTTTTGTCGAGCCAATTTTTTATTTCTAACATACCGGTTTCCGCACTTTTGAAGGCCTTTACCCAACTTGGAGCTTTGAATAGAATTACCGTGTCGTCTGCGTAACTGATTACCTTGTAGTCGATAGATGTCATTTTAAGATCAGTAAGGTCATTTATGTAAATGAGGAATAGAAGGGGACCGAGGACGCTTCCTTGAGGGACACCATACTTGATTTCTTCCGGTTCACTGAAGCATTTATTTAGTTCTACTATTTGCTTTCTATTTTTAGTATAGCTAATAAACCATTCGAGCGGTGGTCCGTTAATACCGTTATTTTTAAGTTTCTCGTACAGAATTTCATGAGAGATAGTATCGAAAGCCTTGGCCAGATCTAGAAAGACTCCGATTACTTTGGATCCCTCATCTGTGTTTTTGACAATGAAATTCGTTAATTCTGATATAGCCTGTTCAGTACACATTTTTGCGCGAAAACCGAATTGACAATCTGAGAGTAAGTTAGGGAACGTACCCAAACTACGTGACCAACTTTTTGCAATTTTTAACCCCCCCCCCCCCCCCCCCCGGTGACCAAAATCCTAAGGAACCCGCCGCTCATTTGTATGGAGCGTGACCTTTTGAAGACCCCCCCCCCCCCCCTAAAAGTGTCACGTAGTATGGGTACGTTCCCTTATGTTTATCGAGGTAGGTAATTAGTCTTTTTTTCATTGCCTTTTCCAGAACTTTCAATAATGAATTTAATAGTGAGATAGGTCTATAGTTAGAAATTAGAGTTTTGTCCCCAGATTTGTGAATTGGCGTTATAATGGCAATTTTTAGTTTATCCGGAACAATACCTTGGCTGAAACTATGATTGAATATGTGTAGAAAAGGCATAGCAATATATTCATGCAGATTAATCAGAATTTGGTTCGAGATTTTGTCCGGACCCGGAGCGCAGTTTGGTTTAAGAGATAAAATAAGTTCAGAAATTTCTTTTTTATTAAGTTTATATACATATTAATACACAGTTTTACGACCGCGCACTCTTCGACTTTACGCGAAAACCGACCAATCTGCCCCTCGCGTTTTACCAACCTTAAGGTTCACTTTCGCTCAAAGTCACATTCAGACACCCTCAGTACTTTGATTTTGTGAGGTCAATTTTTTTCGACAAAATTAGCGCTTTATTCACAGAAAAACTGATGCGAATCAACGGCGAAAACTAGAACCAATAGTAAAATTATACTCAATTCAGCCAGGTTACATTTCCCGCCGACAGGTTCGCGTTTCCAAAAAAAAAGATGTCATTTTGGCCATCAGTTTCACCCTCAGTACTTTGATTTTGCGAGGTCAATTTTTTTCGACAAAATTAGCGCTTTATTCACAGAAAAACTGACGCGAATCAACGGCGAAAACTAGAACCAATAGTAAAATTATACTCAATTCGGCCAGGTTACATTTCCCGCCGACAGGTTCGCGTTTCCAAAAAAAAGATGTCATTTTGGCCATCAGTTTCAATGCAAATGAAAATGCTATGAATATTGAGTCAGGTCAGGGATCTTAGACGTCAAATTTTTAGCCTAACAAAACAGACTTTTCACAGTTTTCGGTAGTGGTTTTACGGTACGCGGCATTGCGGCCCCAAAACCGATTCCGGCTTGGATGTTTTTCAAAAATCTAATACAGTAGAGAATTCCGCAACTTTAAATACCAAAATTACATGCCCATCCCGTATAAAAAAGTTCAGGAGATGTTGACAAAACTCGACATTTTCCGAAAAAAAATCATCAAAACACGTGCTTACAGATTCCATCGGAAGTTTAAATTTTGCTGGCCAGTTCAAATTAACACGTTATTCTTTCGGGGTAGGTACCTACTTATTTCGGTAGTATTGCAAATGTGATGAAAAAAGCAAAGATTGCCGGAATTGAAGGAAATGAGCAGGTACCTACCCGAATACGTAGATACACAATTAATTAGGTTTTAATGCAATACTAAGGTAAGGTTGTTTCGATGATACTGAATAATTCAACTTTTTTTAAAAGTTAATTTTTACGTTCTGTATTGGTTCTATTAGAGTTCTGTTATTTTATCATTAAAGGCCAGTTACATTACAAAACTGAAATAATTACAGAACTCGAACGGAACTATCTAGAACTGAAAATTTACTAGAAAAATTTGAAGAATTGACATTTTTTTCTTAAACAACCCAGCCATATAATTTTATTTTATTTATTGGTGTGTTGATTATGAATGAAGCATGGTTCTATTGTACATTGTTAAATAAAAAAATATATATTTTTTACGCGTGTTCTAGGTAGGTACTTACTTGCAGGGACTTTTTTCCTTTAAAAATCAAAACATGATATTGAATAAATTTATTTGTGCTGAAAAGAAATTTAATAAAATTATTTTATACTCAACAACATAATGGCGCCGTTTTGGTGAAATATTACAACAAAGTACCTACTTAGTACTTAGCCGCGCAAAATGAAATACAATACAACTACAAGAGAGACCTGGCAGCGTATTTACAATCCCTAACGCGTTTGAGTCGCTTTAAATTTTCAATATCAAAATTTAAATATTTAGAAATAAAATTATTAATTTCTAATATACACATTGGAAAGATTATTTTATCTAGATTTTAGAATATTTTTTTGTTTTTGCAAAGTGATAAAAATTATCAATATAGAGGTGTATTTACAATATATGGGAATAATATTAAAATTTAAATATTTAGAAATAAAATTATTAATTTCTAATACACACATCAGAAAGATTATTTTATCTAGATTTTAGAACATTTTTTGTTTTTGCAATGTGATAAGAAATAACCAATATAGAGGTATATTTAAAATGTAAATTGTCGTTACCGCGACCGAATCGGTATAGGTTTTGTAAATACGCGACCTGGCATCATAAAATTTTGCATTGCTAAACAGTGCAACCGATTGTGATGAAACTTTTGGAATTTGATGTACGCATCCCCTCGATTCTTTCTGTATAAAAAAGTGAGCTCTGGCATCATGAAATTATGCATTGCTAAACCGTTCATCCGATTGCGATAAAACTTCTTTACGCACCCGCGAAATGGGGGGTAAGCTGGTGAATGCGTTACGAAAGAGAATATAAACATTATATATTTTATGCGAACGGTAACGATGCGAATCGATGGTGATCGGGTGAGGCGAACGGTCGGGCCTTTACACACGCTTGACTTGAGGAGTGATAAGGATAGGGAGGCCGATGGGGATGGGGACGGGGATGGGGACGGGGACCGGGACTGGGATGGGGACCGAGACGGGGACGGGGACGGGAATGGGGATGGGGACGGGGACGGGGACAGGGACGGGGACGGGGACTGGGACGGGGATGAGGATGGGGATAGGGAAGGGGATGAGGAGGGAAAGGATAAGAGGGAGATGGAGATATAAGTTGAAGTTTTTTTATATTTTTAATTGACTATTTGCCCGTAAATAAATAAATTAAATACAGCTGGTACCCGGCATGCGTTGCAAGGCCACTGTAATCTCGGGGTCAACTTAAATGTAATGGTTCCATCCCAACTCCCGGGAAACTACGTTATAATGCAAGCCCTGCACTAAATAACATTATATTCAACGGGTACCCGGCGTGCGTTGCAAGGTAACTGTAATCTCGGGGTTAACTTAACTGTAATGGTTCTATCCCAACTCAATGCCTGTGCAAGCGCTTGCACTATATAACATTATACACAACGGGTACCCGGCATGCGTCGCAAGGCTATTTTAATCTCAGGTCAATTAAACTGTAATGGTTCCATCCCAAGTCCCGGGAAATTACATTATAATGCAAGCACCTGCACTTTGTAACATTATATACAACGGGTACCAGGCAAGCGTTGCCAGACCATTTTAACCTCGGGGTCAACTAAACTGTAATGGTTCCATCCCAGAACCCGGGAAACTACATTGTAATGCAAGCACTGCACTATATATATATATATATTACATACAATGGGTACTCGGCATGCGTTGCAAACTCACTGTAACCTCGGGGTCAACTAAACTGTTATGGTTCCATCCCAAGTCCCGGGAAACTACGTTATAATGCAAGTTCCTGCACTATATAACATTATAAACAACGAGTACCCGGCATGCGTTGCAAGGCGACTTTAACCTCGGGTCAAATAAACTGTATTGGTTCCATCCCAAATCCTGGAAAACTACATTATAATGCAAGCACATGCACTATATAACATTATATACAACGGGTACCCGGCATGCGTTGCAAGGCGACTTTAACCTCGGGTCTACTAAACTGTATTGGTTCCATCCCAAATCCTGGAAAACTATATTGTAATGCAAGCACCTGCACTATATAACATTATATACAACGGGTACCCGGCATGCGTTGCGAGGTCTCTTTAACCTCGGGTCAACTAAACTGTATTCTTTCCATCCCAAATCCTGAAAAACTACATTATAATGCAAGCAACTGCACTATATAACATTATATACAACGGGTACCCGGCATGCGTTGCAAGGCCTCTTTAACCTCGGGGTCAACTTAACTATAACGGTTCCATCCCACGTCCCGGGAAATTACATTATAATGCAAGCACCTGCACTTTGAAACATTATATACAACGGGTACCCGGCATGCGTTACAAGGCTACTTTAACCTCGGGGTCAATTAAACTGTAATGGTTTCATCCCAAGTCCCGGGAAACTACATTATAATTTTTGATATTTAACCGATTGATATTTGATTTAACACACACTCCTCCTCGCTTCATCCACGTTTACACGCAAATCGCATAGTGTTTTAACCCGTTAGTTGCTTTTGCAACGGGCCCAGCTAGTATATATTAAAGGAGTGTATTGGTTGTTTGGTAGGGCTGTGTTTAGTTAGTAGTTGTTCTGTAGTTTGATTATTGATGAGGATTTTGTTTGCTAGATCTGGGCCTACGTTGGAAAAATGAGAATTAATATAGTTAGCCATTTTGTATGGTTCGTTCTTTGTTTCAAGGATTTCACCATTAATTGACAATTTATTAATATTATTACCCTTCTTAGGTTTTAAATAAGCTGCTTCATTAATGACTTTCCAAGTTTTTTTTGGATCCTTTTTGGCGTTTTCTATTTCATTTCTGTAAAATTTGAATTTCGCTTGCTTAATTAATTTGTTACAGAGATTTCTATATAATAAATATTCATGATTTAGTTTACAGTCATGTGGATTTTTATTTACTCTCGTGTGCATGGTGTTTCGTTTGTGAATACTCTTAACCAGCCCTGCTGAGATCCATGGTTTAATATTCAGTGTTTTGTGAGCGTTGTATTTGTGTGTGTTTTAGTGTGGTGTGTTTGGTAGTATACATTTCCAGAGTTAGTAGGAAAGCATTTAGAGCTTTGTTCAAGTCTTTTTCTTTAAGTGTTGAAGTCCAGGATTCGTGACTTATTTCTGTTCTAAGTGATTTGAAGTCTATGACTTGTTGTGTGGTGTTTGTAGGCATTTTTGATTTATTTACGGTATTCGATAGAATGCCAAGTGAAGTAGTGTAGTGATCGGTGATCATTGTATGAATAATGGATGATATGGTTATTTTTTTAGTTTTAGCAAAAATATGATCAATGCAAGAATTGGATTCAAGGGAAGTTCTTGTGGCTGAATTTATTGTTGACTTAACCCGCCCCTTGCCGATCGTACACCGGTGATAATAACAAAAAAATATATATATATATATTTTGTACGCGATTTTGACCCTTATGTATAAAGAAAGTGTATGAAGAATAAGGCCAGAATCGCTTGCTTTATTATCGCCCTTTACCATAGCGAAATCTGCAATGCCCCTAGTCACTCGGAATAATTTATATTTAATTTGCCGTCGGGCGGGGATGTGAATAGTTTCTGCGCATGCGCAGGGAAAAAAATACATTTTTTCTACTATTTTGACCCTTCTATGTACAAAATTTGTAAAGGAAGTGTCAGAATCGCTTGCACCAACATTCCCTATGGGATGGGTAAAGATTTCATTCACCTTGTAACCACAGAATATTTTAAAATAATTTTTATCTGTGGACATCGAAATGTCACTTGCCACGATTCTAAGTCGATGCATGTTATTTGACGAGATGAAAACATCGTAAAAACCGATCAATTTACGTAATTACGCAAGTAATGTTGTTTTAGTACATAGTTTATTGCTCTAGGGAATGTGTTTCGGTCAATAAAATATACAATAGCTCAAAATTAATCCACAAAACATTCAATTCAAAGTGGGCTTGTTTAGGAAATTTCCGTGATTTTACTGGCTTTGGAGGGGTTAAGGCCATAATGACTTAAGAGACTTAGATATTCGTTAGTATTCGGATTGCAATTGAGAATGTTTATGTTCAAATCTCCCGCTAAGATAAGTTTTGGGTATTTAAATTATCATCTAAAAGTTTTTGAAGGGAATTTAGGAAAGGTGTAAGATTTTTAAAGCATGGGGGTCTATATATAGCAAAAACAGATAGATCAGATCCTAGTGAAATTTTTATACAATTTGCTTCCGTTAGCTTTATTTCAGAGATAAAAGGATTTAGCGATTCTGTAACGAAGATAACAATCCCTTCATTTTGGTTAAGTTTGGTGGTAGTATGGAATGTCAAATATCCAGGTAAGTTTATGTCAGTGTAGGAGTTGTCTGTCCAGCATTCACTTAAAATTATTATGTCAAAGTGGGAATCAAGGTCTTGTAAAAGTACTGTAAAGCTGTCAAAGTTCTTACGAATGCTTCTAATATTTTGGGAGATTATATTTAAAGAGTTATTCGTGTGAAACACTTTGAAATCTTGTGGATTTTTGTAAACATGTTCTTCATTATTGGGTAGATCAAAATCTATATTTATTATTGAGTCCATTTCTAATAAATGAATTTACATATAAATAGAATAAATAGTTAATAATGTACCAGTTAGTTAATAAGCTGTAAATCGCCGACATGTTTAATGTTTATTATTTTAGAACTATGGTCAGAATTTTTTTTAGTAAGGATTTTATTGTTTTTGAACCATGTATATAGATAATTATTATCTTTGGCTTTTTGCTTGGTCTTCCATGGTAGCTCTTTGTAGTAAGGGGTTAATAGTTCGCCTACAAATACATTCTTCTCTCTTGCGTTCTTGCGGGAGTTCAAAACTGTCTGCTGTGCTTCCTCATCTTGGAGTTGAACTTTGTACCTGCATGCTCGGTCCTCCATTTTCTGTGTTCGATCTTGATAATGGGTTATTTTTTTTATTTTGTGAGGTTCGACGTTTACTTGTATCTCCTTAAATATTCTGTTTATGGTGTCCATTGGTTCTTCATTTGGCAGTGTAACTATACCAGCAAACTCCGCCCAGTTGTAGCTCATACTAGCTTGTTCGATTTTGGCCAGTCGAGTTTCTAGATTAGTAATTCTGATTTCTTTGTTGATGTTTGCTTCTTCTAAGATTTCTACCTTTTTGTTTATTTGAAGTATATTGTCAACCTTAATTGAGATGTCATCATATTGACTGCTTATGAAGTCTACACTTTTTTTATTTCTAACAATTCGGATTCTAGATTTTTCTTAATATTTACTGTCTATTTTTTTGAATAATTGTTGCTTAATTTCCTCCATCTTTTTGTCTACGTATTTCATAAATTTTTCATAATGCTCTTCACCGGCATTAGTTTGTGGTGGTGTCTCAGTCGGTTTTGATCTAGTTTGCACTTTACTACAAGTTGCCATTATGTTTGGTTATGGTTTAATAAGATTAAAGTAATTGTTTTTTATTTACTTAGTTATAGCGCTTAAATTTATATATATTATATTTATATTATACTTATATAGTCTCCGATGGATCACATAAATATGTGACAGTCTTGTCAATCAGTTTAACAGAAGTAAATACATAAACGAGCTGGCTTCTTCATTGTCCATAATAATCCAACCAATAATAAATAAAATGTTCCCACCTTGCCTTCATTAGTGATGAGTAAATTCCTTCATTAATTCTTCAGCCAATAAAATGAATAAAATGTTCCCACCTTGTCTCCATTAGTGATGAGCAGTTTGTCCCAAGCGTTGAAAATGTTCCCACCTTGCCTTCATTAGTGATGAGTAAATTCCTTCATTAATTCTTCAGCCAATAAAATGAATAAAATGTTCCCACCTTGTCTCCATTAGTGATGAGCAGTTTGTCCCAAGCGTTGATCTGAGTGGCCTGGTTGATGAACACCTTCTCGGAATCTTCCAGTTCCAAGCTCCACTTGTTGATGGACTCCTCCATCTGCGCAAAGTTGATGGACTGTACAGCTGATGGGGCGGGGGCTGCACTGGTCCTAGAAATATTAAAACAATTCACTTTATTGTTACATTAAAATTATGCATTTATTGTTATTATGTTTAAATTGTTAAATTATATAAATAAATCATCACATTGTGTCAATAATAACCACACTGGTGTCGCGAAACTGCGACTCCACTGTTAATTGGCGGTAAATGCTGCAGAGCAAAGCTTATGCAGCCCTCGAAGGACCAGTCCCGAAACTACGTGAAATCGCTAAGTTATACGGGACGATTAAATAGCACTCGCAAAACCTGATGGATAGTCAGTCGATAGTTCAGATCTGTGCTTTTGGAAAATTAGAGAAGCACAGATTGGAATAAGGAAAATAGGACTCACCGTTGCAGATGGGGCCTCGCTGATCTCCAGTTTTGGTGCACCCTTCTCACTGTTTTATTTAAAATCGCAATATTGTTACAGTAAGAGGTTACGATACATGCGCCCTGTCTGAGATGTAATTTTGTACTGAGCAGCAAATCACACTGTCACCTCTCCAAAGTTTAGTACTTTCTTGCAACAATTTTTATGGTGACATTTTGGAAGGAAAGATTAGGTAGGTGGGATGAATTCAGGATTTTGACATATCTACCCACCAAGTCTGCGAATGCTATACCCAATCAATCCCATATAAAAATGCGCGAACACACACGTTGAAGAAGGCCTCATTTGGAATAACTTTTTTTACATTAGCTTCACACACTTCACAGGAGGAGCAAAATAATTTCCCTCAAAGCCTATGTCATCTTAGGGGGTGCTGTGCGGCGGGGTTTTTTTAAGGAAGTTTTGGGAAGGAAAAAGGTATGAGGGGTAGGTAGGAATCTGAGGGTCAGTGTGTCCAGAAGTGACAGACGTATGAATCCATCTTTCCAAATGTGGTGCAAGGCAATGGGTCGATAGAGTCCAGCTGGAAAGGTCAAAAGGCCTCCCTCAACCAGTCTCTCTCGATCCGGCCCACCACACTGCAGGTGGGCAGACGCATCCGCCGCCAAGACTTGAACAACCCTTATCCTATAAATTGAATTTTAAAAAAATTCCCAAATCAAATTTCAGTTGATTGAAAACACAATAAGGTGTTTACTTACGTAGTGCTGGTAGTCAGTGTTGCCGCAGTAGACACGCTACTTGCGGGCAGGCCAAAGCCGGGTAGGGCCACGCTAGAGACCGGGGGCGCACCAGGAAGGCCCGAGGTGACCACGGGCTGCCCTGATATCCCGCTTGTCGGGGGCTGCTGCGAGGAGGTGATGGGGGCAGGCAGGCTCTGCTGGACGGGCGCTGTGGTGGAGGCGGGGAGAGAGGGGGCGAGAGACGAGAGACCTAAAAAGATTTTTCAGAAGGATCAAGATCAGCTGTACATAATGACAGGGAATACATAATTCCTATGTATCCAGTGTATAGTTACTGTTATGACCTGTGGCGTGTAGTTCATAAAGGGTGAGTAGCTGTGAATAGCTTAAGAAAAATAAAACATTAGCAGTAGGCGGCTTGTGACTTTTGGGTGTGCAAGAGTGCTAATATTAAAAACAGAGCGTGCAATTCACACCCGGTAGAAGTGAAACCTTCAGAAAACTAAAGTAGACAAGAGTAGGGAGGCTACGAAGCACTGCATAAAGAGGAGAACAACAGGCTACGAAGCACTGCACAAAGACAAGACCGATTAAACTATCTCATTCTCTTGCAGGCTAAATCCTTTACATGTGTTCTTGTCTCTTTTTAGTGTCGATATTCTTCGTTTCATCGAGTTTCAAATCACAACGGTGCTAAAGAAATTTGAATGTAACCTTTGCAAATCCCCAGCTGCCTTTTTACTTATGATGGCAGAATAATTACCTGTTGTAACTGGTTTAGCAGCAGCTTGCGATGAAACAACTGGCATTGTGAACCCCGCGAAGCCAGAACTAGCCGCAGCAGTAGTGGCCGCGGGGGCTGCCGCAGTACTGCTGGGAGCCGGGAGGGCCAGGGGGGCAACACCACTGCCAGAGTTCAACGAGGAGGCCCCGAAGTTGATGGCGGGCGGGGCACTGGTGGAGGGAGCCTGAGCAGGAGCACCCTGAACAAAAACACAGAGGAAATTAATTATGTTTTCTTTTAACTTTTTTTGCCTGATGCCTACAGGGGTAAGCAAAATCAAAGAAATGTACGAGTATATACGCTTAATAAAAATATACGCTTAATAAATATACCCTCAATAAAAATTAAGCGTATATATTCGTACGTAGCTATATACCAGTAATGTAGATTTAGAAATTGAAACATACAGTGAAACCCTCTTAAAAAGTTCTCTTAAGAAGTTTTGCGGCTTGACCTGTAGTCTATTTGACCCCTTTTGGGGTCAACTCATAGAAATGGTGGTATCTCCGTTATCATCATAGTGAAAAATATGATATAAACGTTGTTAGAAAGAGAAAAGACCACGCTTTATATACAAATATAAAAACTAACCACAAAAGAAGTAAAATGTACACCTTTATGAAACCAAAGTTTCGAATAGCATTTTGAAGAAAATTTATGAAATTTTAGGAATTTTTTATAAATGATTTTTACACGAAGCAACAAAAAAGTGAGGTAAATGATAGTATTTATAATACCTTTGTCAAAAAAATATATGTTTGTGTTTTTATTTTGTTTCCTTATCAGTAATTTTAAGTCAGAACAAAGTAAGATGAGCCATTTTACCAAATTTATTTGTGTTTGCATGCAAAAATTTTGTATTTAAAAAATTAAATTTTTTTGTCGATTTATGAAATTTGAAAACGTATTTTATCACCTTTCTAAAACAGTTTTTCGTTTTCAGAAATATTCCATTTATTTGGATTTTAACGTAAAGCGGAATTATTTTGACCCTCTGGTCGAGGCTTAAGAAGTTTGGTTTTTCGGTACCTCGGCCCAAAATTGCCCCAATTTTTCCCACATATACGGTTTTCCTGTGTAAGAAGTTTGTTTTTTCCGGTTCCTTGGAAAACTTCGAGGGCTTCACTGTAGTACATTTATTAATTTATGAATAAGCCGCCGCATTTTTATGCACAGATTACGGAAATTATACTTCATTTCAACAATTATTACATTTCAACAATTATTACAAGAAACAACTATTTACGAACACAAAATAGGTTATTAGGTTCTTAGTTTAGGTAAATTAAGTAATTCATGCGTTTTTAGTTTGAAATGAAACTTAGCAAATGTCAAATCCATACAAAAAAACATGACCATAATGGAGATGGTGATTTTTAAACTTTTAATGAAAATTTAATTTTAATGCATATTTTTCCGTCTATCCCGACTGAAACCAATGGATCTTGTGGTAATTATGTTTAAATAATAAAAGTAGTTATTTTTCAAATTTTATGCCTCTTTAATTTAATAAAAAGGCACTTTTTAGATGAGAAAAGTGTGGAGAAGATGAATAAAAAATAAAGGTAAACTTTGGGGATCGTTGGAAACGGTTAATACGCACTTTTTTTTGAAAATATCTTTTGATTCACCTTAATTACATCAAAAGACAACTATTTGCATTGGGGGAAGTGGAAAATATTTCATTCTAAATTTCAATTACGTAAAATTAAAATTAGCTTTCATTCTGTGAAACGAGACCGTCCATTTTCAAACATTATTTTCAAATGTCATTTTTTTGTGATGTTGGTATTCTTGTTACTGTACGAAAAGATGCTAGAGCAAATCGTAGCAGACTTCATGGGAATTCGGCTCGTAAAACCAACGGCTAGAGACAAAATCGCGCGGGAGTTTTTTAATGTTATAAAACTGAAATTCCGCCTAATTAGTAGGTACTTACCTAATACACATGTATTGCGTGCATTGATTAAAATTTATTAGTTTAAATTTTTTTTGACTTTAAAATTTTATTTTTATAAGTCAACTATTTCTGCGATGTTGAGCGGCTACGTACGCTAATTTTATGTGATATGGTTTGTGATACAAAAGAAAGTGCCCCTTTATAACGCCCACTCGCGTCACGACAAAAAAAATCCCAGTTTTCAAGTAGTTTAGCGGCTACGCTAGGTTTGTGTAACATGGTTTGTGATAGAAAAGAAAGTGCCCCCTTCGTAGCGCCTACTCGCGTCACGGCAAAAAAACATCCCAGTTTTCAAGTAGTTTAGCGGCTACGCTAGGTTTGTGTAACATGGTTTGTGATAGAAAAGAAAGTGCCCCCTTCGTAGCGCCTACTCGCGTCACGGCAAAAAAACATCCCAGTTTTCAAGTAGTTTAGCGGCTACGCTAGGTTTGTGTAACATGGTTTGTGATAGAAAAGAAAGTGCCCCCTTCGTGGCGCCTATTCACGTCACGGCAAAAAAACATCCCAGTTTTCAAGTAGTTTAGCGGCTACGCTAGGTTTGTGTAACATGGTTTGTGATACAAAAGAAAGTGCCCCTTTATAACGCCTACTCGCGTCAAGGCAAGAAAAACATCCCAGTTTTCAAGTAGTTTAACGGCTACGCTAGGTTTGTGTAACACGGTTTTTGATACAAAAGTGAATGTATTATTTATAAAAAATAATTAGGTACCGAAATTAAAAACATGTTTTTTTCCGTCATTTTATTCCCAAAACTCCGATAATTTAGTACTTACCTTTCCAGATTTCGTGGTACCTTCAAAATCTTCTAGCCGTTCGTTATACATTCAAGTGTATCGGGAATACCAACATACCAAAGTGATAATAACCATAATGGCGTACAATCTCACAAGACGAAAACTAATTTTAATTTTACGTAATCGAAATTTAAAATGAAATATTTTCCACTTCCCCCAATGCAAAAAGTTGTCTTTTAATGTAATTAAGGTGATATGTAATTAAGGTGAATCAAAAGATATTTTTTAAAAAAAGTGCGTATTAACCGTTTCCAACGATCCCCAAAAATTAATAAAATAAATTAAGGCGCGCTCGGCAAAATTGAGGGAGATACAGCCGTTCAAAGTATTTAAAATTTCACTTCGCGAACTGATATTATGACAGCCCGCCCGCCCACCATTTTATCAATTGTCACTATTATGTTGGTATCCCTGACCTGATGCAAACAACAGCTAGACAGCTAAACATGGTTTGTGATACGAAAGAAAGTGCCCCTTTATAATGCCTACTCGCGTCAAGGCAAGAAAAACATCCCAGTTTTCAAGTAGTTTAGCGGCTACGCCAGGTTTGTGTAACATGGTTTCTGATTCTGGCTTACTATTAATTCCGTTTTTCTTAATTATGCGCCTTATCCTTTATCCCACGAAGTCGGCTACAATCGTATCTAGGTTTGTATTAGGTCTGGGATACCAACATAAACAGTGAAAAAATGGCGAACAGACTGTCATAATATCAGTTCGCGAAGTGAAATTTTAAATACTTTGAACGGTTGTATCTCCCTCAATTTTGCCGAGCGCGCCTTAATTTATTTTTTATTCATCTTCTCCACACTTTTCTCATCTAGAAAGTGCCTTTTTATTAAATTCCCAGACATTGGCAGGATCTGCATTTCACCCAATTTAAAAACTAGCTTAACTCGTTGAATGCCGCGAGTAAATGGGGTTGGTTGTAACCAATTAGCGTTCGCAAAAAGCGGCAGCCATGACACCTAATGTCCGGCGATTCTGACAGCGTCCTTGAGAAATTTCGTACATAGAAAGGTCAAAGTTGAAGACCAAAGAATTTTTCCCGCGCATGCGCAAGAACTGCGCACGCTCCCGCGCTCCGGTAAATCATTAATATTAATTATATGGAGTCACCAATCTAATTGCGGTTTTCTCTATGGTAAAGAGCGATAATAGAGCAAGCGATTCTGACCGTGTTCTTCATACACTTTCTTTATACATAAGGGTCAAAATCGCGTGTAAAGTCTCATGATACGCCGGCGCACAAGCGGCAAATGAGTGGTTAAAAACCTATTTCAGAATTAACCTTGTCACACGTTTAATGAAGATTTAGATCACACTAAAACCATTGGTGTTCAAAGCCGTAACTGTTCTCTTCCTTTGTTTGCTGTAAAATTTTTGACATTTTGAGAAATTTCAAAGATATATTTTTTGAATTTGGAAGATTTGAAATAAAATAAGGCGATAAAAGTAGTTAAATAATATACAGAATCATCAAAATACACAGAAAAATATTTGTACACTGAGTACCTACCTAATTATTTATGTAATATCTTTGAACGATTGAATTTAATGCCACTGTCATTTAGTTATTCAATCTACACACTGATAAACTAAAATCTCATAAGACTATCATTAGATTCACGTAAATACAAATTTAAAATTTAATCAACTTTTTTAATTCCACACACGAGATCCTGAGTGAAACAATTTCCCTCATTTATTATACTTCTTGGATTATAAATGAATGGGTGACAAAGATTATAAATTCAAACTCAGTTCACACAACTCCTGAAAATCACAAAGACCATAACAAATAAATCTAAATTATATAAAATATCAAATTACCAAATTCAATCCAATTTGAGCAGTGGTCGTTGTTTGCTGAGCTCCAGTAAGAGAAAATCCTTTATTTGTGGTGACTGTTGAAATGCTCGGCTGCCCAAACGACAGGACTGAAGTAACCGGAGAGGAGCCAAAGTTCAAACCAGGGGCTGCAGTCGAGGCGGCGGGCAATCCAAAACTCAACCCGGGATTTGCAACTGCGGGGGCGGGCTGTCCAAAACTGATAGGCGCTGGATTCTGTTGAGTGGCCTGTCCAAAAGATATTGGTGCCGGGTTCGGTTGAGCGGCCTGTCCAAAAGATATAGGTGCAGGGTTCGTTTGAGCCGGTTGACCAAAGCTGATGGGAGCTGCGCTTGCATTGGGTTGAGCCGCCTGTCCAAAACTTATAGGTGCTGGATTAGCTTGAGCCGGCTGTCCAAAGTTTAGTGTCGAAGTCGGTGCAGATGTCGCTGTCTGCCCTATTGCTCCGAAGCTGAATCCGTGTGCAGCGCTCGATGGAGCTCCAAATGCACCGCTTTGCGGAGCTGTTACGTTTGGGGCTGGCGTTTGTCCGAATGACAAGCCGCCACCCGAAGTGCCCCAGTTGATCGCCGGAGCAGGAACAGCAGCCCCCGCCGGTTTCGTAGCGAATGAAAACGCGCTGGTCGCCGGTGGAGAGGCTACTTGTCCAAAACTCAACGGGGACCCCACATTCTGATTGGGTGCGAGGTTGATCGGTTGGGCGGTCGGTGATTTGACACCGAACGGTGATTGGGCGTTGAAACTGAAGCCACTGGTGGCTGGTTGTGCCGGGGTGGGAGAAGCGAAGGGTGTTACGAAGGGTGAGGCACCTGCAGCGGCCGGTTGGCCCCCGAAGGAGAAGGCCGTGTTGGACGGAGAGGCGCCGAAGGGGGGTGCGGCGGCTGACGTGGCTGACGGAGAGCTGAATGAAAATGCGGCGGGCTTAGCTGAAAATAAACAGTTTAGTTAATATATGTTGAAATTACAATATTTCAAAGTAATGAAAAAATGCTTCAGAGAAACAATAGTGACAAACAATAGTACCTATATAACGTTAAGGTCAACTCAATCATTTTCTTTTCACAATATAACAGATTATTTCCTGTTTCATTGCGTAATGTATTGATAATAGAAATAAGAAGGGAATCATAAAGAGGATAGCAGCTAGTTTCAAATGCAAGGGCCAAAAGAAGAAAGGCACTAAAATGCCTAGATATTTGATAGAGTTCTGACAAGTAGTAATTGAAAGGTTTCCACACTTTGTTCTGCAACCAAGGAACCAAGCTTGTATTATGAATGAAGATTGTCATGTCCAGATTGTGTTCACTCTCAAACAGGATAGAGATAGTATGTACACAGCATCCTCTCACTAATTCGTCCACCCCAAAAACCAAACAAAGATCCAATTAATAAAAGTGGAGTATAATAAAGCACACATATATTCCATAAAACAAAAAAGCACCGCTATCGACCTTTAGTAAAATCCATATTTTTTCGTCTCCCCGACATAAATACTTGTCGTAGTAATAAAGCTAAATCTAACTATTTAAAAAAAGAAATATTCCGTATTAAAACCGTGAGGCGAAGTAAGACAAGGTAAATAATCATTTTTCTTACGTAATTCCGATAATGTCGCTATTTTCATAATCAGAAATAAGGCTGATTTTGAAGTCAGATGAAAGAGCTTTTACTGATATTTTCAAAATTGAAATGCAAACATAACCTAAATGTCAGAAACATTTTACCCAAAAGCGTAATAGTTTAAAAGAAACTAACGGAAGTCAGACATTCCTCACATTCATTGCTGTAAATAAAGACGAAACAGAGTTATCAGTACTTTGAGTAACCCAGAAATATTGCTGGGACATTTTTTATCATTGTGGAAATCATGTTGAAATGGCAATTGGTACGTTATTGTGGTGAAAAACTTTACCTGCACCCGGCGAGGCACTAAAATTAAAACTCATATTGTCGGTTATTGGTAGCAATATACTTTAATGGAAATATGCAGTAAATACAATAATAAAACGACTCGCTTCGATTCGTTCGCGGTTTTCTCAATGTCGCAGCAAATTCTTTTAATTCGTAAACTGTCGTAAACTGACACTTCTCAGTCATAGACAAATATAAATCAATCCCGTCATAGATAAATCATTCATCCCAGGCAGGTCCCAGGCCAAGGCCAAGGGTTCCATATGGTTCCATACATAGTTGCAGTCTTTTATAGCCGGTTCACACGGTTCAACTTTAGTTGATCAACTCGACACTTGAAAGCATATTGACAGGTGTGAACCTTCTTTCAACAAAGTTGAACAAGTTTTTTGTTGACTAGCTAAAGTTGACAGCCCGTCTACTTTTGACGTTCAAGTATGTCGCGCCATCTTGGTTACCATAGTTACTCGCGTGCACAACTAGACGTCAAACATTTATGTCCATATTCGTTAGACATTCCTAGTTCTACCGTCATGGAATCCGTTTCAACGAAAAAATATTTGAAATGGTCGGATGATTTGATGTTCAGATTTATGCATCCCTGTCTTTGGGATCAAAAGCAAGAAGTGTACACAAATAGAAATGCCCGTGATACTGTAATAAATAATATGTGTTTCATTTACACTATTATATTATAATATATTTACCAATATATTATGATAATGACAAAAAAATAACGGTAAATATTCAGAGCATGCGTCACCACTCACCATTAATACGCATAAATTAAAAGAAAAAAAAAACTTTGTACAAATCTAATAACAATAACTACCTATGTCAAAGTATGACGTTTGGCGTTGTTGTTTTTAGGTTATGGTAAAGCTAATTTTAACGAAATATGGATTATTTCCTTGCTTCTCCGGTTATTGTAGTTAGTAGTAATTATTATTAATTTAAACATCTCTGAAAAGTTTTATCGCCAATTTTGGAAAGCAGCTCATCAAATTGTTTTTCTGTCATCCATATCCTTCGGAGTCTTCTAGTTCCATCTCTTTCAAAATTGTGTTGGATGCGCCTAATTCATGATCCATTTTCTCGCCCAAATACGACGTTTTTATGCTTTTTCATAATCTCGAGCTCATCTCGCAAAACATCAGAAGTTAGAGAGATGCACGCACTGACAATTTCAGTTGACGCCATCTTGAATGTCAAATTCGGTTCTACTTAAATTGAAACGTGTGAACATAATCTCATTCAACTTTTTACGTTAAATAAAAGTGGATCAACAAAAATTGAAACGTCTGAACGCGCCATTACTTCAAGTTATGGCGCGTTCAGACGTTTCAATTTTTGTTGATCCACTTTTATTTAACGTAAAAAGTTGAACGAGATTATGTTCACACGTTTCAATTTAAGTAGAACCGAATTTGACATTCAAGATGGCGTCAACTGAAATTGTCAGTGCGTGCGTCTCTCTAACTTCTGATGTTTTGCGAGATGAGCTCGAGATTATGAAAAAGCATAAAAAACGTCGTATTTGGGCGAGAAAATGGATCATGAATTAGGCGCATCCAACACAATTTTGAAAGAGATGGAAATAGAAGACTCCGAAGGATATGGATGACAGAAAAACAATTTGATGAGCTGCTTTACAAAATTGGCGATAAAATTTTTCAGAGATGTTGAAATTAATAATAATTACTACTAACTACAATAACCGGAGAAGCAAGGAAATAATCCATATTTCGTTAAAATTAGCTTTACCATAACCTAAAAACAACAACGCCAAACGTCATACTTTGACATAGGTAGTTATTGTTATTAGATTTGTACAAAGATTTTTTCTTTTAATTTATGCGTATTAATGGTGACGCATGCTCTGAATATTTACCGTTATTTTTTTGTCATTATCATAATATATTGGGTAGGTAGTGTAAATGAAACACATATTATTTATTGCAGTATCACGGGCATTTCTATTTGTGTACACTTCTTGCTTTTGATCCCAAAGACAGGGATGCATAAATCTGAACATCAAATCATCCGACCATTTCAAATATTTTTTCGTTGAAACGGATTCCATGACGGTAGAACTAGGAATGTCTAACGAATATGGACATAAATGTTTGACGTCTAGTTGTGCACGCGAGTAACTATGGTAACCAAGATGGCGCGATCATACTTGAACGTCAAAAGTAGACGGGCTATCAACTTTAGCTAGTCAACAAAAAACTTGTTCAACTTTGTTGAAAGAAGGTTCACACCTGTCAATATGCTTTCAAGTGTCGAGTTGATCAACTAAAGTTGAACCGTGTGAACCGGCTATTAGGGAACGTACCCATACTACGTGACCCGTTCAGGGGGGGGGTCTTCAAAATACCATGCTTGGTACAAATGAGTGGCGGGGCGTCGCTCTAGTTCGTTTTACTCCAACAGACCATTTTTAGCGAAATTGAGTTAAGTATGCAGTAGTTCTCAGAAAGTCTTTATGTATAAAATGCAAGTGAAAAAAAAAAATTTAAAAAATTATTTAGGGGGTTTTCAAAACGCACTTTGTCTTACGTCCTCCAAAATGAAACAACATTTCGAGCATATTTATCCAACATCCACACGTTGGCCAAAAGGACTCCCGTTTTTAAACCGGCCGTTCAGTCAAATTTCATAGGAATTTCTCCAACATCCAAGCTGTATCTTAGCCAACGTGCGAAATTCAAACTCTCGGTTCCGGGCGTATTGCTCTAACAGACCACACAGCCAATAGCAGCGCAGCGGAGGACCACGTGATTGCTTTCATTCCAAACATTCGTCCGTTTAGCGCCACGAAAATAAATATCTTCACTTATGATTATGCTAGTTACCAAGTTACTTTAGTGGTTTTCTAGAAGATTTCTTCAGACAAAATGCATAAAGATGTAAACTGTGGAAAAGGATAAAAAATTTTAAGGAAAACATAACATATAATTAATATTACAATATTTTCTCAGCAAATTGTTTCAACTTGTCGTCCGTTACAGGGTGGTTATAATAAAGTTGTGTATTTTTTTGAGAAAATATTGTAATAAATGCCAAGTTCTATATTGTAGTGAAATATCGTACTAAAAATTGAAGAAACCTTCGTCACTGTTTTAATTTAATTTAACCAATTAAAATATTAAAACGAATTGACAGAAATTGAAGAAAAATCAATTAACAATTAAAATCAATCAATTAAAGACGACATTATACGGAATAGACTCGGAATTTGATCCTTAAGGCGTATGTGTATGAAGAGGTATCGGTATGTTTATCTACCTATACGTAATTATTTAAATCTTCGTGTAAAAATACCTATTTATGATATTTAAAACAATTATAAGAATAAGAACATTGAATGAGCTTTTGTTTTAAGCACATTTAATGCGTAGTATCGGTATGTTTATCAACCTTTACGTACTTAATTATTTAAATCTTTGTTAAAAAAAATACCTACTTGTGATATTTCAAAAAACACAATTATTAGAATAAGGACTGAAGTTTTATAGTACCTAATATATGTGTCCATCCACCAAATCTTAGTGAAAGCATTATTATACTTCAGATACTTAAAACAAGCCAACAATTAGAATAAGGAAATGAAGGAGTTTTAATTTTCGGTATATTTAGTTCCTAAAATATCTGTTTGTTTATCAACCAAATTTGCATGTAATTATTCGACTTATGATATTTAAAACAAGCCAATTATTAACATAAGGAAATCAAGGAGTTTTCATTTTCGGTACATTTAGTTCCTAAAATATCTGTATATTTATCAGCCAAATCTTCGTGTAAAAATTCTACTTATGATATTTAAAACAAGGCAATTTTTCGAATAAGTACAACGAAGGAGTTTCTGTTTTTGGCACATTTAGTGAGTAATAGCTTCATGTTTATCTACCTTTATCTAATTATTTAAATCTTTGTGTAAGAATACCTACTTTTTTTTTTTTTACATGAGCTCCACACAGGAGGCCCTGAGGAAAATAATTTCCCTCAGGGCCTATGTCATCTTTGGGGATGCTGTGTGGAGGGTTTTTTTGGGAAAGGAGGGAGAGGAGAGTTCTGGGAAGGAAAAGGGTTTAAAGGGTGGGTAGGAATCTGGGGTTCAGAGTGTCCTGGTCATCCGCCTGCAATACCTAGACAAACCTCACCCCATGAACCCGGGCACCCCTGCTAAATCACCAAACGTAGCGAACCACTCGGGGTGACCTATGGCAGAGATGGTGGTTATCCAATAAATGGTTCCCGGGGCGGCGGTACCCAATCCCGCCTCCCAAATTGATAATACAAAACACAATTATTAAAATAAAGACAATCCAGGAGTTTTTTTTTTGATTTTAGTACCTAATATTTATGTGTTTATCTACCAAATATTTGTGTCAGAATTCTACCTGAGATATTTAAAACATGTTAATTATTAGAATGAGGAAATAAAGAAGTTTTTGTTTTTGGTACATTTAATGCCTAAAGTATCTTATTATTTTAATCAAACAAATCTTAGTGTAACAATGAAAACATTTTTCGTATATTTAGTGCTTAGTGCCAAAGAACAGTTGTATTTGTGTACCTATAAATATCTTATTATTGAAATCTTCATGGGGGAATTGTACACCGAATGACAATGAAAGCATTTCTATTATTTTATACATTGAGTGCCTCATATTTCTTATGTGTTTGTTTATTTCTTACCTATTCGAGTTTTATTTTGTTCGAGCTTTGGATTGTCAATAAAAAAGTTATTACTATTCGCACATTTTTAATGATTAGGTATCCCATTCATTTGACTTTTTTTACCTAGATCAATTTCCAGTTCTTTTATTTCAGCCCCTTTTGTAACCCTTCTAATAATTTGGCCCAACTAAGTGGTACCCCAAATAATGGAATACATTTGTTATGAAGCTAAAAATGTGGTTAGTAGTTAGGATTATTTTATGACCTCTTTTTTACAAGTCTGAATTGTGTAATAGACGTAAATCTGCGTAAATCACATCCCATGTGTTCGAACATAGGATCATTTTTAAAAAGAACTCGTCGTCTATTGTTTTACACATTTATAAAGATCTTGTAGCTATCTATTGTGTTTCAAAATCCTTCGAGTTAACTTTTTATTTTAAAATGTTGGATACTACACTTCTGTTATCACACGACGGCCTCCTGTGGTCGAGGGGTAAGACTCTCAACTAGCGATCCGGATGTCGCAAATTTCAATCCCATCGTGCAAAAGTAATTTTTATTTTGATAGATTTGTTTATTTTGGGGGGCGGGTATGGGTACCGCCGTCCCGGGAACCATTTATTGGATAACCACCATCTCTGCCATAGGTCACCCCGAGTGGTTCGCTACGTTTGGTGACTTAGCAAGGGTGCCCGGGATCATGGGGTAAAGTTCGTCCAGGTCTTGGCGGCGGATAAGACTGCCCACCTGCTGCGTGGCGAGAGAGAGACTGGTTAAGGGAGGCTTTTTGACCTTTTCAGCCGGACTCTCCCGACTCTCGCCTTGCACCGCAATTAGAGAGATGGATTCATACGTCCGTCACTCCCGGACACACTGACCCCCAGATTCCTACCCACCCCTCATACCCTTTTTCTTCCCAAATTTCCTATCCTTGCCTTCCTTATAAAGACTCCTCCAAAGTGAAATTATTTTCCTCAGGGCCACCTGTGTGGAGCTAATCTAAAAATAAATATACATATTTCACAACTTTAACCATTAAAAAAACGTACGTGTATATGTGTTTTTGTATGTTTAAATAGTGAAATAACACAAATCAATAAAAAAATATACATATAAATATATATACATGCTGTATTTGCGACACGTTCCAGAGTGGAAGATACTCTCAGTATCACCCCGATGTAAGACCGCCATTTCGAATTGAAGCATTGCTTGAAATGGCTTTAGCCCTGGTTGTTGACTCGATCTGAATAGCCAGGTACTTATAAACCTTCATAACTGCATCCCCTTCCCGCTACATCCAGCCTCACAAAATTGGGTATGCTATGTATAGCCTGACTTGGTCCAGGCGGTTGGGAGCGGTTGGGAGCGGTTGGGACTCTTGTGCAGTATTAACATAAAAATAAAGTCACGTAAATTAATCCAACCTTTCGGGTCTGATCATACTAAATCTCCGATTTATATGCCGTAGAAAAGAAAGAATAGGAAGTTCTTGGATGGAAATAGGAATGAGGGGTGGGTAGGAATCTCTGAGGGTTAGGGTGTATAGGAGTGACGGACCTAAGAAACTGTCCTTCCAACTGCGGTGCAAGGCAGTGGGGTCGAGAGAGTCCGGCTGGAAAGGTCCAAAGGACTCCTTCACGCAGTCTCTCTCGATCCGGCCCGCCACGCAGCTGGTGGGCAGACTCATCCGCCGTCAAGACCTGGAAAAACCTCACCCCATGAACCCAGGCACTCCTGCTAAGTCAACAAACGTAGCGAACCACTTGGGGAGACCTTTTCACAGCTCCACACAGGAGGCCCTGAGGAAAATAATTCCCCTCAGGGCCTATGTCATTTTTGGGAAGGAAGTAGAGGAAGTTGTGGGAAGAAAAAGGTATGAGGGGTGGGTAGGAATCTGGGAGTCAGTGTGTCAAGGAGTGACGCACGTATGAATCAATCCCTCCCCACTGCGGGTAAAGCGATGTTCCGAGAGTCCTGCTGGAGAGGTCTACAGATCTTCCTCAACCAATCTTTCCCGATCCGACCTGCCACGCAGTTGGTGGGCAGACGCATCCGTCGCCAGGATCCAGACAAAACTCACACCACGAACCCGGCCACCCCTGCTAAGTCACCAAACGTAGCGAACCACTTGGGGTGACCTATGACAGAGGTGTTGGTTATCCAATAAATGGTTCCCGGAGCGGCGGTACCCATACCCGCCTCTCAAATAATAACTAATAAACGTAGGACCTATCTGATGACTAACGGTTGATGACTAGCAGCCAACAATAAAACACGCCTGAAACATTATTTAATAAGTATAATTGTCTGAAAACGTACGTTTTCATTGATGATTTTACAATGTTATTATTTTACAAAAACTTACTCTTGAAACTTGTTTCCCAACCAAGAAACAAATTATTTCTAAAAAAATGTCGAATGTTACAAGAAACTATTTAAAAATCACACCCGAATATTTAGGTCTCACCGCGAAAACATAGGACACATAAGCTAAATCTATAAGTACCTATCAAAGTTCAATGAATTGAAATACTTTCCGATCTCCCTGTAATACCAAGCGCGTTAGATAAAGTAACTTCACGCAAGAGTACGCGCTCTTGTCTAACATCCAGTGTCCTTTGTCCAGTATCCAACTTTCGCAAACAAGAATTCGTCACTTTGGCCAACATCCAAATTAAAAACGTGTTTTCTGCCTAATTTTATACATTTAGAACATATTGTACTTAAAAAAAACAATTTGTAATACTTTAAAACATTATAGTAGACTTACAATTTAGCTAATTTCATTTTATATGCCTTTTTCGTAAAAAAAACTTTAAAGCGCTGTTTCTCACGATTTACGTTTTGGTCTGTTGGAGTAAAACGAACTAAAGCGACGGGGGGGCTTAGTTTTTAGTCACCAGGGGGGAGGGGGGTTAAAAAATTGCAAAACGTGGGTCACGCAGTATGGGTACGTACCCTTACGTCAATATATTTTCGAAAAAGGCCCTTATGAGCTTACCTTGCTAAATGCATTTTCTACGAACCTTTTCTATTATATATTCCAGATTTATTCAATTTGGGAGGCGTGAATGGGTACCGCCACCCTGGGAACCATTATATATAGAATAACCAATACCTCTGCCTCTCTCATAGGTCACATCAAGTGGATCACTACGTTTGGTGATTTAACAAGAGTGCTTTCAAGAGTGGTTCATCTTGTTTAGGGTTTAGCGGCGATGATCTGGATACGCAGAACCCCAGATTCCTACCCATCCCTCATACCTTCAAAGAGCATCCCCAAATATATATTTAAGGAAATTATTTCCCTCAGGGCAGTGGCGGATTATCACTAAGGCAAAGTAGGCACGTGCCTAGGGGCGCAAGGCTACGAAGGGGTGCCGATTTTTAAACAAACAAAAATAATATAAAATTAATAGTGTAAGTAAGACTGCACCTTCTCACACAATATAGAAGATTCTTTTGAATTGTAAAAAATTAATTGAAGTATTGTAGAAAGACCACCAAAAAACTTCTTCTTGCTTCATTCGCATTCATAAATCGTCTCATGGTTGCTTCGCGGTGCACAGTGCCGGAAGAATACTGCGGGTAGGAGATACTTTCAAACGTGCGCTTTTAAAGTGATTTGTTGGTACACGGTCGGTATACGGTATCTTGGCGTGGTCCAACATTATTTAAATATTATATTATAGAGGAAAAAAAATAGCAAGGCGAAAGACCAAGGGAGTGAGAAGGGTGTGGAATAAAAAAAAAAACTTCAGGTTTTGCAGAGGCTCTAACCGACGCTGTTTGTTCTCGTCTGTGAAAAGGCGTGGTACCCATCATTCACAGATTTTATGGTATCCTAATAGTTCAACAATGAAGCCGACACGTTCCTTGGATATTCCAAAATGGTTTGTGATACGCTTTCGAGTGATTCGCCAGTCATTTTGAATCAAATCATGGACGAGTTTGGATTGTTTATCTTCTGTATCAATGATTGGACGTCCGCTGCATGTTTCATCAACAATACCTTCCAATATTCTCCAATATCTTCCAATATCATCTTTCAAAATCTTCAAATATCTTGCAATATGTATCATCTTTCAAAATCTTCAAACATCTTCCAATATCTTCCAATTACTTCCAATATCATCAAGGGCGTAGCGAGGTACGGGCAGGGGGGGGCAGCTGCCACTCCCCCCCCCCCCCCTAGAAGATGCAGGAATGCTCACAAACTGTTAAGTAATATTACATCGGTAGCCTATTGTTTGTGAGAATGAATTTAATTTTTATTATTACTTTTTTAGTTGATCATGATTGAACGAAGCATCAAGAAAATGTGCTTATCAGTTACATTGCGCTGTTATTAAATCAGTTTTCACTATATGTGTTCAACTGATAGCCAAGTACTCAGGCATATTGGAACCTATTATTAATGCTTTACAATCGGATACTATCGATATGTACGCATGTAGGAGTCATATTAAAGGTATAATTTCTGTTATAAATGATCATCGAAGCAACGTAGATATAGAGAGCCAAAATATTTTAGATATTTCAATTAGAACTGCAGCTGCCTTTGGAACTGATATGCAAGTCCCACGCATTGTATCTCGCCAACAACATCGGTCCAATCACCGCTGAGACTCCATGCGATTATTGGAAGCGATCGATTATTTATCATTATCATGCGCACAACATATCACCAAAGTTTCATCGCAATCGGATGAATGGATGAACAAATAAATAAACAAATATTATTTTTATACATAAGATAATACATAGTATATTTTCGGTGCGTTTAAGAGTGGAAGAAACTCTCAGCCTGGTGTGAGACCACCATTCAGAATTTAAACGTTGCTTAAAATGGCTTTGGCCTAGGGATGGACGATATACATCGATGTA
Organism: Limnephilus marmoratus; assembly: GCA_917880885.1. Lineage (NCBI taxonomy): Eukaryota > Metazoa > Arthropoda > Insecta > Trichoptera > Limnephilidae > Limnephilus > Limnephilus marmoratus. The sequence continues at coordinate 607,909 of OU862915.1, read as the reverse complement.
TTATAAACACTCGATGTATTGTTAATACTTCAACATCGAATATATATCGATGTTTTTTATTCGATGCATCGAATACGAAAAGTTTTTTTTTTAACTTTTCTTTATTCATTGTGGTACTAATTAATTTATTCATTTCGTTGCCAGTACGCGGTTTGTTATATTCCAACAAGCGATACGCAAAATACGGGGCTGTTTGTTTAATAAGAAGCGCTGCTTCCATTGTTTCAAAGTTCGACAACCCCCCCCCCCCCCCCCCCCCCCGACGCGTGTTTTGATTTGTACCACCGAAATATAGGGAATTCCACATAAGAAATCAGAAATACATCGATGTATTGGAAACATCGATGTATTTCTCAATACATCGTATTAACATCGATGCAACCATTCGATGCATTACATCGGAAAAAAC